>CM075986.1:19914298-20005114 GCA_038087875.1 Malacoraja senta | reverse complement strand
CCCAACTCGCAAGATGATTTAAATGCCCATTAATTTACAGGTATTAAACATTCAATTCCTTCCATTTGGCCTGTAAATCCATGACAATGAGATTTAAAAATTATGTTATATTGTGAATTCTTGTGTGAATGTTATTTGGACACTTAGGCTATTTAAAAATGTTAATCTATTCTTAAGAAATTGATAGATGTTTAGATCTAGTAATTGAATTTTGTAATTAGCTACAATTAGGTAACTAACTAATTATATGCTTTAATTTCATGTCATCTAAGTAAGATTGTTTCATATTTGTTTCAGAATGCTTCAATCTATAATAACTGAAAATTTCTTTCAGTTCTCTTAATTTTTAAGAAAGTTATGGGCTTTTGACTGTCCTCGATCACAGCTTTTGTGTAAAGTCAATGGAAAAGCAATAGGGAACAAAATGCTAATTTCCGAGTATGAAAATGGCCATAAATGTTATAATACTGAAGATATGAAAGTGAATTAGGTGCCAAATTAAACTTCTTTTTATGCTTTATCTGATGGGATAAATTGCAGACTTTATTTTTTAAATCTCAAAATTTTGTAACATTGCTACTCCTTGTGACCACATGGATTTCCTCCGGGTGCGCTGGTTTCCTCCCACACCCCAATGACGTGCATCTTTGTTAATTGCCCTTAGAGTGCAGGGAGTGGATGCTAAAGTGGAACTAGTGTGAAAGGGTGATCGATAGTCGGCAAGGAGGGTGGGCCGAAGGGCCTGTTTCCATGACTTTCAATCAATAATGCACAGGAGAGGCAAGGGATGTTTGGAAGGTGGAAAGAGATCTTAGTGATGGGAGAAATAGCCGTTAGTAGCTGCCTTGGGATCAAATATTACACCAGTACTCTGAACAACCCGATTCAATTTCAGACTTTAAGGCTGAGGAACTTTGTTTGAGTCTGAAGAAGGGTCCCCCACCCAAAATGTCACCCATCCATGTTATCTTGAGATGCTGCCTGCTTCGTTATTCTAGCACTTGGTGTCTTCTTGTGCCAACATTGTTTGGGTTCCATAGAAACGTAGAGATAGGTGCAGGTGGCCGCCATTTGGCCCTTCGAGCTTGCACCGCCATTCATTGTGATCATGGCTGATCATCCACAATCAGTAACCCCTTCTCCCCATATCGCTTGATTCCACTAGACCCTAGAGCTCTATCTAACTCTCTTTTAAATTCATCCATTGACCACTACTGCCTTCTGTGGCAGAGAATTCCACAAATTCACAACTCTGTGAAAAAGTTTTTTCGCATCTCAGTTTTAAATGGCCTTCCCTTTATTCTTATTCCATATTCCATTATTCAGGTGAAGGATAAATGGACAAACAGCAAATTAGAGATGGGTCAACAGGAGAGAAGATAAGGCTGATCGAATGCCATCAGTATAGATGTGAAAAAAATGGCATCTTCATTCCAAAAGGTCCTACATGTAGGTTTTATCGGGCAAAATGTTGATGAATCACAACAGTTATCGGTAAAGACTGCACTATGTAATTTTCCATTCGGTGTATTGTAAACAAGATCTTTACGGCAGACAGGCATGAAGGTCATGGGATGATAAACAAATAACTTTGCCTTTGCCAGGTGTTGGTGCTCTCAAAGTTACATTAATAATCCACTAAACCCACGGAGGTATTTCAGTTTTTCTCACCCAGATTTATTTGCTGGACGCACAGCACAAACTTTGTTCTTAAATGCTATTCGAAGCTAAAGCTTTTTGGACGGTTTAAGCAAGGTGCAGGTTAAAATGGTAGGGAGATGGAAAACACTAGCAAATTTGGAGTGAACGTCCACAATTCCCAAAAAGAACATAGCTCAGAGGGTGCACTTGCTTTTGTTGGCCACTCCAATAGATACAAGGCCTGGGAGGCTGCAACAGTGTACATTGTGAATTGGAACATTGGCATTGTACTGAACATAGTTCTGGTCATCACAAGAGAAGGTGCAGAGAAGATTCATGAGGATATTGCTAGGGATGGAGAATTTTTCTTCCAAGAAAAATTTGGCTTTGTTTGTTTTCTTTGGAACAAGGGGGACTGAAAGGAAATTTAATCAGCATTTATTTTTGGGGACTTGGGCTTCACTGGCAAGGCCAAAATTCATTGGCTCTCAATAATTGTCCTCTAGATGCTGGTGTCTTACCAGTCTATATCAGAGGGCATTTAGCAAACCCCTACATGTGGTATGTCTGGAGTCACATGCAGCACAGACAAGGAATGGATGGATTTTTAACAACGATTCTAGCAGTTTTGATCTTTATTAAGGCGAGTTCCAGTTTCTCCATATTCCCAATTTTATTTGACTTTAAATACCACAGGTGCCATGGTGGGATTTGAACTCTTGCCCCCCATTAGTTCAGGCCTCTGGTTTATTAGTCCAACAACTTAATCATGTGTCCTGTGACAGATACGGCAAAAACTGGACACAGATTTAAAACTACATAACACAAGGATACAAGGGGAGATGAGAATATTTTTCAAAATTTACCAAGAAAATTGTACATTCCAAATTGGAAAGCAGGATCGGCCTAACAGTTTGGTTTGGTTGGGATGATCATCAATGGGCTTTTGTTTTCTTTTATGAACAACTTGGCAGTGGCACGGGGGCACAGCGGTAGAGTTGCTGCCTTGCAGCGCCGGAGACCTGGGTTCGATCCTAACTACATGCGCTGTCTGTACAGAGTTTTACGTTCTCCCCGTGACCTGTGTGGGTTTTCTCTTGAGATCTTTCGTTTCTTCCCACACTCCAAAGACGTACAGGTTTTTAAGGCTTGGTATAAATGTAAATTGTCCCTAGTGCGTGTAGGATCGTGTTAATTTGCAGTGATCGCTAGTCGGTGTGGACTCGGTGGGCCGAAGGGCCTGTTTCCGTGCTGTATCTCTAACCTAAACTTCACAACTACATAATTAAACATTGTGTTAACTAATATTCATTTTTTTTTAAATCAACCAGTTTCACAGCCAATTGGTCAAAATTGAACAGAAGCATCCTACCTGCAGGCCGCATTGGTGAAGTCTTCGGAGAATGTGTGGTCATGTTGGAATTGGGAGCGTTTGTAGTGAGGGCTGTCGTGTTGACTGGCATCGTTGGTACTGGTGTGCTTGTTAGTGTGGTGTTAGGAGTAATTGTGATAGAGGTCTCATTTTTAGAAACTGTAGTTGGTACTGTTGTATTTGTAGTTGTACTTGCACTCGTCGAGTTGGTTGATGCATTACTAGCTTGGGTAGCGATGGCTGTGGGGTCGAATGTTGAAGCTTGGGTGACGTTCTCAGTCGCAATTGTAGACGGGGTTACAGCCAAAGTTGTTGGAGCATTTGTTACTGTGCCCATTTGGTTGACCTGGGAGCTTGTAGTCACAAACGACGAATTCAAACCAGTAGCCATCGTTCCATCGGTGCTCATATTGTTCTGGGCGGAAGTAGATGTTTCATTGGCGATTGAAACCGTTGTGGAACTTGCATTGGATACTGAAGCTCCAGTAGTGGTAGCACCAGAGATCAAGGTGGTGTTGACATTTGCCGAACTTGAACTTTGGAACGTGGTTGTGTTAACAGTTGCTATATTTGAACTTGGGAACATGGTTGTGTTAACAGTTACCACACTGGCACCTGGCACCATGCTGGTGTTAACATTTGCTGTACTTGAACTTGGGAACATGGTTGTGTTGCCAGTTGCCATACTGGCACCTGGCACCATGCTGGTGTTAACATTTGCTGTACTTGAACTTAGGAACATGGTTGTGTTGCCAGTTGCCATACTGGAACCTGGCACCATGCTAGTGTTAACATTTGCTGCACTTGAATTTGGGAACATGGTTGTGTTGCCAGTTGCTATATTTGAACTTGGGAACATGGTTGTGTTGCCAGTTGCCGGGGCTTGGGTGGTGTTACCATTTGCCGAAGCGCCAGGGACCACGGTGGTATTGGCGTTACCACTTGCCGTACTCGTGCTGGAGGGCAAGGCTGCATTAACAGCTGCTGTACTCGAGCCGACAACCAAAGTTATGTTACCACTTGCTGAACTCAAAGCACTTGCCGCCATGGAGGTTGGTGCCACCGGCGAAGTGGAGTTCGATGGTGACCAGGTCCTATCAGCTGGAGATAATATACTTGAAGAGGTCTCAGTCAATGTTCCTGTGGTGTCTGAAACAACAACAAAAATCAATTTAATTTAGTGCTTTTAATATAGTTTTTAAAAAAACACCCAAAGAGCTTCGAAGGAACTTTGGCACTAATAACAATATTTTAAATACATTTGGACAGGAACGGTTGAGAGATATGAGCCAAGTGTGGGCAAATGAGACTAGCTTAGATGGGGTATCTTGATCGGCATGGACGAGTTAGGCCCAAGGGCACGATTTTGTGCTGTAGGTCTCTAATTGTGAGATATTAAGCTGGTGCTCAAAAACTTCAATGTGTTAAAACCCTGTCCCACGGGCAGGCGGTTACTGGCGGTGAAGCGCGGCGTAGCAGGAAGTGGGGCCCGCGGGGTCGGTCCCACGCAGATCGCCGGAACCGTATGTAGTTGGTCCCGACACCGCGCGGTGCTCAGAAAAACTGACACTGTCCAAAAATCTCGTGCGGCAACGGACTGCCGCCGCGCTGCCACCTCTTCGCCGCGAGCACCGCCTGGACGCTGCGAGCACCGCCTGGATGACGCGAGCCGTCTCGACGTCATCGCGTTGCGCTTTGCGTTGCGCGATGACGTCATCACCCGACACCTCGCTCGCCGCATGCATTCGCATGCTCGTGGGACAGGCCGTACGGTAAACACTCGGCCTCCGCGCGGCAACCGCTTCCGGTTAAGTTGCGCTTGCTGCATGTTCGTGGGACAGGCCGTACGGTGGCAGCCGCGCGGTCCCCACTTCCTGCTACGCCGCGCTTACCGCCTGTAACCGCCTGGCCGTGGGACAGGGCCTTTAGAGTTTCAGAAGCATTTAAGGAGGAAAGAAATTTAGCGGCATGTTTGGAGAAGTAAATCCAGCCATTGAGGAGGCTGGATCACTGATAAGGCCATGAACATTATGAACATTGACTTCTCCAATTTCAGGTAGTCCTTGCTTTCTCCCTCCTTCCCCTCCCCAGCTCCCACAGCCCACTTTCTCCGCCTCTTCCTTTCTTCTTCCCGCCCCTCCCCCACATCAGTCTGAAGAAGGGTCTTGACCTGAAACGTCACCTACTCCTTCGCTCCATAGATGCTGCCTCACCTGCCGAGTTTCTCCAGCATTTTTGTCTACCTAGTAATAAGGCCATGGTCACTGCACAGTAACAAAGCCAAAACTGCCCCCAATCTCTCCTCTGTATCTTCCCATCCTCTATCATAAAAATACTTTAATGCCACTAATTATCTCTATTTGAAATGCCAAAAAGCAATTGATGATGATATTTAGGAATACAAGTAACCACAGATGCTGGAACCTTGAACAAACAAACTGCTGGAGTAACGCAGGTCAGGCAGCATCCATGGAGGGAATTGGCAGGTGAAGGTTTGCTTCAGAGGTTTGAAGAATGGTCCCAACTTGAAACGTCGCTTATCCATTCCCCCACAGATGCTGCCTGACACATTGAGTTACTCCAGCACTTTGTTTTACTAATGATAATATTTCTTTCAAACTTAGAGTTCTGCTGTCTCAATAACCTACGACTAGTGTCTTTATGCCTTGTGTGGGCAATCGGAACTGTTTTTCTGACCCTCTGAGGCTACTATTTTAAGCCCAACAATAATGCATTTGGAATAGGTCAGCTGAAAGATCTTTTGTTCCCAAGCTTAAAGTCATTTTTCAAGGCTCACCCGTTGGTCATTTTGAGGTGGAATTCAAGCTTAAACTGTGCTGGACAATTAGTTCCGTTTATGCTGTTCTGATCCAGTTGTACACTTTGGATTATTTAGTTTAGTTTAATATTGTCATGTGCACTGAGGTACAGTGAAAAACTTTGTTGCATGCTATTAAGTCAACAAAAACACCATACATGATTACAATCAAGCCGTCCACAGTATGCAGGTTGTGATTATCTTCAATGCTTAGGACGATGAAAGAATAACAAGGTTAAATCGCTTTCCATCACATAAGGGCTAAATTTATATACAAAATGCTGGAGGGAGGGAGAAGTGGAAAAAGAGAAAACACCAAAATTATAACAATTATCAAATCCAGTCAGATCTTAGAGCAAGGCTTTTTTCCCCCTAAAAGTCATGACTTTGCCTGCGTGTGAATGTGTGTGAATATGTGTGAGTGATTGGTGGTGGTCGGAGGGGCCGTAGGCGCAGATTAGCAGCCACGCTTCCGTCAGTCTGCCCCAGGGCAGCTGTGGCTACAGAAGTAGCTCACCACCACCGAGTGTGACTGAGGAGTGAATGAATAATGCGATGTAAAGCGCCTTGAGTATTAGAAAGGCGCTATATAAATCCCATCCATTATTATTATTATTATGACTTGGAAGGGTGTTGAAAATTATACAAATGAAATAATATTACTAATGTAGAAAAGTCTTTGAACAATAAGTATAATTGTTATAGATTGACCACTGTAAATCGCCCCAAGTGTGTCCGGGAGTGGATGAGACAGAGAGATAACAGAACTAGTGTGATGATCGGCATGGACTGGGTGAGCTGAAGGACCCGTTTCAATGCTGCATCTCTAAACTAAACTAATGTTCAAATCTGCAAAGGAAACACAAGCAAGTGAAGCAAAGCAGTTCCCTTCTCCCATTACATGTATAATATTAATTACACCCATCTCATTACATCGTTACAATGATCTCATTTGCAGAGAGGACAACTTCAGCAACTCAGCTTCCCCAAACACGCAATTAGTTTCTTTTGTACACAAGAATGTCATTTTTTATTTTTATTTTTATTTTTATTTAAAGGTCTGTTTAACATTCCTCTTTAACTTGTCGGGGAAACTATAATGACAGTGCCAGCACAAGAGGGTCGACATTTGACATCTCTCTTCCCTGAACTCAGGGACACCGATAAGGTGGAAGGTGCACTGCTTTAAGCATGTCCCTTTAATTAGCTGGAGAACTCAACATAACCCCTCAGCTACACGGAGGGATTATCCGGCATTCCTGAAATATTTCACAACTGGTATCCAGCAGCATACCAGCCAGAGGAATTCATTTAGCAACCTCCCCCCTCCAAAGCAGAAACGAAATCCTGACATCAGGAACTTCCTCGTTCCTTTTCTAACCCACTGATAGGCACCAGAGCCATGTTGTGTAGCAAGAAAGAACTACGTCACGACCAGAAACTAACACAGCGCTAGAGCGTTACATTGCTAACAAGACTCTAGCTATGTGGATGTCAGTCGCTTGGCTTCACTGTTTAGTGTAGATTATCAAAATGCAAGTTCAAAGGCCACAGCAGCATTTTAAGCATTACTCCACTGAAACACATCCCTCTCGTTTTGTCATGAAAAGGCGGATGTAAATGGATTGGGGCTCCCTCGAATTATTGTGCATGTTCACATAAAGAGCTGTCAGCAATGCCAGGCATTTCTTTCCTCATAAACATAGAACAGTACAGCAGAGGAACAGGCCCTTCGGCCCACAATATCTATGCTGAACATGATGCAGAGTTAAGTAATATATGGAGTTGCCTCCATACGATTCATATCCTCCATTCCCTGCTTGTCCATGTGCCTATCTAAAACCCTGCAGCCATGTCTCTAGCTCTTATACTTTAGACTGAGGACAATGATCGTGAACTGCCCGCATGTCAATTTCTCCCAGAGTCTTAAATATCGTAATTAGACCAATCTTACAATTAACATAGAATACAGCAGAGTAACTGGCCCTGTGCCAAAACTAATCGCCTCTGCCTCCGCATGAATCATATCCCTCCATTCCCTGCGTATATATGTGCACACCGGCAAGCCTCTTAAATACCACTGTTGTATCTGTCTCCACCGCCACCCCTGGCATTGTATTCCAGGCACCCATTACTCTAAAAAAAACTTTGCCCCTCTCAACTTAAAACTATCCTCTTTATTCATTAACAGTTCCACCTTTGACAAAAGGTTCGAATTGTCTACCCTATCCACACCTCTCCAGTTTATACTCATCTACCAGGTCTCCTCTCAGACCAGACTCTCCAGAGAAAATAATCCAAGTTTGTCCAATCTCTCCTTGCAGTTAATTCCCTCCAAACTAGGGCAACAATCTGGTAAAGAGGGTCAAAGAGGGTCTAGAAAGACTCAAGAAGCAGAAAGGGATTTTAACATCCCAAATTCTGTCACCGCTACCCTTTGCAGAAATAACTTCAGATCAACAAAGTTGACGGGAGTTTAAAATTTTTTAATCGGCCAAGATTTGCATTCTGTAAACGGGACTCAAAGCACTGGGTTGATTTGAGCTGGACACAGCCGGCCACACCTGGGTGGGCAGAGAGTGGAGTGAGCTGCCCTGCCAGGTGTTTGCCGAGGGCACTGCCAGGGTTAGCAGCAGGTAGCCCTCTGGCAACGGTGCGGAGACCCTTCCCTCAGAGCGGGTGGGGGGCCCTCAATAGGATGAAGGGCTGGAGGAAGTGGCGTTGGAGAGGTTTGAGCCACGTTGCAGTCACGTTCAGAGACCGTTTAAAGCCATTAGCATTGCCATAAAGAACACGTCTTATCTGCCTCACTCACTGCCATATACAACCGTGCACTCTCCTTGCACCCCTTAACGACTCAGTCCCTCAATTTCCAACAGAAGAGACAAAGTGAAACAAAAATTACTCAACATGTTAAACAAAATGAAGCATTAAAACTCCAAATTAATTTTTTTAATTGAAATTTGAGTATTTTTCCCCCAGTTTACGTGCTAGAAATTGTCACTCTAATCAGCAAGCTGTGGGCATTTGACCCAAGTCAGCATCCCCAGTGTTAGATTGATCAATATAAGAATGCAAGAATCAAAATGTGATTCATAGAGGGGAAGTGTAAATGGGGATTGGTGGTCAGTACAGATTCCAAGCTGTATCGCTCATTGACCTTGGATGCTTGTTCCCCCGCAGCGACAGAGGGTGCCAGAGGAGATTTCTGGTCTGGAAAGTTTGAAGTAGAGTCCTGGTCTGAAACGTCATCTGTCTATTCCCTCCACAGGTGCTGCCTGACCCACCGAGTTCCTCCAGCACTTTGTTTTCTGCTTAAACTACTCAGCAGGTCAGACAGTACCTTTGTCTTTCATGACAAAAGTTATTCAACCCGAATTGTTAAATCTGGGCTTTTCTCTCCAGAGCTGTTACCTGACCTGCCGAGCATTTTAAAAGGCGTGTTTGATTGCATAGTTCCAGCATACGCAGAATGTTACCATTTGAAGTGATTCAAGTGTGACCAATAACTCTGAAATGTAAAAAAACTTAAATATATAACTTAGCAAAAAAAATTCAGTGTAGTATATTTGTGTTGCTTGAAGAATTGAATGAGTCTTTGATACCTTATTGTACCAGACATTGCAGTTTAGTTCAGAGTTACTGCCTTCAGAAAAGGGATGTTGCATTGATTGCTGGAAAGATATGGCATGAAAACCGGCCCTTCATCCCACCAAGTCCACACAGACCGTCGATCACTAATTCGCACTAGTTCAGTTACCCGACTTTCCCCATCTATTCTCTACACACTAGGGGCAATTTATAGAGGCCACCAATCCAACAAACCCACACGTCTTTTGGGATGTGGGAGGGAATGGGAGCACCCAGAGGAATCCCAAGGCAGGATAACATGCAAACTCCACACAGACAGCATCCAAGGTCATTATTGAACTCTGGTCTTTGGCATGGTGGGACAGCAGCTCTAACGGCTGCACCACAGTGCGTCCATGTTCACTGGCTTCTTATTTGTTTGCACAAGCAGCATTATAAAAGGGAACTGCAGACACCCTGTAGGAAAGGGACATTGAATAATGCCATTGGGGGAGGAGCCATCTTGGGGAACGGCTGCTAATCAGCAGCCGTCCGTTTAATTCACTTTTTTTTGTAGTTCTAGTGAGTCCTGTGTTCTGTTTGTGGGAGAAATATACTTTTTAATGTAGGGGGAAGGGGGTAACTATATTTCTAGGTCCCTACCTGGTCGGTGAGGCAGCTTTTTCTCCGGGCTGCCCCGTCGACCCGTCCTCGTGGCCTACCAGCGGGCGTGGAGCGCCGTTTCCTGGCGGGGACCGCCCAGCACCTCGGCTTCGTTGGCGGCATAGCGCTGGAGCGCTATAGCGGAGCGGAGCGGGCGATGCCTTGCCTGGGTCACCGCGCTGGATCGACGCGCTGGAGCTCCGGTGAGCTGTGACCGCCGAGGTCAACACCTCCGGGCTGCGGGTCTGAGCAGGCGGCTCCGACTTCAACATCGGGAGCCTGGGAGCTCCAAACCGGCGCGGCCTTGTCGGCTTCGGAAGCCGCGGACTTCGATAAGGAAGTGGCCGTTCCAGGTGGCCCAGCCGCTGAGAGGACTCTCCCGACGCCGGGGCAACAGCACCCGGCGAGAACGGCCAGGAACATCGGGCCTCCGTAGAGGCAATAGCGGAGGCCTCAATAGGCCTGACTTTGGGAGAACTGGGGATGGGGACTGGACATTGTGCCTTCCCCCACAGTGGTAACCATCCAGTGGGGGGATGATTTTTGTGTGTTAGTGATTATTTTAGTCTGTGTCCAAGATGGCTGCTGGAAGGGAGAGTGGACGCTGGCGCGGTTTAGCTGCCGCTGCTCTCTCTTCACGTTGTGTTTCTGATTTTTTTGTTTTTGGATCGAATTCTGTCTTTAATTTGTGTATTGGTGATGTCTTCACTATTTATTTTACTCCGATTATATGTTTTTTTACTTGTTAAATACTGTAAGGTGTCCTTGAGACTCTTGAAAGGCGCTCATAAATAACATTTATTATTATTATTATTACTCTATCAGAATCGCAGTTCCAGATCATGGTGATTGTATTGTTTGATTGGAATAATTATGTTAAATATAAAACTGATGCATTTGGAAACTAATAGTCCAAAGATGATGATATTACCAATGTGGCAAATACCATTTGGTGAGGGGGGGGGGGGGGGGGGGGAATCTGCAGTAGGGTTCTATAGAGGGAGAAATACAGCATGGAAACAGGCCTTTTGACCCACCGAGTCCACACCCCCACCAAGAGCATCGATCACCTATTTAAACTCATCCTATCCAATTCTATTCTCTACATATTGTTATCAGATTCTACCGCTCACCTACGCACAAGGGGCAATTTATAGAGACCAATTAACTTACTCGTTTAAGAAAGAACTGCAGATGCTGGAAAAATCGAAGGTAGTAAAAAATGCTGGAGAAACAGGGGGTGAGCCAGCATCCACGGAGCGAAGGAAATGGGTGATGTTTCGGGTCAAGAAACTTCTTCAGATACTTGGCTGCGGGTCTGCGGAGCTGAGCAGGCATGAGACCAAGCGGAGGCTTGGCGATCATTTCGCCGAACACCTCCGGTCGGTCTGCAATAACCAACTTGACCTCCCGGTTTCTCAGCACTTCAACTCCCCCTCCCATTCCGTATCTGACCTCTCTGTCCTGGGTCTCCTCCATGGCCACAGCGAGCAACACCGTAAATTGGAGGAAATGCACCTCATATTCCGCTTGGGCAGTCTACATCCTGGGGGCTTGAACATTGAATTCTCCCAATTCTGCTAGACCTTGCTGTCCCCTCCCCTTCATCAGCCCTCTGGTTGTCTCCTCCCCTCCCCCAGCCCTCGGGCTCCTCCTCCGCCTTTTTCCTTTTTTCCTTTCTTCTCCCCACCCCCTATCAGTCTGAAGAAGGGTTTCGGCCCGAAACGTTGCCTATTTCCTTCGCTCCATAGATGCTGCTGCACCCGCTGAGTTTCTCCAGCATTTTTGTGTACCTTCAGATACTTGATGGGCCGAATGACCTGTTTCCAAACTATCTCTAAACTAAACCCGAAAAAAAAAAAACATGGTCACAGGGAGAAAAGCAAACTTCACACAGACAGGGCCCGAGGTTAGGATTGAACCTGGGTCTCTGGCACTGCGAGGCAGCGGCTCCACCGGCTGTGCCACTGTTTCACTGGAGATGAAGCAACGGTGTACATGTTACCCTTCAAAGCGTCAGACACCCAACATCCAAGTGATGCCCATTCATGTTGAATTACAATGGGGCAAGGAAGGGAAGAAAGCAGACAGGCTGCAGAATCACTGAAGCATTCAACACCTGTTTGTTGACCAAAGACTCTATCCACATTTAAATATTAGACTTTGACCCCAGGGTACTTAAACAGCTTAAGGATTTAAATTTTAAACCAGTCTGTCTCCTAAAAAAACTCTAAATAGCAATTTGTAGAGCACCTCTGTAGACAGATTCAACATTATTTTTCAATTAAGTTTAGTTTAGAGAAAGTGTGGAAACAGGCCTTTCGGCCCACCGAGTATGCAGCGACCAGCAATCCTTGCACATTAAGACTATCCTGCACACACACTAGGGACAATTTTAACATTTATAGCAAGTCAATTTATCTACAAAGCTCTAAGTATTTGGAGTGTGGAAGGAGGTCGAAGATCTCGGAGAAAACCCACGCAGGTCACAGCAAGAATGTAAAACTCCGTACAGTCAAGCACCCGTAGTCAGGATCGAACCCTGGGTCCCTGGCGCTGTAGGCAGCAACTCTACCGCTGCGCCACCCCAATTTCATTAAAAAAAGTTTTAAAAAGTTAACCTTTGGCTAATCTTAAACACGTCAAAGACTTTAGAGCATAGACTTAAGTTTTTTTGGTTTTGTTTTTTACACAGAGTGCAGGGTGCCTGGAATGCATTATTAGGAGTGGAGGTAAATACGATAGTGACGTTTTATAGTCTTTTTGGTAGGCAATGGATATGCAGGGATGAAGGGAAATGGACCACTTGCAGGCAGAGGAGATTAGTTTAATTCGTCGTCATGTTCGGTGCGGAAGGCGGCTGCAGCAGGGAGAGACTCCCAACTGTGGTGGAGTCCATGCTGTTGGAGCCAGATCTGTCTCAATCAAAGACCGTGTGGTCGCTGTCCGTGCAGCAGTCTCCCCACATAAAAATATATGTCATGCACAGGCATCCACCAGGAGAGATGTAGCAGAGAAAGGACCCACCAGGAGGACAATTACGAGTTCCAGTGATCAGCAACAATGGAAGAGGCATTGAAATTAAAGGATGTGGAACTCGCTGCTTTGTAAAGAATGGTGGGAGCTTTCACGAGGACATTGGAATGGCACTGGATGGAAATTACTTTGTTGAATCGTGGGGAAATGAGACTGACCTGGTCTCTAATACGAGTTGACACAGACCTAATAAGCCAAATGGCTTCCTTCTAAACCATAACTGAAAACTAGAAACAAGGAGTTGCAGATGCTGGTTTCCAAAAAAAATAAACAAAGTGTTGGAGTAACTCAGCAGGTCAGACTGCGACCCTGGAGAACATGTGGAAGTAAGCAAGTAAGAATTCCACTGTGTCGGTCTGGGACTTATGACAATAAAACACTCTTGACTTGACTCTTGGCCCCTTTTTCAGACTAGGTCTGAAGAAGGGTCTCCATGTTCTCCACAAATGCTGCCTGACCCGGCTGAGTTACTCCAGCACTTTGCCTTTTACTGAACACCAAACAAACTTAAACATGGATTTTATACTAATGTTAAACAAGTCAATCCATTGCTTCCTTGTGTTTCTTATAAATGGACCCCTCCAGAAAACAGCAGCCGATCTCTCCAGCTATGGGCATAATCTCTAATCTTCATGAACCATGCTAACAAGACTTAAAAAAATATATATATATATCACAGCCATTTCAATATCAGCAGTTGCTGTTTACATTCCAAAGGGAGAATCCTTATCTCGCCAATGGGGCAGATCTTAAACATCGAGAGTTTCCGCCCATCCTTGTCAATGTGCAAAAACAAATTATAACATTCTTGTTGAAAATTCACCAGCAATGTACCTGCACTGAATTCCTCGGTTTTGTTCACCTTCAAAATTAAGAGATGAACTTCAGACAGCTGATATTGTCCAAGTTAACATGTGAATTCATTCAGTTGGGCATCAGTAAACCAAGGCACGGTATTGTTCCAAATTAAAAGGCAGATACGTAAAGGAAAAGTAGATAAATTGGTAGTTCGCTTGACTCACTCACTTGTCTCTGAATCAGAGGCCTTCAGTTTTGTGGAGTGGAGGTCACGCTATTATAGGAAGGATGTCATTAAACTAGAAAGAGTGCAGAGGAGAGTTGAGGATTTTGCCAGGACTCAAGGGCCTAATCTGCCCAACCTCTCCCTATAGATTCCCATAGGCTTTATTCCTTGGAGGAGGTGGCTGAGGAGTGATTTTCTAGAGTATAAAGTCATGAGGGGAATAGATAGGGTGAATGCACAAAAGTATTTTACCAGAGTAGGGGAATCAAGAACAATAGGACATAGCTTTAAGGTGAGAGGGGAGAGATTTTACAGGAACCTGAGGGGCAACCTTTTCACAGAGGGTGGTGGTTGTGTGGAATGAGTTGCCAGAGGAAGTAGTTGAGGCAGGTACAAAAAGAGCATTTAAAAGCACTTGGACAGGTACATGGATAGGAAAGGTTTAGAGAGAATTTGACCAAATGCAGGCAAATGAGACGAGCTTAGATGGAGTAAACTGATCAGCATGGATTGATAGGGCAGAAGGGCCCGTTTCCATAATATACGACTCGCTGATAATGACCAAGTCTAGGCAGAATGCTGCTCTGCCAAAGATGCTTTTTGTTTGAATTAAACATTAAATCAAGGCTCTCAAATGGACATAAGATATCCTGTGGCCCCATTGTAATTGGGGGCTGGATTTTGAGGGCTTTGGAGAGGGATGAGAAAGGGTTGTCTCTCCCACAGTTCTTGGCCCTTATTTGTTGCTCAACTAACATCAACAAAACCAAGCATAGGCTCGGTGACCATTTCGCTAAACGCAGGCTCGGTCCACCAAGGCCTGCTGGGTCTCCCAGTTTCCCCCTCACCCCACTCCTCTCCCCTGTGTCCTACCTGGGCTCACGCACATTTCTCCCCTCCCCCTACATTTCCTCCTCTAGCTTCACAATTTGTCTCATGCCTTCTGTCTTTTCATCTCTTTCTCCAACAATCTGCTCCTCTCCTATATTCATCTATAATCCTGTCCCCTCCTCACTCCCAGCTTTCTTGCCCTCCCTCCTCCACAATAGGTCTGACGAAGGGTCCCAGCCCGAAACATCACCTATCCATGTTTTCTCAGAGATGCTGCCTGACCCGCTGAGTGCCTCCAGCAGTTTTTTTTTTTTTTTTTTTTTTTTTTTTGGTAAACTTTTTGTAAACAGTTCCACTAATGAATTATCACGTAGTTCTTGGGGCTTACTGACTTACTGCAAGCAATCGGCTACAGAGTTCCA
Source organism: Malacoraja senta (assembly GCA_038087875.1). Taxonomy (NCBI): domain Eukaryota; kingdom Metazoa; phylum Chordata; class Chondrichthyes; order Rajiformes; family Rajidae; genus Malacoraja; species Malacoraja senta. The sequence continues at coordinate 19,989,737 of CM075986.1, read as the reverse complement.
ACGTTAGAACTTTCAGTACGCATCAGCAGTACTTCACGAACTCTACAATTCTTGCCTCGAGGGAATAATCTGACAGAATTCCATGTTCAATTTATCTGAACGCATTCATGAGAAACTAACTCAGTTGGGACGGCACAGAGGACAGCTGGTAGAGCTGCTGCCTCACAGGGCAAGAGTTTAGAGATACAGCGCGGAAACAGGCCCTTCGGACCTCCGAGTCCGCGCTGACCAACGATCCCCATCCACTATCCTACACACTAGGGACATTTTACAATCTTTACCAAAGCCAATTAACCTACAAACCTGCACGTCTTTGGGATGTGGGAGGAAACCGGAGCACCCAGAGAAAGCACACACAATCACGGGGAGAACGTGCAAACTCCGCACAGAGAGCACCTGTAATCAGGATCGAACCTGGGTCTTTGGTGCTGTAAGGCAGCAACTCGACCGCTGCACCACCCAAGAGACCCGACTTTGATCCTGACTCGGGCGTTGTGTGGAGTTTGTATGTTCTCCCTGTGACCGTGTGGGTTTTATCCCAGTGCTCCGGTTTCCTCCCAGAGGAAACCAAAAGACATGTGGGTTCGTAGGAGAATTGAGAGTGGATGAAAAAAAATGGGATAACATAGAATTAGCGTGGTTGATGGCCAATGTGTCTGGCAGTTCTTGGTCTGAACGCACTGGAGTTTAGAAGGATGAGGAGTGACTGAAACTTACCGAATTGTGAAAGGCCTGGATAGAGTGGAAGTGGAGAGGATGTTTCCACAAGTGGGAGCGTCTAGGGCCAGAGGGCACAGCTTCAGTATAAAAGGATGTACTTTTAGAAAATAGATGAGGACAAATTTCTTTAGTCAGTGAGTGATGAATCTGTGGAATTCATTGCCGCAGCCAGCTGTGGAGGCAAAGGGATTTTTAAAGCGGGGATTGAAGGAGAAGGCAGGAGAATGGGGTTGAGAGGGAAAGATAGATCAGCCATGATTGAATGGCAGAGTAGACTTGATGGGCTGAATGGCCCAATTCTGCTCCACTGACATGCAGGCTCGGTAGGCCCAAGGGCCTGTTTCCATGTGCTATCTTTCAATCAACTAATACATTTTGTGCAAGGACCATCAATTCTACCCAAATCTCTCCAACTTATTGTGTTAGCACATGCATTTTGAAAAAAATAGCTGGACATTATAATTATAAATGGAGCTATTTGTTCAGCTGGTCTGAAATACCCAAGTGCTGCATATTAGTAGAAGAGTGGCAGTGTTATTGTGACCATCTTTGTGGAACATGAAAGAACACCAAGTACTGTGGCTATCTTGGAGTTGATGCAAAGTTTACAGTGACTGAACCTTCCCAGAAGCTAAAACTATTACAGTACGTAACAGTTCATGAAGATTAGAGATTATGCCCATAGCATTTTTTCAAAGCATTTCTATTTACATTGCCCCTTGCCTAACACTGTGTATTTTCCTGCATTTGGACTGAAATATCAACTGGGATATACAAAATTGCAGCATAAAGCAGGGGGTAAAAAATGACCGTTCCTGGTAGCTAATCATTTTAACTCCCCTTCCCATGTCCATACCAACCTTTCGATCCTGGTCCTACTCTATTGACAGAGCGAGGCCACACACAAACTGGAGGAACAGCAACTCATTCTTCTTGCATAGCTTACAACCCAACAGTATGAACATTGAAGATAGACGCAAAATGCCGGAGTAACTCAGCCAGTCAGGCAGCATCTCGGGAGAAAAGGAATAGGTGACGTTTTCGGTTGAGACCCAACATCAGCCTTATTCTACTGTAATGCTGAATTCTCCAACTCCAAGTAAAACCCTTCCCCCTACAAGTTTCTATTCTTATTGACACTTCGATTAAGTAATTTTTTCTGAGAAACTCATTGAACAAAGCTAATGACAACAGGAGATAGTTATTTCACTCCTACCCTAGAAAGCATGCAGGTAATGCAGATGGAAGTTTCTGTGGTCGACTATCAGGTGTATGGTCTTTGGGATAAATTAATTTCCCCCAAAGGATAGATATATAAATAGGAAGAGTTTAGAGGGCTATGGACCAAGTCCAGGTAAATGGGATTGGGCCAGTATGCCAACTTAGTTAGCATGGACAAGGTGGGCCAAAAGGTCTGTTTCTGTGCTGCCCTATGACTATTGATCACCAAATGAAAAGTATCCAGGCACATGTGGTGTTGATATCATTATTGTGTTTGTTACCTATGGCTGTGCGGTTGGGTTAATTCAAAAAGTTGTCTTATCTTCTGGCCTCATAAAAACTAAAACACACATCCTGATAGTTAAAAAATATTTTTCTTATTCTAAATCAATCCACAAAGAACCATCTCTCCCAAAAGTCTTTGCCCAGCCCTTCTAAAGTACAATGTAGACATTGAGAAGGCAAGGTATTGAATGTAGACACAAGGAACTACAGATGCTGGTTTACAACAAAAAAAAGTGATGGAGTAACTCAGAACAGGCAGCATCTGTGGAAGATGCTGGGACGTGTTTGAAGGGTCTCAACCCAAAATGTCACCTATCCATGTTCTGCAAAGATGCTGTCTGACCCAATGAGTTACTTCAGCACCGTGTGACATGGATCAGTAAAGTTTCAGGTCAGGTCCCTTCTTCAGACAAATTGGAGGAGGGAGGGGGGCTGGAGAAAGCTGAAAAAAAAGGTGGGGGCAGAACAAAGCCGGCAATTGATAGGTGGAGAATCAAGGAACTGCGGCTGCCGATTGATGCACAAAAAGACACAAAGTGCTGGAGTAACTCAGGTCATGAAGAATCTCTGGAGAACATGGATATATGTTGTATGGGGTCAAGAGTGGTAGGTGGACATGGGTTGGGTGGGGGGGGGGGTGGAGGGGAAGGAAAGGATTTGATTAGCAGGTGGGTGGACAAACGCTAGAGATGAAGAAGACACAAGGCTTCATCGAGTGATACCTTACACACTGGGTGCTGAGGAATGATAACAATGACCCTCGAGGCTCCCAGAACGCTAAACCTCGAATTCTTTTAAAGATTTACATCTTTCAATGGGGTACGTTACATGCCTTGGATCTAGTCTCTGAACCAAACTTCCCACTTCACCCATCAATTCACTACAAACATTCATTGAAGTATTTACACATCCACAGAATCCTTTAAGACCACAGGACATTCCAAAATACTTTCAACCAATAAATAACACTCGAGCTGTTGTCACTGCCACAATAAAGGATTTTTGAAACAATAGCTTTTACATTTAAAAGCTTGATTGATGCAATTTCTTTAACCTACTGGTAAAGCATAAATTTCCATCCCATTTCCATACAGACCTTTCTGTCCTGGGTCTCCTCCATTGTCAGAGTGAGGCTAAACGCAAATTGGAGGAACAGCATCTCATATTTTGCTTGCGCAGCTTACAGCCCAGTGGTATGAATATTGATTTCTCTCTTCAAGTAAACCCGGCATTCCCTCTCTCTATCCCTCCCCCACCCAAGTTGCACCAGCCTCACATTTTCACCCAACAAAGGCCTGTTTCCTTTATCATCATTACTTTTTTTGCATATCATTCATTAATTATTCTTTATTTGCACCATCACCTACATCTTTCATTTCCCTTATCCCCAACTAGTCTGAAGGGTCTCGACCCAAAACGTCACCCATTTTTTCTCTCCAGAGATGCCGCTTGTCCCGCTGAGTAACTCCAGTTTGTGTCTATCTTCGGTTTCTGCAGTTCCTTCCCACTCAAGGGTTTAATTCTCCATCGTAGTTTTCACATTTCATTAAATGCATTTTAAATTAATCACTTTGGTTTTGCCACTTGCAGGCTGGGGCAGGTTTATGATTGACTTAATCACGGCTATTAAGTTAACCACAAAATCTTTAAGTCATTACAGTCATCCTGTTGGGTACCTAATGATGATAATTCTAAGTATTACAACGCCAGAAACTATTTCCAGAGTTTGTATCCCACACTGTCTTCATTGATTATTTCTGAAGAATCCCAGCCATTTCAATTGGCAGCCTGGGCTAACAATTTTAAAATCATTGGCCCCCAATCTGTAACAGTTCCAGTTTCCTTCCGACAGGCATTAATGGCTCTGTTTACTTTCATAGAACAGTACAGGAACAGGCCCTAATGCTACATTAAACTAATCTCCTTGGCCTGCACATGGTCCAAACCCTCCATATCCAAGAGCCTATCTAACAATGCCTTAAATACCATTATCGTATCTGCCTCCATCACCATCCATGGCAGTGTGATCCAAGCTCCCACCACCCTCCTCTATCCCCATCAAAATGTGCCCTGCACAGTTGGTATGTCCCATTTGCGTGATGCTTACAAAAAAGTATTTGTTTTTCTCTTTTCCCTCTACTCTTTTTTCTTCTTTATTAGGGTCTATTTCTTAACTCTATCTTTTTGTTTTTAATTTCTTTCTTATAGGGTCTTTGTTTTTTGTTTTTGTTTTTGTTGTCACGTTTTTTACACTTTCACTTTTTTCCTTCACTTTCTTCTTTCTCTCAATCTCATCCTTTCCCTTTATTAGTGTAAAAAATAAATGGAGTACATTAATTGTAATCAGATATATGTGACGACTACTAATGTAATTGGTTGTAATGTAATGTACTTCTAATAAATAAAAATTAAAAAAAATTAAAATAAAAATAAAAATGTGCCCTGCACATCTCCTTTAAACTTGATACCCCACCCCCTTTTTAAAACTATGTCCTCTAATCTTTGTCATTTCCAATCTGGGAAAAGGGTTCCAACTTTTATCAGGTCTGCCCCCAATCTCCGGCATTCCAGAGAAAATCTGTAGGCTTTATTCTTGGTCTTCTGGTTTACATCAAAGGATCACAAAAATAGGTGAACACTGCCTGGTCCATCACGGGTTCCGACCTCCCCAGCATCGAAGGAATCAATCGGGCGCACTGTCCCTAAAGACAGCCAGCATTGTCAAGGACCCACGCCAGCCTGACAATGTTGTTATTTTACTCCTGCCATCAGGAAGGTGATATAGGAGTCTGTCAGCTATAATGTAGCTGGGACATGTTGGCCGGTGTGGGCAAGTTGGGCCGAAGGGCCCGTTTCCACACTGTATTACTCTACGACTATAATGTCCAGGTTCAGGAACAGCTTCTTCCCAACAACCATTAAGCTTTTGAACACCATGAACAACTAAACTCCAAACTGCCTTGGTTGCACGAGGGACTTGGATTTGTTTTTGCACGACATTGTTATTTGTAAAAAACAGATATTTAACTTTTTTCCTGTTTGTTATATTATCTATTAAGTACCAAGTTTACAAGCCTGTTGTGTTGCTATTGCAAGTAAGAATGTCATTGTTCCGTTTCCGTACATATGACAATAAAGCACACGACAAAAGGGACAACAGTAATTCCTCTTTAAATGGCTACTGGAATTCCAAGTGACAATTTTAGTTCTCCGTCATTAGCTTGCTTCCTAAATTTTATTATATTTCCTTTCACCTCCTAGTTTTACACGGTCCAAGCTACATCAATTGTTTCGACAGAGGAGGCTTCAAAAGTGCACACATCCTCAGTTGTCCTACAAAGGTCTTTGATCTTTGATTATACAGTTAGCGGAGCTCACTCACTGGGTGGCCACACCAATTACAAGCAGTCCACTCAGAGAGCAATTGGAAAACATTGCTCTCTGCATAGGCAGCATTTTGCTGGATTGCTGGCTTCACAGTCAGTGGGCATGGAACCTGTAGTTAGCAAACATAATTCCAGTGATAAATAAGTGAGGCATAGTTTAGGTGTACGGGGAAAGGGGGGTGCAAGGTCGACCACCTAGGATTCAACTGTGGAGCTAGGAAAATTCAACTCCTACTTTTCACAGGTCACCCAACGGTCTCCGGCCCAAATCTAGCGGCTTGTAGATGTGGAATGTGGAATGTAAAATTATGACCTCTGGAAGACAGATTAAGTTGCCACGGGGAGGTCTTGAGAAACATCCATGTAGCCATGCTGCTTCAAAGGAAAATCAAAATGGCTGCCTCATTCAGGTGCCCGAGGAAAATCAAAATGGCCGCACAAATCCTTATCAGATTAGCCAAAATGATCCTGCTGGCTTCAGTTGAGTGTTCTTGTTACTGGCTCAGAGGAACAGATTTGCAACAAGTTCCTAAGGGATGGCAATGAGAGTGGTGCAAGTTCCCATGGTCTTTTTTAAGCCAATGCTTGCTCGTTTTCCCCCGCGTGGACAGATACAAGCCAGCCTTCAAGGCATTTAACATGGGACTTCCCTTTCATCAAAGAGAAAATAGTAGCATGATGACACATGGAACTGCAGATGCCGGCTAACAAAGAGACAAAGTGCTGGAGTAACTCAGCGAGTCATGCGGCATCTTTGGATTGGCGATGTTTTGGGTTGGGACCCTTCTTCTGAATGATTGCGGTCGGGAGGAAAAACTGGAAGAGAGGTGGGGATGGGACAAAGCCTGTGATAGGTGGATACAGGGGAGTGGGGCTTAATTTGGCAGATGAGTGGACAAGGGCCAGAGATGAAACGATGGCAAAAGGATGAGATAAGAAGAGACGAGAGATGTGAAGCCAGAGGAAGGGATTTAAGTACAAGAGGTAAGGGGTTGTTGCTGGTTGGTTACCCAATGTTCATACCATTGGGTTGTAAGCTACCCAAGCAGAATGTGATGCGCTGTTCGTCTAGTTTGTGTGTGACCTTATTCATTTAGTAGAGCAGGCCCATGGGCCAGAAAGGTCATTATGGGAATGGGAAGGAGAGTTAAAATGGTTGGTAACCTGGAGATCTGGCAGGCCTTGGCGGACCGAGCACAAGTGTTCAGGGAAACGGTTGCCACATACAGTATGTGCTTGGCCTCACCAATGTACAGGAGGCCTCATTGGGGGCACTGGATGCAGTCAAATGAAAGTAGCAAGTGCTTATGTTCAGGGAACAAATGCACCGTGCCATGATAAAGGTGAATAAGATAGAGTCTTAATAACAAAAAGATTGATTTAAAAGACAAAGTATTTTTGAAGTGAAATTACTTTGAATGGAATTTGATTATTATAATAAATCCCTTCCACAGCTGGTAGAGCTGCTGCCTGAAAGCACCAGAGACAAAGGTTCGATCCCAACCTCAGGTGCTGTCTGTGCAAAGTTTGAATGTTCTCCTTGTAACCGCATGAGTTTCTTCCAGTTGCCTCCCATATCCCAAAGACGTGCATGTCAGTAGGTTAGCAGATTAATTGGCCACAGTGTGTGGGAGTGATGAGAAAGCTGGATAACATCGGCCTAGTGTGAATGGGTGATCGATGGTTGGCATGGACATGGTGGACCAAATGGCTCATTTCCATGCTGTATTACTCCAAGGCACCAGGACAAATTATTGGCCTTACACACATGCACATGCAATCAAATTATTTATTAGAAACAGAAACAGAGGAAGTTAAGGGAGGAACATTTCAATTGTTGATGCACAATTTATTCCTCTTTTAATAAGAATGAAATTCATACAATATTTTAAAGAAAGGCTGGCACGTTTATATGGAGCCTATCAGCCATATTAGGAAGTCATAAGCTGCTATATAGCCTACAAATAGCCCTTTAAAGTAATTAAAACAGAAAATGTGGGATATACTCAGAAGCTTAGGCAGCATCTGTGGAAAGAGAAATAGTTGATGATTCTGGTTGAAGATCCTTTATCAGAATAGGGAAAGAGAAGAAAGATGTAGTATTGCAGGGAATGGATAGGATAAAGAGAATATTGCTGATAGGGTAAGGGGTTAAAAAAAAAGAGAGATAGCGAGAGAGAGAGAGAGACTTTATTTTTTAAATCTCAAAATTTTGTAACATTGTTACACTGTGCCAAAACCTTAGAGCGATCATCTGTCCCATTTAGACACAGAGAAAATAAGATGCCCGAAGCTGTAGAATCGGTTCTCGAGGTTGTAATTTAACACAAGGACTGCAGATGCTAGATTACAAAACAAAAAAAGGCATGGGTGACACTTTGGGCCAGGACCCTTCTTTGGATCGAGGATGGGTCTCGAGTGTGAACAAGGGTCCCTACCCAAAATGTCACCCACCCACATTCTCCAGAGATGCTGTTTAACCTGCTGGATTGCTCCAGCACTTGGTGTCTCGATTCCAGAAGGTTGTAACATACCCTTGTGGAAGATGAGAAGCTTGAGGAACAGGACATGTCAGACCGCATTGTAACCGTGCAGGAGGCCACAGGGAGATAGGTCAGAGTGGAAGTGGATGGAGAATTATAGAGGCAGGTAACTGGAAGACCCCCTTCTGGTGTGAATGTAGATACTCTGCTAAGTGGTCACCCTATCCACCAGTGTATGTTATCTCCAACCTAGTGGAGACAATATTATGAACACTGAATGCAATGCACAAGATTAGATGAGGTGCAAGTGAATTGCCACTTCATCCTGAAAGACTAGATCACAGGATGACAGGAAGGGAACATATGAAAACCTTGGTGATATTATGGGAACAGAATAACTGACTGGAGAGTCGTGAAATAAATTATCTCTGTGGAAGAGTGGGAGGGGAGGGGAAGGAAAGCAAGATGTACCAGGCATTGGCATCTTGTTGAAGGAAATAAGATCACGTGATAGGAGCAGAATTAGGCCACTCGGCCCATCAAGTCTACTCTGCCATTCAATCATGGCTGATCTATCTCTCCCTCCTAACCCCATACTCCTGAACTTCTACAAATTAACATCCTGCATTATGGCCTGGTTCAGCAATTTAAATGAATGGGATTACGGAGGGCGTTACACACTGCCGGAGTCAAAGACACACACAACCCTGTCCATGTTCTAATTTCACTCATACCATCAGGGAAGAGGTGTCTGAAGATTGACCATCAGATTCAAGATTAGCCTATTTCCAACAACCAGCAGACTTTTGAACACAACCCACTAACCTCAGCTATGAGCTTCTATAAACCGTCTTGGATTACACCAAGGGCTGTTTCTTTTTTGCATTAGCATTGTGGTTATTAGTTTATGATTTTGTTTATTTATGTGCATTGCATTTACAAGCTTGTAATACTGCTGCACGTTAGAATCTCTTGTTCTTCTTCTTCTGTCGTGCGTCTTTCAGACCTGCAGCTCCGTTGAGGCGAGCCAGGCCAACGTGTCATCGTCCCGGTCAATCAGACCTCGTTCACCATTCGGTGGCCGGTGTTTGGGGCAACTGGTGACTATGTGCTCCACTGTCTGTGTTGAGTCCCCACACTCACAGGAGGCGCTGTCCATGAGGCCCCACCTCTTCATCGCTACTCCATAGCGTCCGATGCCTGTCCTCAAGCGGTTGAGGGTTGTCCACTGCTTTCGGGGCAGGTCCTGGCCAGGGACGTCCATGGGGTCATCGATGTAATGGTGTAGCCTAGATGGTTCCGCTGACTTCCACTGGTCTCTCCATCTCGTCTTGACCCAGGCGGCCTTAGAAGCGTCAGCCGGTGTTGTGCAGAGCAGCTCTTGGGCTTGCTTGGCAAAGGGGTGCCGTGACTTGAGGATGCCATTAATCTCTTGTTCGTATGTACCGACACTGGAACAATTAAATGCCCTCGACTATGCCCAACCCACTGAGTGTTTCCAGTATTTTCTCCATCTATCTCAGATTTTCAGCATCTAGAATTTTATTTTTTGTTTATTTTCTCTTGGTCTTGAAAGCAGCCCCTGGAAAAGAAAATGTTGATGAACTAGTTCTTGTACGTTAGCTCACAGGTCCCACTTCTGAAGGTCCCATGATATTACTCTCCCAGCTCTCAAGAGCCAACACACACTTTGGCAGCGGCACGGTGGTGCAGCGGTCGAGTTGCTGCCTTCCAGCGCGTGCAGCGCCAGAGACCAGGATTCAATCCCGACAATGGGTGCTGCCTGTACGGAGTTTGTACTTTCTCCCCATGACCGCGTGGGTTTCCTCCCACGCACCCAAGACATACAGGTTTGTAGGTTAATTGGCTTGGTATAAGTGTAAATTGTCCCTAGTGTGTGTAGGACAGTGTTAATGTGCGGGGATCGCTGGTCGGTGCGGACTCGGTGGGCCCGTTTCCACGCTGTATCTCTAAACTAAAACTAAACTAACTTTGGAAATTGATTCTCCTCCCTAACCCAAGCTTTGAAAACTAGGCGCCCTTGCTGGGAATCTCGAGACCTGCAATTTTGCATTGGGTCGGCCGGTGGGAATTCTCAAGTGGAAATGGTGCACGGTCAAAGATAAATTTGTAATATGATGAAGTCAGTCAGTCATTTCATTATTCTTGAAGCAGTTAGATGATAACAATCTTCAGATCAAGTAAGCAGATTTAGATTCCAGAAGGGACTGTTTATTCTCAAGATAACTATGTATCCTCTCAGTAAAGATAATTGGGTACTCTCATTAATCAGCTTCCATTTACTGATTGGAGAGACCATGATTCAGTCAACTGAAAGTGCCTGCATTTATATAGAATTACAATGCAGAATTATTAAACAGATGGCAGATCCATGGAAATATATCTTGTGTTTTTTTTTTTTTTAAACTGACTTGTGTGGGCATGTTTGGCAAGGATGGCATTCACTGCCAATCCTGCAGCCACTGAGAAGGTAGTGAGGAGCTGCCTGCCTGCTTTGCTCTTCCCACAGTGTTAGCGAGCAGGAGTTGAAGGATTTGGATGTCAGCTTCTTCCAAAGAAAATTAAATTTAGCACCTGAGAAAATATTAATTTGATGAATTGTCTGATGAAGGGCCTCGACCCAAAACGTCACCTATTCTTTTGCATTGGATTGAATTGAATACATTTTATTAGCCAAGTATACAAACAAGGAATTTCCCTCCAGAGATGCTACCTGACCCGCTGAGTTACACCAGCATTTTGTAGTGTATCCTCGGTGTAAACCTTCTTACACATATTAATTTTTTACTCCATCTTGTCCTTCTGCAAAAATAATATTGCAACTATTGACCTTGGTTTCTCGAGTGGCTATTCACTTGAAAAGAGCTGAGCGACTCACAACCACCGCATGCTGGCTTATCCTTCCCCACTCACTAACAGCAAACCTAACCAATGTCTGTCCCTTCTTGGACTGTCCACACTGAAATTGGAGCTGGATTTTGGGACGATCATACTCCACATTGCTTAGCATTACATAAATCCGTATGGGCGGCAGAGTGGCAAAGCTGCCATCTCAGCACGTGAGCAGGGTTTGATCCTGATCTTGCATGCAGTCTACGCAGAGTATGCACGTTCTTTCTGTGACTGCGTGGGTTTTCACGCGGTGCTCTGGTTTCCTCCCACATCCCAAAGACGTGCAGGTTTGTAAGTTAATTGACCTGCATAAATTGCCCATAATGTTTAGAGAGTGGATGAGAAAATGGGATAACAGTGTGGAAGGGAAATTGATGGTCAGTGCGGACTAGGTGGGGCAATGGACCCGTTTCTTTAACCTAAGCTGCACTGCTAAACCATGCCAGGGGTGTATGGTAAATGAAACGTTGATGAGGTTTTACTAAAGTTTATTTCAAATTTATTTCCCATTCACCACAAATGGAGATCTGCTCAAGTACCAAATCGAACCCCGTGTTGTTACAGACAGTCTATGCTAAATTTGACCACACCATCAACATATAAATATTTGGCCATGTATGTGGATAGGAAAGGTTTAGAGGGACATGGGACGAACGCAGGCTGGTGGAACTAGTGTAGATGGGGCATCTTTTAGTTGGAATAGGCAAGTTGGGCCACAGGACCCATTTCCATGCTGTATGACTATTAGTACACATCAAACCTGGCTTGTGTTTAGTTTAACCCTAGTTCAACACCAAATACTGATTAACAATGAAGGGTCTACGCAGTCACATCAAAGGGTCTGTGCAGTCACATTAAACAAATGATCCTGATCTGCACAAGTTATTGAGCCAGTCCAATACTGCCCGAGCCAAGCACACTCCAAACATCTCCTCAGGATACACATCAGAGCAGCAGGTAATGCACAGCTACAAGAGTCTGAACACTGTGTGACAGATTGATTTCTCCCTGGTGCTCTGGTTTCCTCCTGCATCCCACAGGCATACTAGTTGGTAGGTCAACAGACTATACTGTAAGTTACCCCTGGTGTAGGTAGTTGCCAGCAGAACAGGGGGAGCTAATAGGTTTGAGAGAGGGGATGGGACATTAGGGAATAGTTTAGTTCAGAGGTGCTTCGGCCCACCGAGTCCACGCTGACTAGCGATCCCCGCACACTAACACTATCCTACACACATACGGGACAAGTTACAATTTTACTAAAGCCATTAAACCTGTACGTGTTTGAAGTGTGTGAGGAAATACGAGCACACAAGGAAAACCCATGCAAGTGTCATGGAGAACATACAAACTCCGTACAGGCAGCACCCATGGTCAGAATTGAACCAGAGTCTCTGGTGCTGGATGGCAGCAACCCTATCTCTGCGCCACCGTGCCGCCCTAGGTGGAATGTGGGAGGAGGGGGGGGAGGATTAAATGAAACTGATGAGACATTGAGAGCTGGCAGAGACTTGATGGGCTAAATGGCCCAGACCTATTTGTATGAAAACATGAGGGGACATCTGGCCCAGAGCCCAATACATGAGGCTAGGGCTTAGGTTGGGTAGCCCATTTCTTCATGAGAAGCACAATATCCCTCCAGATGATTTCCAGGCTACAGCAGCACAAACATGCATCACTGCCAAGTATTGTTTATGTAAACTGATTATAGTTAATAGCGCAAGCTGGCTATGCATCAAGGTTCCCACCCAAATAATAAGTCAGAGAGGAAAGATAAAGAACAAAACAGGAGCCACACATTCAAAATCTTTCACTTGTTTACATCAACCAAATTCCAGAGATCCGCCTCCTTTCCACGTCTACTTCTTCCAGCACCATCAGAAGTTAAACTGTAACCAATACCTTTATATTTCAGATAGCAAAATGCTCTCATGCAAAGAAAATATCAGTCAGCCACTGAACTGTACAATAAACCATACTCCATGGAGGCACAAGGAAGAGCAAACGCTGGAATCTTGAGCAAAACACAAAGTATTGGATTAACTCAGCAGGTCAGGCAGCGATCGTTTAGGTCGGGCTCCTTATTCGGACCGTATTTCATACTGGGTCGACTGTATTGTTTGTTTTTGGAAACATATCTTACATTATAATACCAAAGCAAACATCTTGCTTTCATAGAAACGTTATCCATGACTGCAGGATATAATTACAGGCAATTAGGTAGCATTGGACCCCCCTGTCACTATTGCAATGAGGTGAAACACAGCTACCAGCTTTTCACACAAGGGTCTACAGTGAAAGACAGTGGCAGGGTCGCTGCCCGACAGCGCCAGAGACTCGAGTTCAATCCCGACTGCAGGCGCTTGTCCGTATAGAGTTTCTACGGTCCCCCTATAACTGCGCGTGTTTTCTCCGGGATCTCCGGTTTCTTCCCACACTCCAAAGACGTACAGGTTTGTTGGTGAATTGGCTTGGTTTATTTGTAATTTGTCCCTAGTGTGTGTAGGATGGTGTTAGTTTATAAATACAGCACGGAAACAGGCCCTTCGGCCCACCGAGTTCACGCTGACCAGTGATCCCCGCACACCAACACTATCCTACACACACTAGGGATAATTTACATGTTTACCAAGCCAATTAACCTACAAACCTGTACGTCTTTGGAGTGTGGGAGAAAACCGAAGATCTCGGAGAAAACCCAGGCAGGTCACAGGTAGAACGTTCAAACTCCGTACAGACAGCACTCGTGGACGGGGTCGAACCCGTGTCTCTGGCGCTGTAAGGAACAACTCTACCGCTGCGCCACCGTGCCGCCCGTCAATGTGCGGGGATCACTGGTTGGGCCTGTTTCCGCGCTGCATCTCTAAACTAAATGACAAGTTATCCTGATTTGCCTTTTGCATTGGTGATGATTTGACACTGGCCTGGACATCGGTGAGAATGTCTCTGCTTTCCCTCCATCCCCAAATACTGACATGTGATTTTATTTGACTCGAGACCTCACAGAACAGACATGCAAATGAAAACATTACAAACTTGATCATACTACCAATAACTAAAAAACACACACCTCATTTTCTCCTAGAATAATCAACAAGGAATGGCTAAGTAGTACATTTTGGTACAAGTGGCTCAGTTATTAACCTATTAAATATGTCAGGTCTGTTACCAGATTAGACAATTACCAGAATAAATCCATACATGTCAAAATCTTTCACTTTAACTACTCCTGTGACATGCCTTTGGTTAGTTGAATGATTTTTCTATAGGCACACAATTTTTAATGTATAGGAAGGAACTGCAGATGCTGGTTTAAACCGAAGATAGAGACAAAATGCTGGAGTAACTCAGCGGGGGACTTCCCACCGCCACGGGTACCATGTAATCCCGTGCTACCTGCTCCATGGTCGGATAGTCGGCGACTAAACCGTCTCCCTCACCTGGTTTGCCAGGTGAGGAGGGGGCTGTGGACCCCCAGCAGGACCAAAAACAAGACCCGTCAAAGGGTAGATGAGCTCCTAGCGAGCCAACGGCCATCCACACCTCAGTAGAAGTTGCGATCACTGTCGTACATAGCTTTGTAAGGAACGCCCCTCTGAAACCAACATCATTGCATCGCTAATGTTTTTGATGATTTAATAATAAATATTAATAATAAACTCAGCGGACAGGCAGCATTTCTGGAGAGAAGGAACGGGTGACGTTTTGGGTCAAGACCCTTCTTCAGGCACCGGTGTGAAGAAGGGTCTCGACCCTAAACGTCACAATTTTTATTGGGTTATTGTTAAGAAAAAGGTGCCATTTGCAGAATTTCCATGAACATTTTCTGCTGGGTTGATGTAACAGCTGGAGTGATCTCCAGGTCGATGCTGCGTTTGTTCCATGAATATCATTTACCTGCATAGAATACTGCAACTCCCTCGTTAATTCAGAATGCTTTGGTGCTAATATAGTGCACATCCAGTTAAAAAACATGATTTAAAAAAATTATAATTTCTTTCTGCACTGGAATAGTTCATAGTTGTGAAATTGATGGCAAAGAAAGGCCATTCAGCCCAACAAGCCCGTGCTTGATTAGTACGGGTGTCATGGGTTACAGGGAGAAGGCAGGAACATGGGGTTGATGGTGGGGGTGGGGGGTGGGGTTAGATCAGCCATGATTGAATGGCAGAATAGACTTGATGCACCAAATGGCCTAATGCTGCTTTCACATGGACATGCTTGTGGATGAGTACTTAAGTTCAACAATCCCATTGACTGCATCCAAAACTTCAAAATCACCAGACACGTAATACGCTTTAAAAAAAAAAATAATGTTTCGCTGAGATGAAAACTAATATTATTTCTCAGGCAAGGATGTGTCTGCACTTGTCCATCTTAAAGTCGAAAATGATTTGCAAAAAGAGAAAGGGAGTTTCAGAATCAAAATGCTCATAGAAAACATAGACATAGAAAATAGGTGCAGGATTAGGCCATTCGGCCCTTTGAGCCTGCACCACCATTCAATATGATCATGGCTGATCATCCAACTCAGTATCCCGTACCTGCCTTCTCTCCATACCCCCTGATCCCTTTAGCCACAAGGGCCACATCTAACTCCCTCTTAAATATAGCCAATGAACTGGCCTCAACTGCCTTCTGTGGCAGAGAATTCCAGAGATTCACCACTCTGTGTGAAAAATGTTTTTCTCATCTCGGTCCTAAAAGACTTCCCCCTTAGCCTTAAACTGTGACCCCTTGTTCTGGACTTCCCCAACATCGGGAACAATCTTCCTTCATCTAGCCTGTCCAACCCCTTAAGAATTTTGTACGTTTCTATAAGATCCCCCCACAATCTTCTAAATTCTAGCGAGTACAAGCCGAGTCTATCCAGTCTTTCTTCATATGAAAGTCCTGACATCCCACGACATTCATCCTCATGAATGCAAGAAAGTCAATTAAAGTCAGAAAACAAACCATGCTGAGAAGAGGCAGTGTGCAAAGGAATTTCACAACCAATGATTCACTATTTGATTTGTAATAATATTGATGAACAGTAGGGCGGCACGGTGGCACAGCGGTAGAGTTGCTGCCTTACAGCGCTTGCAGCGCCAGAGACCCAGGTGCGATCCTGACTAAGGGTGCTGTCTGTACGGAGTTTGTACGTTCTCCCCATGACCACTTGAAATTTCTCCGAGATCTTTGGTTTCCTCCCACTTTCCAAAAACGTACAGGTTTGTAGGTTAATTGACGGTGTAAATGTAAATTGTCCCTAGCGTGTGTAGGGTAGCGTTAATGTGCGGACTCGGTGGGCCAAAGGGCCCGTTTCTGCGCTGTATCTCAAAACTAAGTGCAGTAGAACCAATGTGTACCTAGCAGAACCCAACAATCAGTGACGATGGAAATGTCCATGTGTTTTGGAGGAGCTCGAGAGAGATAAATACCAGGAGAGGCCAAGCGCAGAAGGATCATCATTAATACAGCATTTTGGGCACCGTATTGAAGCAGTAACTTAAATCATGGGTTCAAGTCCTGATCTGGAAGGCAAGTTGAGTCACAAGAAAAAAATACTAGCTCCGAGCTGGAATGAATGTTAATTGGCCAAATCCACAACAGTTTTGGCACCATGTATCCCAGATATTACTTCCGAAGCTGATCGGTAGCAGTGCAAACTTGAAATACCCTAGTTGAGGAAGGTACTATTGCAACATTTAGGCAGGTACATAGATAGGATAGGTTTAGAGCGACATGGGCCAAAAGCAGGAAGGTGGGACTAGTGTAGATGAGGCATGTTGGTTGGCATGGGCAAGGTGGGCCAGTTTCCACACTGTATGACTCTAATTCTATAGAGCTTGTTCTTCAGTAATAGCAATTGATAGGAGCTGTCAATTTTAAAGCATGCAACAAAAGCATCAAGGTTCCAAGTACAGAGAGATCCATCTCAGCCCTAAGGTTACACACGGATTTTAAGGCACACAAATCACAATCGGGGTGAATGCACAAACTATTTTACCCAAGCGAGGGGAATCAAGAATTAAAGGAAGATAGGTGAGAGGTGAGAGGGGAAGATTCAATCGGATCACCCAAGGCGCAATGTTTTCACACAGAGGGTGGTCTTCTTCTTCTTGTGTATGGCGTGCACAGCCGAAAGATGTACGACAACTTGTACTGTTTGATCTTATTTGATTGTGCACTCCGGGTTGATTGCATTGGTCGAAACAAGGCGGACCACGTGAAGGTTGCAATCTTCCACCGCACAGAGGGTGGTGAGTACATGGAATGAGTTACCAGAGGAAGCAACTGGAGGCAGGTACAAGAGCAACATTTACAAAGACATTTCAGCAAGTGCATGGATAGGAAAGGTTTAGAGTTAATATGGGCCAAATACAAACAAATTGGACTAGGTGGGATGGGGCACCTTGGTCAGCATGGATGCGTTGGACAGAGTTGGATAGTTTGGCCCGTTTCCCTGCCGTTAGACCACGATCAAATGTCCCTGTGACAAGATGCTCCAAAAGACTTTCAGCCCCCAGAATAAATTCTTCCTTAGAATCTTAAATGGTTGTTCCCTTATTCTGAGAGCTCATCTGTTCATTCTGAACCCTCCTATGAGAGGAAACATCTTCTCACTGGTCCAAAACTGGAGAGTTAATAAGCCAGGTTGATGAGCAATTTGTAATTGGTGGTGTTCCCACACACCTCCAGTCCTTATCCTTCTATATTGTGGAGGTTGTGGGTCCATTGCCAAGTACACCCTGTCAAATAATGGTGCATTTGGTCAAGCAGTGGTGTTTGTGACTCTTTCATGTTCATTTGAAATTCAATAAATGGTAGGAACAGATTGACACATTTTTGCTTGTTTCAGGAATTGGGCAACAATATACCAAAACAGAAGTAATTTGGTTAATCAGTTAATATCTCAAACTTCAAAACAATTAATGACAATTTAAGGCTGCCAGTTCCTTTTTTTAAATTTCTCATTAGCCTGTTCAAAGACCAAAAAGTTCAATGAACTATTGAGAACCATAAATTAAGACATTTCAGACAATGCACCCATCTCAGAAAATCCACTTGCACAGGGAATTTCAGGGAACAGTTTTGATCATTGTGCAGTCTCTTTTTTTGATCTCTCAAGAGGTTTTGACACTTTGACAGACTTGAATGCCTCCAGAAATTGGTGTCCAGACTCAAAATACTGCACAATCTACACCCGCTGTACATTTGACATTAAAACCAATCTATAGGCCCAAAGAATGATACACCAACAGATCTGGAGAAAAGACAGAAGACAGTGTAGACAGTCGCAACCTTTCCTCCCCAGGATGGAAATATCAAATACTAGAGGGCATAGCTTTAAGGTGAGAGAGGTATAGTTTAAAAGGATATGTTCAGGGCAAGTTTTTTTTTTTTTAAATCAGTGGTGAGTGACTGCCATGTGCTGCCAGGGGTGGGGGTGGAGTCAGTTACGATAGTGACATTCAAGAGACTTTTTGATAGGCATTTGGATATGCAGGGAATGGTGGAATATGGATTATGTGCAAGCAAATAAGGGTTAATATTGGCATAATGTTCAGCACAAACATTTTTGGCCAAAGGGCCCAATACTGTACTGTTCTAGGTTCTCATACTATAGACAATAGGTGCAGGAGTAGGCCATTTGGCCCTTCGATCCAGCACCGCCATTCAATGTGATCATGGCTGATCATCCCCAATCAGTACCCCGTTCCTGCCTTCTCCCCATATCCCCCGACTCCGCTATTTTTAAGAACCCTTTCTAGCTCTCTTGAAAGCATCCAGAGAACCTGCCTCCGCCGCCTTCCGAGGCAGAGAATTCCACAGACTCACCACTCTGTGAGAAAAAGTGTTTCCTCGTCTCCCTTCTAAATGGCTTACCCCTTATTTTTTAAATACTGTACTGGCCTATGTTCTATTAGGCATCTGTGCATTCTATACTAGGTGGTCCTCCATCCTTGTAGACACAATAGGTTCCCATCTGTTGACATCATAAGTTCCAACCTTCCTCTGTCTTTTGGCTTACTTGACAATGTGTCCAATCCCACCCCCTCTCCTATTTATAAAACAAAGATTACCTCGTGTTTCCACTACAACATTTGTAATGAAAGCATGACTCATTAAGTCAAAAGGGATATTAGCAAAGATGGAGCCAAATATTCAACATTGTTACATGAAAAATAACTGCATTGGCACCTTTAATAACTACTAAAACAGGGAAAGAAAAATGATATTTCTTTCACAAACTGTACTCATTCAGACCAATCTAGCTTTCAAACTCTGTCACATCAATCTTCACGAATTCCAAGCATAAAACCTTTCTATGAGGCAGCAAAGCAAGTCATCACATTTACATTTCAAAGCACGTTTCGCATCGTTTGGTGATTTTCTGACTCTGGAGTTGAGAAGCTCTGGATTCCAGTCTCGCTGGAGACACGAGCTCGGATCTCCAGGCAGATGCCTCCCAGTGCAACGGTAGAGCCACACAGGTCAGGAAGGCCTTCATTCAGATAACGCATTCATTACATCCTCCTCCGTTCTCTCAGACAGGCTCGACATATCCCAAGGCACCATCTTGCAGAGGCAAAGAAATGACCCAATGTCCTGGTAAATATTTATCACTGAAATCAATGTATCCACAAAAAATTATCAAGTCATCGTCATGTGGCTGGCTATCTGAGATTGCGGCTTGTGATGTTTCCTACATTACACAGTGACCTCACTTCAAAATGACTTCCAACTCTGCAGTGCTTCTGGACATGAAAGACTGTACATAAATAAAAGACTCTCTTTAATGTTCAGAGTTACACAGCTTGCATGGATGACGTGGTCATGTGCTGAACGGTACTGGAATCTGAACTGACATTGCAGATGTCAATCTACATGTCAGTATTTTCAGTTTTATCTCAGATTCTTTTTTAAACAGAATTTGCCATTTCCTTTGATCCCGACGTTTTGGCTACACTACATGCAGAGGAACAGAAGTGAGAAATTGCCCACAGCTTTGCTTCCAACAACGTTCAAAGACCGTCACTGAATTGTATTCATGCTTCATGGATTAAGCACGTGATAGGGATCCTAACATTGTGACAGATTGCTTCCCGTACTCAAAGTAAAAGTTTCTTTCTAAACCCGCAGTTACCAGTTCTATTGTGACCTTGGTAATTACACACAATGCTCCAAAACTGTTAGGCAGGAACAAACTGGGAGAGTAACACCATCAATACGACACTTAAAGACCACCAGTCAAAGCTTTCAAATTAATCTTTCACTTGACGAACTGTTCCTTTCTAAAAACAAAATCACTGCAGAAGCTTGCATTGATGTAGAAACAAGGAACTGCAGATGCTAGTTTGCCAACCAATGTCATAAAATGCCAGAGTAACTCAGCGGGTCAGACAACATCCCTGGAGAACATGGATGGGTGACTTTAGGAGCCATATCTTGAATAGATACCAATTCTATATAGGGGCTAGTTGAGCAAAACACAAAGTGCTGGAGGAACTCAGCGGGAAAGGCATCATCTGTGGAGGGAATGGACAGATGAACGAGTTGGACCCTTCTTCGGACTGATGGAGTAGGGGGAAAAAGAGAGGTATGGGTGGGGCAAAGCCTGGCAAGTGATAGGTGGATACAGGTGAGGGGGTGTAGGTAATTAGTACATGGGGAATAAGTGACAAAAGCTCAAGGTGAAAAGGAGGCAAAAAGTTGTCAGGTGAGAGATGAAGAGGTGTGCATTGTGAAGTCAGAGCAGCAGATATGGGTGGAATGTGATGGGAGAGGTGGGGGGGGGTGTGGGGGGGGGGGGGAATGGGACTCTGGAATGGGAGATAAGTGTACAGAGGAGAGGGTGGTGGGAGAAATGTGTGTGCACACCAGGATGGCAGAGGTTATTACTCAGAACTGGAGAATTCAATGTTCGTACCATTAGGCTGCGAGCTGCGCAAGCAAAGTACAAAGTGCTGTTCTTCCAGTTCGTGTGTGACCTCACTCTGGCAATGGAGGAAGCCAAGGAGAGAAAGACGGGTATTGGAATGGGGAAAACACGTCTCTGTACTTTGCCCCCTAGTTTGGAGGTGTGGGGTAAAATCTGGGAGATGATAATTTCTGGAAATAAACAGAAATGGGATTATGGTAGGAATAAGATAAAACGAGTGGTTGATGGTCAGCACGGACTCGATGGGCTGAAGTGCCTATTTCCCTGGCCTAACTCTCTATGATTCTAGAATGTTCTCGTGTGACGAACAAGCAGCTGCAACTTGATTCTCACTTTAAAGGTGCAGTGAATATTCTTCCACAATCAGGGTAAAAACAGGTAATCCAATGAAAGTCACATTTACAACACTTGAATTGTTCGGTTTTAACTGACAGGAACCAATAAAACGCCTCAATATTTTTTTTGGGGGGGGGGGTGAGTTGTATTTCTCCCCCCACCCACGATAATGCAAAGTAGAAGCCAGACTTTGGTAAGGTGGATCAGTCTGAAGGACTTCACTCCTGAGGGTGTGGCATGTAGCAGACATCCTGCGGGTAATTTTTTTGGGTCGGTTCCAGCAACTGACCCTGTGCATAAACAAAAAAAACGGAAAATAATGACTTTGTTCAAAACAGAAAGTTTAGAAAATGGACAAGTTTCAACGTGCAAATAAGGGGAAGAGATCGAGAGTCTGTGGAAGGGTGCAGATGAGTGTGTGAGAACGAGCGTCTCTGTGGCAGGGTGGGGTGGAAGCCTGGAGGTGATGGATGATACAGATCCCTATTGATAGAGAGGATATTGTTCATTGCAACCAGCCTGGCTGAAAGAGATGTAAATAGAGGGCGAACATCGAGAGGGGAGGAAATGTTGCTAAAGCCGAGATGCTGGAAATAAGATAAAGGAGAATGCAGGGAAAGTCCAGCAGGGCAGACTTCTGTGGGGGGGGGGGGGGGGGGGGGGGGGGAGATTTGTTGTATCAGAGATGGGCAAAATCCAAGCTGCTGGAAGAACTCAGCAGATCAGGCAGCACCTATTGCCTTCCAGAGACTGGAGACACAAGAAACTGGAGATGCTAGGAATCTTGACCAGAACACAAAGTGCTGGAGGAACAACAGATCAGGCAGCATCTGCGGACGGAATGGACAGACAATGTTTCAGAGTGGGACCCTTCTTCAGACTGACTCACCGCACCCCCTCCTGCACATTGTGCATGACTTAATCCACTCCAATTTCTCCGTTTGGTAACAAAGTCAATGCTTTCTTCAAAAGGCATAGAAGGGTAAAAACACACACCTCCAGATTCAGGGCCAGTTTCTTCCCAGCTGTTATCAGGCAACTGAATCATCCTACCACAACTAGAGAGCAGTCCTGAACTACTATCTACCTCATTGGAGACCATCAGACTATCTTTGATTGTACTTTACTGGCTTTATCTTGCAATAAACATTTTTCATGTTATTATCTTGATCATGTATCAGTACACTGTGAATGGCTCGATTACAATCATGTATTGTTTTTCCATTGACTGGTTGGTTCCATTGACATGCAACAAAAAGCTTTTCACCGTACCTCAGGACACGTGACAATAAACTAAACTAGGAGCAGCCACTGAAAGCAGGTTTTGAAGTATTCTATGGATTGTCACATCATTGTCCCATATCACCATCAATGCAACTATCTAGCAGGTTTCCCCACTCTTGGAGCCAACCCACAACAATGAGAAATGCTACAAGTTTCACTCCTGATTTGTGCTGTTTGTAGGTTTAAGCTGGCCAAAGTTGACTGGAAAGATACCCTAGCAGGGATGACAGTGGAACAACAATGGCAGGTATTTCTGGGAATAATACAGAAGGTGCAGGATCAGTTCATTCCAAAGAGGAAGAAAGATTCCAAGGGGAGTAAGGGGCGACCGTGGCTGACAAACGAAGTCAGGGACAGTATAAAAATAAAAGAGAACAAGTATAACATCAGAGCAAAGATGAGCCGGAATCAAGAGGATTGGGTAATGTTTAAAGAGCAACAGAAGATAACTAAAAAGGCAATACGGAGAGAAAAGAGGCACGAAGGTAAGCTAGCCGAGAATATAAAGGAGGATAGTAAAAGCTTCTTTAAGTATGTGAAGAGGAAAAATGAGTTAAGACCAAAATTGGACCCTTGAAGACTGAAAGGGGCGAATTAATTATGGGGAACAGGGAAATGGCAGACAAGTTGAACAGGTACTTTGGATTCATCTTCACTAAAGAGGACACAAACAATCTCCCTGGTGTACTAGTGGCCAGAGGATCTAGGGTGACAGAGAAACTGAAGGAAATTCACATTAGGCAGGAAATGGTGTTGGGTAGACTGATGGGACTGAAGGCTGATAAATCCACAGGGCCTGATGGTCTGCATCCCAGGGTACTTAAGGAAGTGGCTCTAGAAATCATGGACGCATTGGTGATCATTTTCCAATGTTCTATATATTCAGGATCAGTTCCTGTGGATTGGAGGGTTGCTGATGTTATCCAACTTTTTAAGAAAGGCAGGAGAGAGAAAACAGGGTATTATAGACCAGTTAGCCCGACATCGGTGGTAGGGAAGATATTGGAGTCAATTATAAAAGATGATATAGCAGCACATTTGGATAGCAGTAACAGGATCAGTCCGAGTCAGCATGGATTTACGAAGGGGAAATCATGCTTGACTAATCTTCTGTAATTTTTTGAGGATGTAACTAGGAAAATGGACAAGGGAGAGCCAGTGGATGTGGTGTACCTGGACTTTCAGAAAGCATTTGATAAGGTCCCACATAGGAGATTAGTGGGCAAAATTAGGGCACATGGTATTGGGGGTAGGGTACTGACATGGATAGAAAATTGGTTGGCGGACAGGAAACAAAGAATAGGGATTAACAGGTCCCTTTCAGAATGGCAGGCAGTGACTAGTGGGGTACCGCAAGAACCGGTGCTGGGACCGCAGATATTTACAATATATATAAATGATTTAGATGAAGGGATTAAAAGTAACATTAGCAAATTTGCAGATGACAAAGCTGGGTGGCAGTGTGAACTGTGAGGAGGTTGCTATGAGGATGCAGGGTGACTTGGACAGGTTGGGTGAGTGGGCAGATGCGTGGCAGATGCAGTTTAATGTGGATAAATGTGAGGTTATCCACTTTGGTGGCAAAAACAGGAAGGCAGATTATCTAAATGGTGTCAAATTGGGAAAAAGGGGAAGTACAACGGGATCTGGGGGTCCTTGTTCATCAGTCACTGAAAGTAAGCATGCGGGTACAGCAGGCAGTGAAGAAAGCAAATGGCATGTTGGCCTTCATAACAAGAAGAGTTGAGTGTAGGAGCAAAGAGGTTCTTCTGCAGTTGTACAGGGCCCTAGTGAGACCACACCTGGAGTACTGTGTGCAGTTTTGGTCTCCAAATTTGAGGAATAACATTCTTGCTATTGAGGGAGTGCAGCATAGGTTCACAAGGTTAATTTGTGGGATAGTGGGACTGTCATATGTTCATTGGATGGAGCGGCTGGGTTTGTCTACTCTGGAATTTAGGAGGATGAGATGGGATCTTGTTTGGACACACTAGAGGCAGGAAACATGTTCCCAATGTTGGGGGAGTCCAGAACCAGGGGCCACAGTTTAAGAATAAGGGGTAAGCCTTTTAGAACGGAGATAATGAAATGCTTTTTCACACGGAGAGTTGCGAGTCAGTGGAATTCTCTGCCTCAGAGGGCGGTGGAGGCCGGTTCTCTGGATGCTTTCAAGGGAGAGTTATATAGAGCTCTTAAAGATAGTGGAGTCAAGGGATACGGGGAGAAGGCTGGAACGGGGTACTGATTGTGGATGATCAGCCATGATCACATTGAATGGCAGTGCTGGCTCAAAGGGCTGAATGGCCTCTACTCCTGCACCTATTGTCTACAAGTCAGAAGATTCTTATCCATAATTACCTTCAACCTAAAAGGTGAACCTTGATTCTCATTTGGCCAATGTCCCATCTCCTCTAACTAAATGAATATTTCCAGCATTTTGCTGTCTTACTCCAAAGATCCAGCATCTGCACCCAATTTGATTTTTTTATTTATCATAAATACGTTTCTGATTAAGCTCGAGGACACATTTCTCAGCAGTGACTAAATGCAAAAATCTTATGTCAGCAGACTGTTCTCTGCCTCACACCCATTGCACGGTCAGTGGGACTGAGCACCAGAGGCAAGCGTACAACGTGCAGATGTTACTACACGGACCTACGAACCAGGGATGAATTTCAAGTCAATAAATCGCTTCACACGCACATTTTTAGTTAACTGCAGCAAGCAGTTACACAGCCATACATCTGCTAACCAAAAAGTTGATGTGGAAAACGAAGCCATTCTCCTGTTTGGATTACAGGACCAAATATTTTTTAAGAGACAGTGGAAATTTGCTCATCAGTTGTCAAATAAACAAGATCCAGATCAGGGCACGAGTTGACATATGCACCGTGCCAAGGCAACACAATTCTGAATACATAACACAAACCTTTGTTTGAACCAAAACCAGTTCTGTCAAGCTCATCATCTTTCTACATATCTATGCACAAATGGGGAAAGATAAACTCTTGCAAGGCTCCACTAGCTCAGTGAGTTTATCTAAATAGTTGCTAAATCAGGCATGTTTAGCCAACTCCCAGCCTCAACGATGGGCTTGTGGTCAGTTAATCGCTTTCATTTGCTTAGCGAGAAGAGTCACCAAAATGACACAATTATGACTTTTTAAAGATATTTGGACAGTTATATCAATAGGAAGGGTTCAGAGGGCTACATGGCATTATGCAGGGAAATGAGACAAATGCACTTTGCCAACTTGGTCAGAGTGGACAAGGTGGGATGAGGGGACTGTTTCCATGCTACACTGATCTATGGGTCTATGATCTTCTCTGCTTTAGGCTTGCTTTTCTACTGGTGGCCAGAGGGGTGCAGAGAGATCTTGCAGAACAATGGCCATGGCGAAGCCAAATGTGTCACATTCAAGACTAGCAGAGTCCAGAAAACCACTCTCTCGTTTATCAATCTCCTGGTCACTCGCTTCAGCAGATTTTGTAGACCACAATCTGCTGGCAAAATCAGCCCACAGCACCTTGTAAGGGGCACGTGTCCATTATCAATATCTATTATCCACAGCTCCATGGAATAAAAGGAATACCATTTGCCTGTTCTGGTTATCCATCTCTCATCCTCACACTCTGAGAACTAGCTCAACTTCACAACACGTGTCAATTAATCATTGATCACAACTCTGGAAGGTGAACACCTAGAAATAGCTAAGCTCAACGTACGCTTCCCAATCAGAGAGTGAGCGGAACATTCAACGTCTGAAGTGCGGGAAGACTTAATGATGCGCTGCAGTCTTCCCGTCGAGCTGGTCCAGCAAATATATTATACACCATCCCCATCCCCATCTGATCCAACGACTAGGTTCCGTTCTGCAGTGTAGTGGTTACAACACTGGACACATTAGTACAGGTGTCAGAGGTTATGGGTAGAAGGCAGGAGAATGGGGTTAGGAGGGAGAGATCAGCCACGATAAAATGGCAGAGTAGACTTGATGGGCTGAATGACTTAATTCTACTCCTATCCCTTATGACACGTGCTGGGTTCCTTGGTGCAGTGATTACACCATTGAGGGCACAACACAGGCGCCTGGATGCACATTGGAACTGAAATCCCACTTTGTTTGAATACACCTTTGTGTTTACACCTGGAAACTGAATTGATGGCTGAAGATTTTCACTGTACCTTGGTTTATATGACAATAAACTCAACTCAACTCAAGATGAACACAAATTGGCTCACTGTCTTATTGATGCCGACCTGGTTTGTATGCGACTCCAGTCTCAAGCCAATATAATGGACTTTGACATCAGGATATCCAGCAACCACATGGTTATATCCAACAGTTAAAAAGGATCTTCAAAGACAGCAGCTCTCTTTGAATTGTGTAGCTCCTCACCGATTATCTCAGATCAATAGAGGTGATATTTACAGGTCTACTTAAGAAGCACAGAGAACAGCAGTAAGCTCTGCAATCCTGTTCAACTATCAACACAACTGATCATGTACCTCAATACTACATTTCGCAGGAGTCTGAAGGTCTTGACCCGAAATATCATCTGTCTGTTCCCTCCAGATACTGCCTGACCCACAGAATTCCTCCAGCAGTTTGCTCAACATTCCAGCTTCCACAGTTTCTTGTCCCCCCCTTTTCACATGGCATAGAAATGTATCTTTTCATTCAGTACATTAGGTTTCATGGTCTCCACGTCCTTCTGTGGGAGCCTACTCACAGGCTCTTCATCCTCGGAGTGAATTAATCTCTGTCCACTTGCCCCACGGTTTCTTGATTAGTAAGGCTGGCAAATATTATGGGGAGAAGGCAGGAGAATGTGTGTTTGAGAGGGAAAGACAGATCTGCAATGATTGAATGGTGGAGTAGACTCGATGGGCTGAATGTCCTATGACTAATGAACATGAACCCAAGACTGTGATCTCCCCCTTTCAGACACCACAGTCAGGAGATACATCCACTCCTATCCCAGAATGTCGAGGCCAGTCAGGATTTTTTTTCGAGTTTCAATGAGACTCCCTCCTCATTGCTCCAAACTCTAGGTTGAATAAGTTTGTCCTTATTAATCTCACCGAATGTGGCATTATTCAGGAGTCAATCTGATCAACCTTCATTGCACTCGGCCTGTAGGAAGGTTATTCTTTCAAGAACACGGAGGCCAAGATAACAGCGACAGCCAGCCAAGCATGGTGGAATGCAAGAGCAGTGACCGTACATGGTGTGCATTCAGGTAAATTCGGCACATTTTTACAGCTGCTGCTTGTAAGGAAGGAACCAGCAGTCTGAAGAAGGGTCACAACCCAAAATGCCACCTGTCCCATTGCCATCACAGATGCTGTCTGACCCACCGAGTTCCTTCAGCATTTTGCTTTTACTCAAGACTCCAGTATCTGAAGCAACCAGTTTATCATGGTCACTTCTTGGTCAGAAGGTTACAATATGCAAAGCTCACTCCAGAGATCCTGGCACATATGCTACAGGAAGATTTCACTGGTGCATTGAGGTAACGCCACTGGGCAAGTGGTTGAACAACCAGGATGTTGTACCCTCAAGGATGACGTATCCTACTCTCTACTTCAAAGTGCAACATGGTCCTCCTTGTGCCCTGGCCAATATTTATCACTGCGCCAACAATGCTTTGAGAAAGAAAAAGTTCACTATCATATGTGGTGCAGTGGTAGAGTTGCTGCCTTGCAGTGCCAGAGACCCAGGTTCGATCCTGACTACGGGTGCTGTCTGTACGGAGTTTGTACATTCTCCCTATGACCACGGAGGTTTTCACCGAGTGCTCCGGTTTCCTCCCGCACGCCAATCAATTAATTGGCTTTGGTTAAATTGTAAATTGTCCCTAGTGTATAGGACAGTGCTAGTATAGGAGGTGATCGCTGATTGGCACAAACTCAGTGGGCTGAAGGGTATGTTTCTCCAAAGTCTAAAGTAAAGTCTAAAGTCATCGCCATTTGTGCAAACGTGCTATGCTTAAATTAACTGCCACTGCTAAAGTAAAGACTTTGCTTTATAACACTCGAGGGCCAAACCGAGATCGTGAAAAATGCAGTAAATATGCAAGCTGTTCCTTTACCTTTGTTGGATTTTGCAGGACACCGTTGTTGGCTTATACTAAAAACATACACCTGTCCAAACTTGGACACAATCCAAATTTCATTTGCTAAGCCCTTAAGGCACAATGGGAGCAGAAATCAGCTAGTGTAAAACACAAGGGCACTAGGGGTAATCCATTCAATTGCATCATTAAGACTTAAAGGTAAACCTTAAGAGCTTAATTACTTTCAGCAGAGATGTGGTAAGGTTGTTAAATGCACATCTGGGATTAACATTACCTCCCAGATGACTTAACTCCGATGTGCAATTACTCCAAGCAAGTCCCAAACTTCCCATCAATTGATTGTTCATAGGCGAGAGGTTTTGCAACCGAACCTTGTCATCTTCTTGATAGAGGTCAGACCTCTATCAAGTAGAACATCTATACCTACGCAGTCTTTTCCCCTCTGTCACATCGCACAATCCTTCAAATATTATGAGCATTAAGATTTTTATGTGGATTTAAAAGTACTTTATGAAGGTCTTTGATCACCATTATATGGAAAACAAATGATCTCGTCAGCAGCACATCTGAGAAAATGTGCCCATATCTCGGCACTCAAATCAGTAACTAAGCCGGTCGAAAAGCTAAAGGAAAATGGGCATGGCAGATCACTGCATTTTTGTGTTAATGTCATTAAATCGGAGGAGGATTACACCGTCTCCAAGCTTGCTCCTCCATTTAACACAGTAATTGCTGATCACCCATCGTCCCTGCCAATTCCCCATTCAATAATTTCCAGATTCTTTCATAAAATATATTCACTTCCTCTTTAAATACCCGCTATCAGCTATCCTCCACAGCCCTGCAGGCGAGAGAATTCTCAATGAACGTGATAATGTAATTGTCAAGCTATTCAGTCCTTAAATCAAAGATGCTGGCAATATTTGTGGTGGGCTGAATGAATGCAACTGAATCATCAGTTGAGTCAGTGAGGATGATGGATATGCAAGGAATGGAAGGATGTACAGGCAGAGGAGATTAGTTTAACATGCATCATGCTCGACACAGACATTGTGGGTCTAAGGCCTGTTCCTGTGCTTCTCTAGGCTCGAGTGAAGAGCAACATTTGCAGGCCCCATTTTGGTGTGTGCCGATGGCTTGTGGATTCTTGACATCAGCAGAAAGCTTAGCACAAGGAGGTCAGATCTTTACTTTACCCAAAATATATGGACATTAGTACTTGGAGTCAGAAAACATATTTTTCTCACAATTTCATACACAGCAGCTAATCACAAAACTATTTACAATCGTCATATCTCGGCAATCCCATTGACTCGGCAGAAAAGAATTACAACTGGAAAACTATATATATGTAGGCAGGAACTGCAGATGCTGGTTTACCCTGAAGATAGACATAAAATGCTGGAGTAACTCAGCAGTTCAGGAGGCATCGCTGGAGAGAAGAAATAGGTAACATTTCAGGTCAAGACCCTTGTTGTGTATTTGGATGCTTGGAACAGACTTCAATAAGACTCGGACACGGGAGTAATCTAACAAGCTTCTTTATTCCAGGATGCCACCTTGAGTCTCATCCGCACATGCGTACTTGCCCAAGACATCACATATACTAATTATATATGCTAATTATCACATACCTAACACTCCTCCCCCTTTAACTTGGAGGCAGGTAACACCATTTCTATCACATACCTAACAACCCTTCTTCAGACCGAGTCAGGGGAGATGGAAACTAGAGACATGAAAAGGTACAAAGTCATGTATGTGCATTACTTGGCTGCTCGGTGTCAACGTAAACAATGAAAGTTAAACGTTGAGGTGTTTAAGAAAAAGAATAAGGGTTTTACAGGAAACCTCCAGCCTTTGATGATGGGTCTGACTTCCCTTGAGCCATGAATAGGCCTCTTGATCTTCTCGTGATCAATTGTTTGAATTGGGCCCTCTGGAATTCCAAACTAAAGCAACATCCAAATGAAGTCCTTTGAAAGTTTCACTTAAGCAGAAAACAGAAAGCAGGTGGAATACACGTTACTGTTAACCCAGATCAACAATGTCATAAACAACATTAATGAACTTCATGACAATACAGCACCACTATTAAAATGTAATTCAAAGTTATCCTTAATTTATCCAATCACATCCTTAAACTTCACACGGCAAGATTGTGACCTATGAGGTAAATCACTATAATTTCTTCGTGAGTATACAGAGGTAGAACCCAATTACTCGAACAGTAGTTATATGATGCAATTAATTGTAGCACATCCTAATTATTCAGAAATTATTCTTTAGAGCACAGCAGATCCTAAGGATGGTTTTATAGACGTGTACAAGATCATGAGTGGAATAGATAGGGTAAACGCAGTGTGTTGGCAAGAACTGCAGATGCGGCTTTAAATCGAAGATAGACACAAAATGTTGGAGTAACTCAACGGGACATGCAGCACCTCTGGAGAGAAGGAATGGATGATGTCTGAAGATTCAGTCTGAAGAAGGGTCTCGACCCAAAACATCACCCATCTCTTCTCTGCCTGTCCTATTTGGGTAAATGCTCAGTGCCTTTTCCCAGGGCTGGGGAACATCAAGAACTAGAGGTTTAAAGTGAGAGGGCAGGGCTTTGGAACCCATGAGCCAACTTTACACACAGAAGGTGGTACATGTATGGAACGAGCTGTCAGAGGAAATAGTTGAGGCAGGTGCAATAACATAATTTTAAAGACATTTGAGCAGGTAGGTGGATTGGAAGGATTTGGCCCATGGGCTGGCGAATGGGACCAGCTTAGATGGGGCACCTTGATCAGCATGGACAGGTTGGGTGGAACGGCCCGTTTGTTCTGCAGCACTCTATGACGAGGGTAACACCGAGATTGTGATTTGGTGACATGGTCTTATGTTGGTGCATTTAAACACTAATGCTGCAGCACAAATCCAGAATCCAGCCTCAATGTTTCTCCACCATGGAAGGCAATTCCAGGACATATCACCCCTCACCAATATGATGGAAGAAACTAATCCCAAGTGGTACAAAACCAAACCCTAAACTTAGAGGGACATTATAAAAATATTTTAAAAAGAAATATGAACATTCTAAATCAGAAAGCATGCTAGATTTAGGATCATAACTCAGTCAAAAATATCATGATCTTTATTTGAAACTATTTTTGGCACCCCTCTAAATAAAAATGTTTTCATGTGCAAGAATAGGACTAATGCATAAACAACACGTTAGTCAACATAATGTCATTGCTACTGCCATGAGGAAGGTGATACAGGAGCCCAAAAACTGTGACCTCCAGGTTCAAGAACAGCTTCTTCCCAGCAACCATCTAGCTTCTGAACACTGCATCTCTGGATGGCGTCTCTGGTTGCACTACAGACTTCATTTTTGTGGCACTATTATGGTTTACCATTATCATTTATTGCTTTTTGATTATTATATTTATCTATGTGTTATTGCATTTACGGGCCTGTTAAGCTGCGGCAAGTAGAAATGTGTGTAGGAAGGAACTGCAGACATTGGTTTACACCAAAGATAGACACAAAAAGCTGGAATAATTCAGCAGGTCAGGCAGCATCTCTGGAGAAAAGGAATAAGTGACGTCTTGGGTCGAGACCCTTCTTCAGACTGACTCTTTTTGTGTCTATATTCGCAAGTAAATATTTCATTGTTACATTATCAATATATATGATAAACATTTGTGACCTTCTCTCCCAATTCTCTCTTTTCCCCCCCATTTTGTCTCTACTTTCTCCATATCTATATGCATCTATGGCTCCACCGAATAGCAACAAACAACAGCCCTTTATGTTCAAAAAAAGTGATTTTAAGATATTTTCTCCCCAACCAAGTATACACTGGCCATGATCAGCTACCTCCAGAGTGAGGTTTACAGCCAGAACATGTTTGAGGAAGGACTCCGACCCAAAACGTCACCGATCCATATTCTCCGGAGATGCTGTCTGACCTGCTGAGTTACTTCAGCACTGTTCTTTTTTTAATGTTTGATTAGTTGTGCTGTATTACACAAATGGATATAATCAGAAGACAAATGTCCATCCAGGTTTAAAATAAACAAAACTCTTTAAATAAATTAAAATGCAAGTTCCTAATCCAAACCAGTTCCCTTTTGTTGTTTATGCAAATCATCAAATTGAGGCTCTTGGAGTAACTGAGGAACCAAAACCTCTCCAGCCCTAGAGAAACATCCTATTCATCATTTACAATACCATCATCCAGACATAAAACAGCCTCCCGACTAGATGCCACAAACAAACTCGGCAGCAGTTAGCAACCCAAATTCCACCAGGTAGTTAGTTTCATGCATGGGTGGAATGCAAACCCAGGCCAACTCCAACGTTGGGCCACACACTGATTGCCATTCAATCACAGGGTGCCAAATACAAGTCAGCATGGCATCATACACAATGTTGCAATCTTCCTGGTTTCAGATAAATCATGGGGTGGTCATTGCACCACTTGGTGAGCGACCAAAGATCAAAACCATCGGTGTCATTACATTTGTACCTCATCACAGCGCTCCTCCCATTCTTTCAACATCTGAAACTTGGGATCAACATTGGGGGCAGTCTCTTAAACCTCAAGTTTGCTGTACAGTTGATGGCCAATTAGACTAATTACAGGAACACATGGGTTTTACATTTGCAATAATGACAGCGACATCAAGTTAAAACTAACATTTACTGCAGCTGAAATTGAACTTAATTATTTCCTTCCCCAAGCTGCATTAGCAAAAAGTCGGCAGATGTGGTTAGATCACGAACAAGAACCAACGGCTGGGCATAGTTTGTGATGAACTAATGGTTGAAATCTTTTATTTTACAATGTATATAAAGGAAAGATCCGTCGTGGCAAGAGTCCGTCCCAATGTGCCTGGATGGATACTCGCATTCAACAGTGTCCACTTGATTAAAACAAACCGATTACTAGATCTAGATTTCCAACATCAAGGTGCTGCGAGCCAACGGGGTGATTATTAATGAACTAATTACTTATGGGGAAATCGGATTAATGCAGAAAAATCGAACCGAGAGAGCCATCCACTGTAGCAGCGACCAAAACACAAACGCTGTGCGTTGATTTCCGAGGCGTTGCATTGCATTGCCTATATATATATCTATATCTATCTATATCTATCTATATCTATCTATATCTATCTATATCTATCTATATCTATCTATATCTATCTATATCTATCTATATCTATCTATATCTATCTATATCTATCTATATCTATCTATATCTATCTATATCTATCTATATCTATCTATATCTATCTATATCTATCTATATCTATCTATATCTATCTATATCTATCTATATCTATCTATATCTATCTATATCTATCTATATCTATCTATATCTATATATATTTCCAGTTTATGTTACTGAGATAGCATATACTTTTGACCAAATAAAAAGGGAGAGAAAGAAAACTACGAAGCAAAGTGGAGTTGGCAGGCGTGCAGACATGTCAGGACTGCAGGGAGACTGCGAGGCTCTGGGCGATTTGAGTCACCACACAGTTGCTATGCGAACGGCAGTAATCACTGCAAGAAGATTAATGAAACCTCTTCACGCCTGGCCGATTCGGTGCTCTTAAATAAAAAAAAACAAAAACAGCTTGGCCGGAGCAAAAAACAAAAACAACACAACACAACAAAATTACGGCAACACAGAAACATTTAAAAACAAAAACAATTAAACTTGAAATAAAGTTTTCTGCAGCTCTTTCTCCCCCAGTACTTTCTCCCCCTCGCATGTACTGATCAAGGGGGAGAAAGTACTGGGGGGGGGCACATTTGACATGACCTACCCGTAGTTGTGTTGCTGCTGCCTTGGGTTGAAGCTGCACCATAGCAGAGAAGAAGGAAGAGGCAACTGGATGTGGCGCCGCGCTTCATAGCCATCCCCGGCTTGTGATTGCAGTGCAGAGACAGACAGACAGAGACTGGAGCAGAAATACCAATGATTTGAATTGCTCTCTGGATCCCAGCCCAGCCCAGCCAGCCCGCGTCTGTCGCTGACGCTGGTTAATTCTGACCACGACCAGGAGACTGCTGACTCCGTCTGCGCACAGGTGCTGAACAAACAGTCTGGTCACTTTCAACAGATGTAGCGGCTTCAACGCATCAGACTCCACCCTCCTGCCGGTCTTAAAGGCGCACCGCCCGCCACTTGCCACTTGCCTACTTGCCTACTTGCCACTTGCCACTTGCCACTTGCCACTTGCCACTTGCCCACTTGCCACTTGCCACTTGCCACTTGCCAACTTGCCACTTGTCCACTTGCCACTTGCCTACTTGCCTACTTGCCACTTGCCACTTGCCTCTTGCCTCTTGCCACTTGCCTACTTGCCACTTGCCACTTGCCACTTGCCTACTTGCCACTTGCCACTTGCCACTTGCCACTTGCCACTTGCCACTTGCCCACTTGCCACTTGCCACTTGTCCACTTGCCACTTGCCTACTTGCCTACTTGCCTACTTGCCACTTGCCACTTGCCACTTGCCACTTGCCACTTGCCTCTTGCCACTTGCCACTTGCCACTTGCCACTTGCCACTTGCCCATTTGCCACTTGCCACTTGCCTCTTGCCTCTTGCCACTTGCCACTTGCCTCTTGCCTCTTGCCACTTGCCACTTGCCACTTGCCACTTGCCACTTGCCTATTTGCCACTTGCCACTTGCCTCTTGCCACTTGCCACTTGCCACTTGCCACTTGCCACTTGCCACTTGCCACTTGCCACTTGCCACTTGCCATCATCAAAGGCTAGAGGTTTCCTGTAAAACCCTTATTCTTTTTCTTAAACACCTCAACGTTTAACTTTCATTGTTTAAGTTGACACCGAGCAGCCAAGTAACGCACAGACATGACTTTGTACCTTTTCATGTCTCTAGTTTCCATCTCCCCTGACTCGGTCTGAAGAAGGGTTGTTAGGTATGTGATAGAAATGGCACATTTGACATGACCTACCCATAGTTGTGCTGCTGCTGCCTTGGGTTGAAGCTGCACCATAGCAGATAAGAAGGAAGAGGCAACTGGATGTGGCGCATAGCCACCCCCGGCTTCCTGCCCCCCCCCCCCCCCCCTGCTGTTCCCGGCGTAAATGGCCACACTTTTATACACTGGCAACTGACAAATCTACAAACTCAACCTGTTGACTGACACAAGGGAAATGCAGATGCTGGGACCTTGAGCAAAGTGCCGGGGTAACTCAGCTGGTCAGGCTGTGGAGGCAGTGTGGGTAGGACCACATTTCTTGAATGAATGAATACTTTATTGTCATTATAACATGTAAACATGTACAACGAAATTAGAAATGCCAACCAGTCAGTGACCATTCACACATTTTCTTAGAGCAAAAGTCTAAGATAAACAACTAAAATAAATAACATGAAAAAAAACACATTCTTCTGTGGATTTCCCAGTCCCTTTGGTGTGTAGCACACCTGTACTCATTTGGTGGCTACATTAAGTGTAGTTATTGCTGTGGGATAAAAACTGTTTTTGAGTCTGTTTGTCCTTGTCCTCATTGATCTGTACCGTCTGCCTGACGGCAGCAGTTCAAACAGGGAGTGACCGGGGTGGAAAATGTCCTTTATGGTCTTCTGGGATTTTTTGAGACAGTGGGAACTGTGTAGGTCCTCCAAGGTGAGGAGAGGGCAGCCGATAATCTTCTGGGCGTTGTCAATAGCCCTCTGGAGCGCTTTCCTCTTAGCCGCTGTGCAGCTGGTGTACCACACGCATACACAGTATGTTAAGATGCTCTCTATTGAGCTTCCTTCAGTGTCAGCTGTTTGTTAAGAACCTGTTTCTGAAATTAAGTTACAGGAATTTGAACATCAGTGTGGTACGGAACGCTGGAGTTTTTTTGTTCTCATGGGAACATCGAAGATAGAAAAGTACAGGTCCTTCGGCCCACAATGTCTGTACCGAACATGATGCCAAGATAAACTAATCCCCTCTATCTGCATGTGATCCAGATCTCTCCATTCCCTGCCTACCCGTGTGCCTATCTAAAATCCTATTAAACACCACTATGGTACCTGCCTCCGCCACCACCCCTGGCAGTGCATTCCAGGTGCCCACCACCCTCTGTGTAAAAAAACCTGCCCCGTGCATCTCCTTCAAATTATAAAGCTATTCCCTCCAGACTTTGACATTTCCACACTCGGATAAAGGTTCTGACTGTCTACTCTATCTATGCATGTTGCCGTAATTCTCGCAATTGACAAATACATATTAAAGTTGTTTCTGAAATTAAGTTATTGGAATTTGAACATCAGCTAAAGTACCAGTATGGTACAAAATGCCCGAGGTTGTTTCATATTATAAGGTTTCAAAAAATATATCTAAATGTTTTGACGAAGGGTTAATATTCTTTGCAAACTCTTCTTGTTAATATTTCAAGAATATATCACTGCATGTGTCATGTGTGTGTATAGATATGGAATCATAGCCAAACGCCCCTCACCCCAATTTGTCCATGCTGAACAAGATGCCCCATTTAAGCAAGTTTGTCTGAATTTGTCCATCTAAACCTTTCCTATCCATGTACCTGTCCAATCGTCTTTTCAATGTTGCTATTGTACTTGCCTCAACTACTTCCTCTGGCAGCTCGTTCTATTTACCCACCACCCCAAGTGAGAAATAGTTGCCTCTATTTAACCTTTTCACTCTCACCTTAAACTATGGTCTCTAGTTATTGTTACCTTGAGACTTTGGTATAAGGCGCCCATAAATAACATTTATTATTATTATTATTATTATTATTGTTTAAGAAGGAACTGCAGATGCTGGAAAATCGAAGATCGACAAAAGTGCTGGAGAAACTCAGCGCCAAAACCCTTCTATCGCCGAAGGGTTTCGGCCCGAAACGTTGCCTATTTCCTTCGCTCCATAGATGCTGCCGCACCCGCTGAGTTTCTCCAGCACTTTTGTCTACCGTCTCTTGTTATTGATTGCTTTACCCAGGGAAAAGTAATTGTGTAAAATAAAGCAGATAAATTAACCTTTATCAAAATACAAAATCAGTGTAGAATAAAGGGGTGGCGTAATGTGATTCATCGTCACCAGCTTCTGAGTGTGATTTAGCCTGGAGAAAGAAAAAAACAATTTTAAAACAATTTAAATTGGAGTGCACAAGGGTCATAAAGTCATGTGATAGTACTAGGCTATACAGCCCATCAAGTCTACTCCACCATTTAATTACGGCTGATCTATCTCTCCCTCCTAACCCCCTTACACAATGTGCAAGAGGAACTGCTTCCTGTAAGGACTCCATCCCCCACTCCCAATTCCTCCGTCTACGCCGCATCTGCTCCCAGGATGAGGCGTTCCACACCAGGGCATCTGAAATGTCCTCATTCTTCAGGGAACGGGGGTTCCCCTCCTCCACCATAGATGAGGCTCGCACCAGGGTCTCTGCCATACCCCGCAACACTGCTCTCTCTCCCTATCCCCCCACTCACAACAAAGGCAGAGTCCCCCTAGTCCTCACCTTTCACCCCACCAGCCGTCACATACAACAAGTGATCCTCCGTCAGTTTCGCCACCTCCAACGTGACCCCACCACTCGCCACATCTTCCCATCTCCCCCCATGTCTGCCTTCCGCAAAGACCGCTCCCTCCGTAACTCCCTTGTCAATTCTTCCCTTCCCTCCCATACCACCCCCTCCCCTGGTACTTTCCCTTGCAACCGCAAGAGATGCAACACTTGTCCCTTCACCTCCCCCCTCCACTCCATTCAAGGACCCAAGCAGTCGTTCCAGGTGCGACAGAGGTTCACCTGCATCTCCTCCAACCTCATCTATTGCATTCGCTGCTCTAGATGCCAGCTGATCTACATCGGTGAGACCAAGCGGAGGCTTGGCGATCGTTTCGCCGAACACCTCCGGTCGGTCCGCAATAACCAACCTGAACTCCCGGTGGCTCAGCACTTCAACTCCCCCTCCCATTCCGTATCTGACCTCTCTGTCCTGGGTCTCCTCCATGGCCACAGCGAGCAACACCGTAAATTGGAGGAAATGCACCTCATATTCCGCTTGGGCAGTCTACATCCTGGTGGCCTGAACATTGAATTCTCCCAATTCTGCTAGCCTGGCTGTCCCCTTCCCTTCATCAGCCATCTGGTTGTCTCCTCCCCTCCCCCAGCCCTCGGGCTCCTCCTCCGCCTTTTCCTTTTTTCCTTTCTTCTCCCCACCCCCTATCAGTCTGAAGAAGGGTTTCGGCCCGAAACGTTGCCTATTTCCTTCGCTCCATAGATGCTGCTGCACCCGCTGAGTTTCTCCAGCATTTTTGTGTACCTGCAAGAGGAACTCAGCAGGTCAGGCAGCATCTGTAGAGAGAAGGGACAGGCAACGTTTCATTGGCTATATTTAGATGTGGCCCTTGCGGCTAAAGGGATCAGTGTGTATGGAGAGAAGGCAGGTACAGGATACTGAGTTGGATGATCAGCCATGATCATATTGAATGGCGGTGCAGGCTCGAAGGGCCGAATGGCCTACTCCTGCACCCATTTTCTATGTTTCTATGTTTCAGGTCAGGATCCTTCTTCAGACTGACTGGGGTAAAAGCTGAAAAGATCTAACTTTGGGTGAAAATATTGGATATGGAGAGAATGTTTCCAGTAGTGGGAGAGTTTAGGACAATGGGGCACAGCTTCAGAATAAAAACTCATTTCTTCAGAATGTGGATGAGGGATTTCTTTAGCTAGATGGCAGTGAATCTATGGAATTCATTGCCACGGGTAGCTGTGGAGGCCGAGTCAATGGGTATTTTTAAAGTGGAGATTAATATGTTCTTGATTTGAACATAGCACATACAGCACAGGAACGGGCCCTTCGGCTCACAATGTTTGTGGCGAGCATGATGCCAAGTAAAACTTATCTCATCTGCCCCATAATTTCTTGATTAGTAAGGGCGTCAAAGGTTACGGGGAGAAGACTGGAGATGCGGTTGAGAGGAAAACCTAGATCCGCCATAATCGAATGGCAGAGCAGACTTCATGGGCTGAATGGCTGAATTCTGTTCTTATGTCTTATGGTCTCAACACAAAGTGCTGGAGCACCTCAGTGGATCTGGTTAAACCCGTGGAGGGACTGAAAAGACAATATTTCATGTGGGGATCCTTCAGAGGGCGGTGGAGGCCAAGTCAATGGATATTTTTAAGGCAGAGATTGACAGATTCTTGACAGTAATGGCATCAGGGGTTATGGGGACAAGGCAGGACCATGGGGTTGAGAGAGATAGATAGCCGGTCAGCCATGATTGAATGACAGAGTGGACTTGATGGCCTGAATGGCCTAATTCTGCTCCTGGATCTTATGAACTTCAAAGTGCCCGAGATACTATATCTAGCTGGTCAAGCAACATCTGTGGAGGGAATAGACAGGCAATGTTTCAGTTTGAAACCCTTCGTCAGACTTGCAGTCCATACATGAATGATGTTCACTCGGATGAGATACCAAGGAACTGCAGGCACCATGGTAACATTCACAGCCACACCTCGCATAACCTGGCGAGGAATATTTCCTTATAATCCATTAATTTATTCCTAGAATAAACATATTCAATGTCTGAAAAAAAAATCTACACTCACGTATAGAACAATTTATTTTTATTGCCAAATCAAAATAGTACTTCAAGATCTTTTGTGTAGGAAGCTGGTTTAAACCGAAGAGAGGCACAAAAAGCTGGAGCAACTCAGCGGGTCAGACAGCATCTCTGGAGAAAAGGAATAGGTGACGTTTCTGGTCGAGCCCCTTCTTCAGATCTTTTGTTTCTCTGATTGACTTTACAATCTGCAAAATACTTGATCCAGTGTGAAAATAGTAACGTCTCGTCTACCAAAGATCCTGCAATCAAATCAAGGCTTTATCGAAGTGATCTGACTTCCCTAATATTCAAGGATTTTAATAATATTTGGAATCACTAAAGATACGTAGCACATTTGCATCCTTTGTTGCGGCCGGTTTTTTGAGTATCAGTCAATTTAATATTAAGATCCTTAAAGTTTGTGAACCGTATCCGCAAAACCTTAACCCATTGCTATCTGTGGACATACTCTTGCCTACTTAGAATCATCAATAAATATGCTCAGAATTTTAATTAGGCCCTTCAATCTCCAGAAAATGTTGTACTTGTCAACACAATGTGTGTTTCTAAGCAAATTCCTTGATTTATCCCTTTTGAGTCCATTGTAAGCCAAGGCTAATAGCATCATGATGTAAATGCCCCGTTTTCCTAAACAGAGTGTTACTATTTCTGTTTTGTGTGGGTGGACAGGGAAGTGTGTATGTGCGTAGGATGAGTGAATGAATGAATGGAATGATGACAAGGTACGCTATCTGTTTCTCTCTATCACCCAGGGTGCAAGTGTCTGGAAAATCAAAGTTACCACTGATTTGAAGCCTAATTGTTTCTATCTTGTCAAACTGGATTGGCAGGTAATTAGTGCACAATGGAGCAGTCCTTGGGGATTTGTGCAGAGCTAAGATTTCAAACCCCACAATCAGCTGCACATGTAAAGTATGAGAAAATAAACTCCCAGAGTAGGAAATGTTTTGAGAGAACTGGCAGATAAGTGGGAGTTAGATTTACACATTATTGTTGGGTTTTTTTCCCTTCATTCATGACTCAAATTGGAGGTACAATATTAGTGGAACAATAGTTCACTGAGTCACTTGCTCCAATCTCTAAGTAATACAGACAATTCACTTTGCGGCCATTGGCTCTGGGGTGGAATCTGAACCCACCTTAACCAAAATGTTGTATTGAATGGGGAAACTAAACAAAAGCAAGAACACATAAAATCAGTAAAAAGGCTTTTGTGAAAGAATATAAAAAGATAGTGCCAAACCTTTATGAATAAATGTTACAGATTAGTATCTACACAATAACTTTAGGCGGAGGCACAAGGGGACTACAGATGCTGGAATCACGAGAAAAAAACAGTGCTGGAGGAACTCAACAGGTCAAAGTGGCATCTGTGGAAGGAATGGGAAGACAATGATTCGAGTCAGGACCCCTTTTCATATTGATGAAGTAGGGTGGAGAAAGCTGGGAAGAGCTACCCCTTGGTGAAATACAAAGTGCTGGAGGAACTCAGCAGTTCAGGCAGCATCTGTGCAGGAAATGGACAGATGATATTTTGACTTGGAACCCTTCTTCAGACTGACATCAGAAACATCGTCTGCCCATTCCCTCCACAGACCCATTGAGTTCCTCCAGCACTTGAGTTTTGTTCAAGATTCCAGCTGTTTCTCGTGTTTACTTCTTAACATTGGGTGTTTTGTGGACATGGACGGTTTAGAATTGGTGGTCCATTATATAGCTCTCAGAAAAAAGTATCAGGAGAATAAAAAAAAAGACACAACGTGCTGGATTAACTCAGCGGGTCAGGCAGCATCACTGGAGAACATGGATGGGTGATGTTTTGGGTCGGAACCCAGAAGAACTATGAAGATGGCTGAAAAGGTCAAGCCTAGGGACACAGGTTTGACTGTGGTTAGGCTGGATGCCTGTGTGTGGTATTTTTTAATGTGGGGAGACTGGTGCACGGGCAGCCACCACTAGGTCCTTGACAGAGACAGACCCGGGACAACGGCAAGGACTCCTCCACGGTTGGGAGTCTCTCCTTGCTGCAGCCTTCTTCCACCTTCTCAGCCATTGTGGTTCTCCAACCACCGGCCAGCCAACATCCTCCGACTGTAGAGGTCTTCTTGGGCCGCGCTTTGTCAGGAACCCCCCGTCGACCTTCCCGTCACGAGTGAGCCCATGGATCATAGCTCCATATGGTTTAGCTCTCAGGGAGCTTCCCCACCAAGACAAGGTGGTAACTCTTAGGAAAAAAGTAGCACACACTGCTATACACACACATGCATACACCTGTGCACACACACACACACATACAGGCACACGCACAGGCACACACATACAGGCACACGCACAGGCATAGACACACACCGAGGCACATGCACGTGGACACACACACACACAGAATCACACACACACAGGCACATGGGCGCAAGCACACACACACACACACACACACACACACACACACACGCGCACACACACACACACATACATACACATAAGCACACACACAGGCACACACACACACACACACACACACAGGCACACACACACACACACACACACATACATACACATAAGCACACACACACACACACACACACAGGCACACACACACACACACACACACACACACATACATACACATAAGCACACACACACACACACACACACACACACATACATACACATAAGCACACACACACACACACACACACACACACACACACACACACATACATACACATAAGCACACACACAGGCACACACACACACACACACACACACATACATACACATAAGCACACACACACACACACACACACAGGCACACACACACACACACACACGCACACACACAGGCACACACACACACACACACACACACAGGCACACACACACACACACACACACACAGGCACACACACACACACACACACGCACAGGCACACACACACACACACACACAGAATCACACACACACACACACACACACACACACACACACACACACACACACACACACACACACACACACACACACAAAAGCACACACAAATGCACACACACGCACCCGCACACTCACACAGACACCATGCATGCCCACACCCCCACACTTGTGAGCACACACACGCACACATGTTCACACCCGCTTGTGCATACATGTGCACACACACTGTGCTGCGATGGGATATCAGCTTCATGGGGTTGGGCTCTGGATTCTGTTTGCAGCCTTTAACGTGGAATCCAATTGACCCTCCTGCAGGAGTGGGCGGGCCGCTGGAGTGATGCTGCCCTTCTCTCACAAGATTACATTTTCTCAATGATTTTCTGAGAGTGCTACAGAGTGCCTAACGGCTGCGTGCACTCACTTGAGTGTAACCAGTGCTAGATGAAGAACAGAAAGTGCTGTAACGTTTGCTGCTCAGCTTGGCACAGACAGTGTAACTTCCTGCCCATGAGCTAAGCCCTGCTACAAAAAAAAATCTCTAAAGTCTGGAGGTTTATTTCATGGTTCCCTTTAGTTTCCATTCGGTTAAACCGAAGAGAATGAGAGAAACAG
Organism: Malacoraja senta; assembly: GCA_038087875.1. Taxonomy (NCBI): domain Eukaryota; kingdom Metazoa; phylum Chordata; class Chondrichthyes; order Rajiformes; family Rajidae; genus Malacoraja; species Malacoraja senta. The sequence continues at coordinate 19,945,927 of CM075986.1, read as the reverse complement.
GCTTTCGCTCGCTCCATTATGTGGCTTTCCGCACCAAACTCCTCACTGTATATGTGGAAATCAATGGGAAGAGGGGCGAGTCTCCCTTTCCAATGATTGTCTTAGAGAGGGTCCAGTTACACGTCACTCAGAGCGAGGGTTCTGAGTTCATCCACTACACCAAGGTGGGAGGTTATAGTGCTGAGCAATTTAAAAAAAAATGAGCCCTGAACTTATGAAAGAGCAACATGTTTTTTAAATGGTCTCAATTAAACTTAAAAAGCTTCTTCTCCCTGAAGTTTATTAATACTGATCATGCACTACCAATGTTCTTGGATCAGATCACATCATGCCAGACTGTTGTGACAGTTTCAATGTAAGGTGAAGTACAATGACTACACTATTGTGTATTGTGTGTAGCAAAGTCTGCAGAATCGCACTCTGGGGCTGACAGGCACATGTATGGAGTTATTTTACAAAATGTGCTATTTTATGGCGGCCCAGTGGCCCAGTTGATAGAAGCTGCTGCCTCACAGAGCGCCAAAGACCCGGGTTCGATCCTGACCTCGGGTGCTGTCTGCGTGGACTTTGAACCTTCTCCCTGTGACCACGTGGGTTTCCTCCGGGTGCTCCGGTTTCCTCCCACATCCCAAAGAGATGTGGGTTTGTAGGTTAATTGCCCTCTGTTCGTCGACTCTGTGTAGGGAATGGGTGCGAAAATGGAATAACATAGTGGGAACGGGAGATTGATGGTCAGCATGGACTCTGTGGGCCAAAGGGGCCTGCTTCCATGCTGTGTTTTTCAATCAATCAAAAGACCTAAATTACGGGCAGTTGCATCCAATGCACATCTGGATGCCACTTTCATGATGTCCAAGGATGCACATGCGACGTGGATGTATGCATGAAAACACGCATGCAGGCACGAGCAGCGCGCATTCAAATACACACACACAGATGCGCCCACTCGCACATACCCATACACGTGCACAATTGCAGTGCACATGCATACACACACACACAATGATCGCTCATTTTACAATTTCCGTATTTACAGCATGGAGGTTCCACTATTTTTTTGCTTTACAAAACTAGTCAATTAACATATTTACTGCAAGTACAATTTCACATTCAAACTATCAAAACTTGCATTTTGTGTCAGTAAACCAACACCTTTAAAGCTACTGTTTGAAAGTTCCTCAACAAATAAGGAGGAATTATGTGAAAAATATTTCTCCAGCAGCATTTTAATTTTCTAATAACGAATACATTGATTTTGCTAAATTTTCTGCTAAACTAAAATGATGAACTTATCATCGATCCATTTTAGGTAGAAAATAGATACAGACAACAAACATGTGCTTTCAACTTAAGCACTGCCATGGAAATCCATTTTGTTTGAAGCACCATCTCCTCCAATGTTGCACAAACAATACTGGAGAACAAGTGGCAATACAAAAATGTTTGGAATGCAAGGATGCTCTGCCCAGCTCATAGTGTTTGTTGTGCTTTTGCTGAACCCACTCTGTAAAGGCTCATTTCTATCATCGCTTACTAAGTTCAGTTCATCCTGGTTCAAAGGTCAAGAGTCAAGAATGTTTAATTGCCATAAGCACTGACAACAGAACAGAACAATGAACTTGCTAGCTCCTCCCTCATGCCTCTGAAGTTACCTTGACTCAACAGTAATACCGACACATCTGATTTCACGTTCTTCCTCTTAAACTGCAGGTTGAATTTTATCATATTATGGCCACTACCTCCTAGGGGTTCCTTCATTTTATTCTCCCCAATCAAATCTGGTTCTTTACACAATACCAAATCCAGAATTGCCTTGAGGCAGTGGAGGCCAATTCACTGGATGTTTTCAAGAGAGAGTTAGATTTCGCTCTTAGGGCTAAAGGAATCAAGGGGTGTGGGGAAACAGCAGGAACGGGGTACTGATTTTAGATGATCAGCCATGATCATATTGAATGGCGGTGCTGGCTCAAAGGGCCGAATGGCCAACTCCTGCACCTATTTTCTATGTTTCCATGTAGAATGTTAGGCTGCATTTGGAGTATTGTGTTCATCTCTGGTCACCCCTTTGAAGGAATGATGTAGAAGCTTTGGAGAGGGCGCAGAATAGGTTGACCAGAATGCTGTCTGGATTAGAGAGTACTTACTATAAGGAGAGATTGGACAAACTTGGCATGTTTGCTGTGGACTGTTGGATGTTGAGGGGAAACCTGATAGTATATACAATTATGAGAGGCACAGAGAGGGTGGACTGTCAAAACCTTTTTCCTGGGGTGGAAATGTCAAAGACAAGAGGCCGTCATTTTAAGGTGAGAGGCAAAGTTTCAAAGAGATGTACGGGGCAACTTTTAAAAATGCAGATGTTAATGCATAGGTGCCTGGAACACGGTGCCAGAGATGGTGGTGGAGGCAGATATGATAGTGGCCTTTAAGAGGCTTTTAGAAAGGCACATGGATATGCAGGGCATGGAGGGATATGGACTACGTGCAGGCAGAGGAGATTAGTTTAACTGGGCATCGTGTTCAGCATGAATATTACGGGCCGAAGGGCCTGTTCCTGCGCTGCACTGTTCTATGTTCTATCACCAGAAAAAAATCAGATCCTTGGGATCTTACAGATCGTAGGACTTTGTGTATAAATAGTCTGTGTGTGTTCCCACATTCCGATACTCTTAAAGGCCACTATCATATCTGCCTCCACCACCATCTCGACTACAAGCTGCTCTAAAAAGCCATATCTAGGTTTCCAATCAGAATTTTTTCCTGCTGTCTAGAGTAAGTTACGATATAAAGATTCACTTTTCCTGTCACTAGTTCGGACCAAAGTCATTTCAGCCTTGACTGGCTGGCACAATGAGTTCGAACAAAGTGTTTTACATCCCTAACACCATAGCTTGAAACGACTCCAGACAGATACAATAAAAACCTTCCGGAGAAGTGTTTCTTGGATCTGTTCCCACATATAATGGATGTCGCAAAAAATATTACATAGGGAAGAATGGAAGAATGTACATAGAAGTTCTGAGAGAAACAATGTCGAAATTATTTGCAATAGGTCACTGGAGGGCATAGAGAAGTTTTGTTTCTTAACATGTATGTGCCTCAAAACAGAAACACAAGAAACTGCAGATGCCGGAGTCTTGAGCAAAACACAAAGTGTTGGAGGAACTCAACAGGTCAGGCAGCATGCGTGCAGGGAATGAACAGATTACGTTTTGGGTTGGGACACTTTTCGGACTGATGGAGTAGGGAGGAGAGAGTCAGAAAAGAGAGGTGACGGTGGGGCAAAGCTTGGCAAGTGATAGGTAAGTCTGAAGAAGGGTCTTCACCCAAAACGTCACCTATTCATTTTCTCGAAGTGATAAGTAGATACAGGTGGGGAGAAGGGTGTGTGGTTGGGGTGGGGGGGGGGGTGGTAGATGGATAGAATGACAAAGGTTAGAGATGGAAAGAAGAGTAAGTTTCACTTCCTCCACCCATCTGCAAATCAATTTTGATTTAGTCATTCATTATAAAACTGGTCACATTTTGGCAATAAAAGAGCAATTGGATAACTTGCAGCAAATGGAGAAAAATAAATCGCATTAGAGTTCATGGGATGATGGGATTGCTCTAAACATTTTTTAGCCACAGCACAGGAAGGTTATATTAGTTTCCACAGATGTCCCAAGGGTACTGGATTATACAAGCAAAATTCAGTACCCTTGCAATCTCATTGAAATGCCAATTGTGGTCCTGAAGGATCATATTTTCCACATCGAAGCATTAGTCTTTCAACAATTAATTGGAAGGCTTCTTACCGAGGATTTGGAACTTCCAATATATAGATGTCGAAAAAAAAGCTCTATCTTTGAATTTATTATTACATAGGAATTACAATCAGGGAATAAATGGGAAAATATGATTGAACAATTCTCAAGAAAAGAAGAACTCCTTTGTTGATGAACACATAAACAAGTTATGGTGTTCTCTCCCGGTAGAAATGTTATTGCTGCAAACAATATTTGTTCCAGGTTGCTTGACTGATGTCATTGCAGCACAAGAATGTCATCTGGAAGGCAAAAGAAAAGTAGTGGACACAAGTTTCTGCAGATGCTGAAATCTTGTGCAAAGCACAAAGTGGTGGGGGAACTCAGCCAGTCAGGCAGCATCTGTGGAGGGAATGGACAGGCATTGCTTTGGGTCGGGACCCTTCTTCAGACTGAAGAAGGGGGGAGAGAGCTGCAAATGAGAGATGGGGCAGGACAAAGCCTGGCAAGTGATAGGTGGATAGGCACAAAATGCTGGAGTAACTCAGCGGATCAGGCAGCAGCATCTCTGGAGAAAAGGAATAGGTGATGTTTTGGGTCTGAAACTGGACCCGAAACGTCACCTATTCCTTTTCTCCGGAGATGCTGCCTGATCAGCTGAGACACTGCTGCATTTTGTGTCTAGCTTCAGTGTAAACCAGCATCTGCAGTTCTTTCCTACACAAGTGATAGGTGGATACAGGTGAGGGGTATTACGTTGGCAGATGAGTGGAGTAAGTGACAAAGGCTGGAGGTGAAAAGGAGACAGAAGGGTGTCAGATGTGGAGAGGATGGGAGGAGAGAAATGTAAAGAGAAAAATAGCCTTTTTTTCTATCAGTGGAAATCTCTCTGGCTGAAAGGTTAATGATGCAGCATGACTTTCTGGTGACTGTTGCTGTTCTTTGGCCTGGTACTTAGGAAATTCTCTTAAATGTATGATGTGACTCATAACTGTTGCAATATCAAATGCTCTGTTTTAAGTTGTACTTGGGTTAGACCAAAACCACCATTAGCTAAATGTTGCCCATTTCATTCAAGTAATTATAGCCTCCAATATCAATGATGACATCACACAAGTTGTCTTCGATTGAAACAATATGATTTGGATGTGCTTTCAGTCAAATGTTATTCATTTCTCTCACATCAAAAATAATTCTTTCCGTTTTCTCCCCATCTCCTGAGGGTAGATTGCACGGTTTGAATAAGGTTGAGGAGAAGCTGTGGCCCTTTTTAGGTGTTGTCCTTATTTTCTGTTTGGATGTTGTTTTGGTAGCTTGCTCCAGTTTGATCTTTAGTGTCCCATCAAATTCACCATGATATCTTGGTTGCAGTCAATTCACCATGGTATCTGGGTCATATCTACCTCATTGGTGACCTTCAGACTATCCTTGATCGGACTTTGCTGGCTTTACCTTGCACTAAACGTTATTCCTTTATCATGTATCCATACACTGTAAATGGATCGATTGTAATCATGTATTGTCTTTCTGATGACAGGATAGCACGCAACAAACACTTTTCACAACCTCGGTACACCTGACAATAGACTTAACTGTAATATCCTGGCCCCAGCCAAATTCTGGGTCTCGGCCAAACCACCATGATATCTGGGTCTCAGCATTCCATCATCATCGTTGAAAACATTAGCGACGCATTGGTGCAGGTTTCCAACGGGAACGGTGACGGACGCACCACACATCTCCGCCCTCCAGTTCCTGTGGACTTCCGTCGCTGGAAGTACAGGATTTTGGTGTGTGTGTGTGTGGTTTACCATCATTCCTTACAATGCTACATATGACAGTGATCGCAACTTCTACTGAAGTGTGGATGGCCTTTGGCTCGCTAGAAGCTCATCTGCCCTTTGACAGGTCTGGTTTTTGGTCCTGCTGGGGGTCCACAGCCCCCTCCTCACCAGGCAAACCAGGTGTGGGAGACGGTTTAGTTGCCGACTATCCTACCATGGAGCATGTAGCACGGGATTACATGGTACTCGTGGCGGGGCCTGAAAGCAATCACCTCCTACAAGGCGAAATCAGGAGGTAGCTCGAATGCCGGCGTAGCATCACTCCCTGACGAGCTCAATGCGTTTTACGCACGCTTTGATAGGGAGAACACTGATGCGCCTTCCCAAGCCCCCATTCGCTGTGATGGTATTTCAGTCACAGTCACAGAGGCCGAAGTCAGAAAATCTTTCAGAGGGGTGAACCCTCGAAAAACGCCTGGTGTACCCGGTCGTGTTCTAAAAACCTGTGCGGACCAACTGGCTGGAGTTTTTACGGACATTTTCAACCTCTCACTTCTGAGGTCTGAGGTTCCCACCTGCTTTAAAAGGGCATCAATCATACCAAGAGGAGCAAGGTGACGTGCCTCAATGACTATCGACCAGTGGCACTAACGTCGGTGGTGATGAAGTGCTTTGAGAGGTTGATCATGGCGCAAATCAACTCCTATCTCGACAAAAACCTGGACCCACTGCAGTTCACTGCAGATCTTGCTGGCCCTCCACTCCGCTCTGGACCACTTGGACAACAAAAACTCATATGTCAGGCTGTTATTCATTGATTACAGCTCGGCATTTAATACGATCATCCTCTCCAAGCTGGTAAGCAAACTCTCAGATCTGGGTCTCTGCGCATCCCTCTGCAATTGGATCCTCGACTTCCTCATTCACAGACCACAGACTGTTTGAATTGGTGGAAAGGTGTCAGCCTCGATAACAATCAGCATGGGAGCACCTCAAGGCTGCGTGCTCAGCCCCCTGCTGTACTCACTCTATACTCATGACTGTGTAGCCGGTCATAGTGCGAACACAATCATCAAGTTCGCTGACGACACCACTGTTGTGGGACGTATCACTGATGGGGATGAGTCAGAGTACAGAAGAGAGATCGACCGATTGACCAAATGGTGCCAGCACAATAACCTAGCCCTCAACACTAACAAAACCAAGGAACTGATTGTGAACTTTGGAAGAGGTAGGATGGGGACCCACAGTCCCGTTGATATCAACGGGTCGATGGTGGAAAGGGTCAAGAGCTTCAAATTCCTGGGTGTGCACATCTCTGAAGATCTCTCCTGGTCCGAGAACACTGATGCAATTATAAAGAAAGCACATCAGCGCCTCTACATCCTGAGAAGATTACGGAGAGTCAATATGTCAAGGAGGACTCTCTCTAACCTCTACAGGTGCACAGTAGAGAGCATGCTGACCGGTTGCATCGTGGCTTGGTTCAATAGCTTGTGTACCCAGGAGCGGAAAAGACTACAAAAAGTAGTAAACACTGCCCAATCCATCATCGGCTCTGACCTCCCTACGATCGAGGGGATCTATCGCAGTCGCTGCCTCAAAAAGGCTGGCAGCATCATCAAGGTCCCACATCATCCTGGCCACACACTCATCTCCCTGCTATCTTCAGGTAGAAGGTACAGGAGCCTGAAGACTGCAACGTCCAGGTTCAGGAATAGCTACATCCCCACAGCCATCAGGCTATTAAACTCAACTCAAACAAAACTCTGAACATTAATAGCCCATTATCTGTTTATTTGCACTTTATCTGTTTATTTATTCATGTGTGTATATATTTATACAATGGTATATGGACACACTGATCTGTTCTGTATTCATGCCTACCATATTCTGTTGTGCTGAAGCAAAGCAAGAATTTCATTGTCCTATCTGGGACACATGACAATAAACTCTCTTGAATCTTGAATCCTCATTTGCGTGAGCCAATTATATTTCAGATATATTTACCCATGGAACAAATGGTAGTTTCCTTCTGCTTACATCTCGTTACGAGCTGTCAAATTGCCACTTCTTGAGGTTAGCAGTACATCCACTTTCACAAATTGCACTTTTTTAAAACTCAAATACTGGTGAGAGATGGCCCAGAGTTTGCCAATGGTTGGAGTGTGGGAAGGGGGGTCATGCATCCTGTGGAATGCCTCCGTTTAGATTTGCATGAATGAAATTATCATCACAGGGCACCTTCCATTTTCAGTAGCAACCCTAGCTTTTTGCATTGTTTGTCAATTGTGATGAGAAAGCAACCACATCTTCCAACTTGAAAGGCGTTTGAGGACCAGTGTCACCAATTTCCCAGCGTGGCAGTGGTACAAACCATTCATCACCTCCAAACGTATAGGAAAGAACTGTAGATACTCATTTGAACTGAAGACAGACACAAAAAGCTGGAGTAACTCAGCATCTCTGTAGTAAAGGAATAGGCTATGTTTCGGGTTGAGACCCTTCTTCAGACTGATCATCACATCCACGTGTTTGTCACCACTTCTCTTCCTTGTTAGGGATTGCTGGTGTATTCACCCAGTCATTTTCTGCAGCATAGCAGCTGTGAAAACAATGTATAACAATATATTTTTGTTTCATGGAACGTAGAACAGTACAGGCACAGGAACAGTCCCTTCAGCCGCAATGTCCGTGTCCAAGATAAACTAATCTCATTTGCCGACACATGATCCATATCACTCCATTCTCTGCATATCCATGTACTTATCTAAATACCTCTTAAACACCACCATCGTATCTGCCACCATCACCACCCCTGGGATTGCGTTGCAGGCACCCACCACCCTGTGTAAAAGAAAACTGGTCTTCACATCTCCTTTAAACGTTACCCCTCTCACCTTGAAGCTCTGCCCACTAGTCTTTGGCATTTCCACCCTGGAAGTAAGGTTCTGACTATCTACCCTATCTAAGCTTCTCCTAATTTTATATATTTCTACAACATCTCCCCATGAATCTGATCTTCAGAGAAAACAATCCAAGTTGCATTTCAGGAATGTAATCCCGGCATTCCTTTGACACCAAATCTGGCCCAATTTTCAGGGAATTGTTTTGAGCACCAACAAAATAACTTCCAGAGTGCTAACATGCGCAAACTTCCCCGGCTCCAGTTTGTGTGTGGAAAACATTGCAATCTGCTTAGCTTCCACTGCAAATCAAGCCTCTCTGTTGCTTTGCAACAAGACCAAATCCACTCAGTCCTAACAAGTATGTCTGCACCAGATCAGATGATAACATAATCTGCTTGTAAATAACATCCACTGAATACCTTACTGGGAATTACAATTTAAATTGTAGTCCAGTTTGCCATTAGTCCATTGTAGCTGATTATATTTGCAAAGATAATTCTTCAAACTGCTAATAATTAACCAAACTTCAATTTGTGGAATGTTAATGGTGTAGCTCTTGAGACAAAGCAGAACTAATCATCCTAGAAGTTATAAAGAAGGAACTGCAGATGCTGGAAAATCGAAGGTACACAAAAATGCTGGAGAAACTCAGCGGGTGCAGCAGCATCTATGGAGCGAAGGAAATAGGTAACGTTTCGGGCCGAAACCCTTCTTCAGACAGTCTGAAGAAGGGTTTCGGCCCGAAACGTTACCTATTTCCTTCGCTCCATAGATGCTGCTGCACCCGCTGAGTTTCTCCAGCATTTTTGTGTACATCCTAGAGGTTATTCTGTTTGTCCCGTCCTGAGTTCATTCTGAAGATATATGGGTCTGGAAATAATTTCATGCTGCTACTGGTGATGCATGTGTGCATTGTACTCTAGCCCAAGGCATGTGTCCAATAGAACAGGCCTTGCACATAAAACAAGCATAAAGCCCTTTCCTCTTCTTGCAAAGTAAACAGGTGAGCTCAGATAGGGGACTGGTTGGGCTTTCAGAGAGAGGAGAATCATGAAATGCAGCTAAAGGGCCTGTCCCACTTGGCCGTCATTCGCGCGCCATTTACGCGACCTGCTAACGTGTGGGTAGCATGTGGATAGCGTGTGGGTAGCGCATGGGTAGCGCGGGGACGGGCGCATGGAGTGGTGTGGAGTGGCGTGGAGGAGTGTGGACTTCGTCCTGCACGAAATCTTCGTGCGCCACCGGCCTGTCGCGCAACTGACGGCCAAAGTGGGACAGGCCCAAGACCCTGGCGCGGCGCAACATCTCACCTCCAACAATAGCAGAAGCAGGCAAACGATCGCCGAGCACGGCCTGGGGCTCACGGCCGTTGCAGATCCTGATCCGCCCCCACTTCTATTCCCAGAGTGGGGCCAAGACGATCGGAGATAGACACAAAATGCAGGAGTAACTCAGCGGGACATGCAGCATCTCTGGAGAGAAGCAATGGGTGACGTTTCGGGTCAAGACCCTTCTTCAGACTGAAGAAGAGTCTCGACCCGAAACATCATCCATTCCTTCTCTCCAGAGATGCTGCCGGTCCCGCTGAGTTACTCCTGCATTTTGTGTCTCTCTTCAATTGACTTCGCGCACTCCAGGCGGCTGTGCGGACGCATGATGACGCGCGCGACCATCGCGCGTCAGTCACTACCGGCCTGTCGCGTAAATGACGGGCAAGTGGGACAGGCCCTTTAGTCATAAATTCATTCTTTAATGGGGCCAGGATTCAATGCCCAATGATGGAGTTGCAGGAGTTTTGAGTATGTTTAATTTATTACCATGTGCACCGAGGTACAGTGAAAAGCTTTTGTTGCCTGCTAACCCAGCAGCGGAAAGACAATACATGAAAATCGGACCGCTCACAGTGTACAGATAGATACATGATAACGGGAATAAGATGTATAAAGTTTAGTGCAAGATAAAGCAGTAAAGTCTGATCAAAGATAGTCCAAGGGTCTACAATGAGGGGGATAGTAGCTCAGGATTGCTCTCTAGTTATTGGTAGGATAGTTCAGTTGCCCGATAACAGCTGGGAAAAAACTGTCCCCAAATCTGGTGGTGTGCATTTTCACACGTCTATAACTTTTGCCTGACGGGTGATCCAGAGCTAGGCATAATCAAAGATCCTATAGCGAGCAAGATAGTCCACTCGACGAAAAAGACGTAGTACGGTCATGGGCAGATTCATGGGTAATTTTAGGCCCCATTTCCGTAACCGCCTTCCGTCTCCGCACCAAAGATCCCATAGGATAATAGTGCGGAGACGGAAGCCGGTTACGGAAACATCCTCGTAAAAATAAAAGTTATTTGGTAAAAATCTTCTCCTCATTTTCAGAATTTAAATTTATTAACACAAACTGTTCCCCCGCAACGTTGATTACACTGCGAGTCGGGTCGGGTTCGGTTACGGAAATGGATGAAAAAAAGGCCCACGTTCCGTTCCGTTGCGTACTACACGTCAGCCCATTGCATTTAGCAGGAGTGGTCCATCTTGCTCCGATATAGGATCTTTGGGCATAATTAGGTTGTATTAAAGAGCAGGAATTTCCTTTTTCAAGCTCAGGAAATCAGAACCATACACAATACTCTAGATGTGGTTTTGCCATTGCTAATGATTGTAGTAAGGCACGTTTACCATTGTCCTCAAACCCTTACTAATCACATGTTATGCCTGTGCATTACCTTACAGTGACTTGATGACAAGAACACCTTTGATTATCAACATTTCTCAATCTACCATTTAAATAAATACTCATTATTTCTGTTTTCTCTCCCAAAATGGATGAACTTACATCATACACATTGTGCTCCATCTCCTGAGTTGTTCCCACTTACTCTCTCTACATCGTCTCAAAGCCATTCTGCTTTCTCATCATCACTCACATTCCCACTTAGTTTCAAATTGATCAGGAATTTTAAATACATTTTTATTAATCCCTCAGCCAAATCGTTGTTACAAATTTTGAGCTGCCACCTCACAGTGCCAGAGACCCAGCTTCGATCCTGACCTTGAATGCTGTCCGTGTGGAGTTTGCACGTTCTCCCGGTGACTGTATGTGTTTTCTTGGCTGCTCCGGTTTTCTCCCACATGCAAAAGACATGCAGGGATGTATGTTAATTGGCTTCTGCAACTTGTTCCTAGTGTGTGGGGGATGAATGGGAAAGTGGGATAACATAGTACTGATGTGAACAGGTGTTTGATGGTCGGCATAGACCTTGTGGGCTGAAGGGCTTGTTTCCATGCTGTAACTTTCAATCAATCAATCAAAATGGTGCCAAGCACAAATCTCTGTAATTCCCCTTTTAGTCACAGCCGGCCTATCTGAGAGGATACAGTCTGTTTTCTACTTGATAACCAACCCGTGTCCATATTCATATTCCTTCTGCTCTGCATTTGGTGACCAACCTTCTGTGTGAGACTTTATTCAAAGCCTCCAGAAAATCTACGTACACTGCATCTATTGGCCACACCTGATCTGCTCTCCCAGACACATCCTCAAGTCATTCAAATAGATGGTTCAACTGAGATTTTAACTTCATCAATGAGTCAGTGACGATGAGCTGAAGGGCACGTGTAATTAAGCTCTGAAGCATCTTTTCAAATGGGGCGGCACAGTGGCGCAGCGGTAGAGTTGCTGCCCTACAGCACCAGAGACACGGGTTCCTTCCTGACCACGGGTGCTGTCTGTGCGGAGTTTGTACATTCTCCCTGTGACCGTGTGGGTTTTCTACGGCTGCTCTGGTTTTTTTCCCACACTTCAAAGGCGTGCAGGTTTGCAGTTTAATTGGCTTAGGTAAAAATTGTAAACAGTCCCTAGTGTGTAGGACTCGGTGAACTGAAGGGCCTGGTTCTGCACGATACCTCTAAAGTCTAAAGTTAAATCTAAATCTATATAGATCACGTTTCTCCTTTAGGTATCTGGATATTACATTCTTTATTACAGATCAAAGGCATTAAGAGTCCTTTCTCAAATTTCATTTGCTGAAGTTACGTGCAGATACATAATTCCAGGAACCAGTGGATGTTTTAATTGGCTTGCTGTACTTTCTTATCTCATGTTTGGTGATCGTACTTTGCTTGTGCTGAGACCATTTATTAAAGAAGATTGTCAACGAAGGAAAAACAGGTCTCACGTAGCTTCATTTGAATTCAGAGTTGCTGCTTGAGTTGGCAGCATTGATGGATGATCATTTCATATGATTTATATGTTCTGATTTGGTGACAATGAGCCAAGGGCATTTGTGCCAAGTTGTGAAGCATCTTTTCAAATGTTGGATATGAAATACAATGGGCTGTACATAACACGCAGTGCTGGACAACATCAATCACAGAGTTGGAAGTTTAGTTTAGTTTAGTTTAGTTTAGTTTAGAGATACAGCATGGAAACAGGCCCTTCGGCCCACCGAGTCCGCACCGACCTGCGATCCCTGCACACGAACACTATCCTACACACACAGGGGACAATTTTCAGTTCATACCAAGCCAATGAACCTAAAAACCTGTAAGTCTTTGGAGGGTGGGAGGAAACCAAAGACCATGGAGAAAACTCGTGCAGGTCACGGGGAGAACATAGAAACTCCATACAGACAAGCACCCATAGGCAGGATCAAAGCCGGGTCCCTGGCGCTGTAAGGCAATAACTCTACCCCTATGCCACTGTGCTGGCCTTTGAAAGTGTGCTCCATTGTTCTCTCATTTGTAAGCTTTTTAGAAGTTTAAATTAAATCAAATACAGTTACAAGAAGAAAGAGAGAGAAAGCACATTCATTAGAACATTGGAACGGTGATGCAACGGTAGGTATGCTGCCTTCCAGAAAACAGAGACGCAAAATCCTGACTCCGGGTGCTGTCTGTATGGAGTTTGTACGTTCTTCCCGTGATCTGCGTGGGTTTTCCCTGGGTGCTCCGGTTTCCTCCCACACGCCAATGACGTACAGTTTTGTAGGCTAATTGGGTTGGTTAAATTATAAATTGTCCCTAGTGTGTGTACGATAGTGTTAATGTGCGGGTATCGCTGGTCGGCGCGAACTCGGTGGGCCGAAGGGCCTGTTTCTGTGCTGGATCTCTAAACTAAACTAAAACGAAATGGAAGCAGTAGTTGGTCAGCCAATCCTTAAGTCTGCTCCACCATTCAATAGAGTCATGAATTAAATCAATGTCACCTACTTGCACGAACTTTGTGTGTATTGATTCTCTTAATACCTAAAATAATATTGATATCTATCCTGACTGTACTCTGGACTGACATTGTCTAAAGAAGGGTCGCGATCCAAATGTCACCAATCCGTATCCACCACTGATGTTTACTCAAGATTCCAGCATCTGCATTTCCCTGTAACTCCTCCCAACCCTTCTCTGGCAGAGAATTCCAAAGATTCACTCATCTCTCCTCACCTTCATCTCATCCCAGTTCCGAACGACATTGTGGTCCTGGTTCCAGATACCAAAGTCAATGGAAACATCAACTCTACCACTATGCCCTCAAGGCCCATTAGCAGTGTTTATTTATGATGGAACACGCTGGTACATTGTACCGGTTCCTCTAATGTGACCCTGCATGTTTATCAATCGTATATGAACATTTATTTGTTTAGACTTAGAGTTCAGTTATTATATTGTAAGTTAAAGGTCCCTAGCATTGGTTATTGATGGAAAAAAATGGTTGATAAATTTAGATTAATTTTTAATTGATATGTGTACCAAAACTTTTTTGTCTACAAGAAAAATGCATTGCCCATTAGAACATTTAATATTTTGATGGGATCATGGCCTCATTATTGTAAACTCAATAGAATGGAGTCACAATCTTCTTATTTTTCAAACAAGTGACCCATCACCCCAGCAATCAATCTGAGGAATCCCCTCCCCATTCCTTACAACATAAATATATCCTTCCATATTTCAAATGAGCTTTACAATGGCCCTCCATAATTGGAGAAAGATGGCTCATTCATTGCACTGTAATCTTCCTGCAGTAATGAAACAACGTGCCATCTGTCTTCCTAATTGCTTAACGTTACATGAATGTTCATTTTTAGCGATTTGTGTATCAGGGCAACCAGGTTCCCCGAATACCAACTCCTTTCAATCTCTCATTATTTAAATGTGTGCTGAGCCCCCTCCTCTACTCCCTCTTCACCTACGACTGCACACCTGTACATGGTACTAACACCATCATCAAGTATGCAGATGATACAACGGTGATTGGCCTCATCAGCAACAACGATGAATCGACCTATAGGGAGGAGGTCCAGCTCCTAGCAGCATGGTGCGCTGACAACAACCTGGCCCTTAACTCCAAGAAGATCAAGGAGCTCATTGTAGACTTCAGGAAGTCTAGGGGCGGCACGCACACCCCCATCCACATTAACGGGATGGAGGTGGAACGTGTTTCAGCTTCAGGTTCCTGGGGTCAACATCTCCGATGACCTCTCTTGGACCCACAAATACCTCAACTCTGGTCAAGAAGGCTCACCAGCGTCTCTTCTTCCTGAGGAGACTAAGAAGGTCCATCTGTCTCCTCAGATTCTGGTGAATTCTACCGCTGCACCATCGAGAGCATCCTTACCAACTGTATCACAGTATGGTATGGGCAACTGCTCTGTCTCCGACCGGAAAGCACTGCAGAGGGTGGTGAAAATTGCCCAACGCATCACCGGTTCCTCACTCCCCTCCATTGAGTCTGTCCAAAGCAAGCGTTGTCTGCGAAGGGCACTCAGCATCGCCAAGGACTGCTCTCACCCCAACCACAGACTGTTTACCCTCCTACCATCCGGGAGGCGCTACAGGTCTCTCCGTTGCTGGACCAGCAGGTCCAGGAACAGCTTTTTCCCTGCGGCTGTTACACTGCTCAACACTGTACCTCGGTGACTGCCAATCACCACCCCCCCCCCCCCCCCCCCGGACACTCTCCCACCAGGGATTTATTAGATTTATTTACTGCTCATATTTATGTCGCTCTTCTAGGGAGATGCTAACTGCATTTCGTTGTCTCTGTACTGTACACTGCACAATGACAATAAAGTTGAATCTGAATCTGAATCTGAATCTGTATATTCTCACTTTCTAATCCTTCCACCAGAGCAGATGACCAGATGCCCCACACCATATACCATAGTCTGCTGTCTTTGCTGATTCACTTATCCTGTCGATGCCTCACAGAAGCCTCTCCACATCCTTCTCCCAGCCCACACTACTATCAGGAAACTTAGATCTAATATACTTGATCCTCTGAAGGATCATTGATATGGAGAAACAAATGTGTGATTTGGGTTAAGAAGGCAGTGACCAGTGGTGGCATCACAATGATCAGCACCGGATTTTAGTTTAGTTTAGTTTACTTTTGTTAAGTTTAGTTGAGAGAGAAACCGAGTGGAAACACTCTGGCCCTTCGATCCACCGAGTCCACGCCGACCAGCGATCCCAGCGTGCTAACGCTATCCTACACACACTAGGGACAACGTACCATTTTACCAAGTCAATGTACCATTTTACCAAGTCAAACCTGGAGAGGGGGAGGAAACCGGAGCACCCGGAGAAAACCCACGCAGGTCACGGGGAGCACGTTAAAACTCGTACAGAGAGCACCCATAGTCAGGATCGAACCCTAGTCTCTGGCGCTATAATGCAGCAACTCCACCACTGCATCACCGTGCTTCCCTCATATTCACCGGATCTTCATGTTCTCCAAGTATCTCGAGTATTTCCTTCGTACTAGTTACTATTGTGATCCAGGCACAGTAACGGCTGAGTTTAGAATATAGTTCAGCTGTAGCAAAATCTTCCAATATTTGATCTCCCTTTATAGATTGATTAAAAGCATATGGTGCAACATAACCCTGGAAATGAACTGTTTCAGAACCGGGTGAGGGGTGCGCAAAGATATGAAGCAGCTATATCCCTTTTTATCTTCTTTTTAATTTTTTTTTTCTCTTTCTCTTCTTCTCTCTCTTTTTACTGCACTCTTTCACAATCTATTACTTTCACCACCTTATCGAACTTTCCTTTTTCTCTCTTTTGCTTTTACTACTTTATAATTATTAAATTTAAAAACAAGAAGTTGTACATGAAATGTATTATATTATTTTTGGTTTATACTATTGTGTATGACTCCTAATAAAAATATTTTTTTAAAAATTTAAAAAATCTTCCAATATTTTAAAATTAGGCATTGATTGGCAATAATAAATGGCTAATCGCCAAATAATCACAAGAAAGACCTCCAACATATATTGTTTTTACCCAGTTGACTTCAGCTGAATAGAGCCTTGTGTTGGTTACTGCCAGTGCTTTTCTTTAAAGACATAAAGGTGTTGGTACACATGATTAATAAACATACAGGCTATGTAGGCTGAAAAGCAAAATCATGACCTTTAACTTTTTAGAGGTGCTGTACTGCACATATTATCACAATAAAAAACACTGGCCATTGTCACTCAATGGATAGGCATAAGAATACAAAATCAGTTTCATGCAGAATTGAAATGGAAAACAACTTTAATAGGTCATATCAAACTGGCCACTGATATAGATCAGAAAAACACCCATTTCCCACACACGCCAGGATTTGTGAACAAATTAATAATTTCTGCTAACATTATTCAAGTATCGTCAGAAATGATAGACTGCATTTCAAACTCCAATTGCCAAGGGACATTCAAGCAGCAAACCCAGCTTCAGTCAATAAAAATGGCCAAAGTCCATAGCCAAAGCATTGTTTTTTTGCTGTGAGCCCTGGAGTTTGTGGGAAATGGAAATACTGTAAATGAGACCAACATCATTGAAGATGGATTCAACTTTCCGAAGCTGCTTTATGCAGCGGTCCTTTGATCCGAAGTGGCTTGTAACCTTCATAAAGTGCAGACAGAGCTCTTAAAGTGGTGTTGAATTAAACTATTACAGGTGTATGATATATTACATTTGTACAGACACTGTAGTTTGTAATGAACAATTCTCCACTCCAGAAATTGTCCTTGAATGCACTGCAATTAATACTCATTCAGAAGGCAATGTGATGGACAATACTGGCAATTAAAAGGTCAGATCTCCACAGTTGGGTGCTGAGATTTAAATGCATTGAGAATGTAATATTAAGGGCTCTGCATTTTGCTGCTGCAATACCTATTGCTCTGTCTGCTGAAGTGTAATCCATTATCTTGAAGATCACTAAAAGGTCATGCTTCCTCAAACCACCTACCTCAACAGCAAAACACCATGTAATAAAAAATGAACTGCAGATGCTGGTTTATACCACGGATAGACATAAAGTGCCTGAGTAACTCAGCAGGTCAGGCAGCATCTCCGGGAGAAACGGATAAACGATGTTTCGGGTCGGGACCCTTCTTCAGACACCATGTCCAACTCTTGCGTTACTATGGACTCGTTTATATTTCCTTTCTAATTATGTTTTGCACTCATGTCTATTTTTTGTACATTGTTCTTTCTTTTAGGATTCTACATGTAATTTATGTACAGTTCATATATAATTTGATATTTGTGTATTTGAGTCTGTGTGCCTCTGATGCTGCTGCAAGCAAGATGTTTCATTGCACCTGTGCCTTGTACCACTCATGCATATGATAATAGACTTGAATTTGAACTCTGATGTGGACAATTCCAGCTTTAACACACTTTCAAAGTTCAAATGTTTTGCATTCAACAATTTCATTCTGTTCAAGGGAATTCTCTTTAAGGACACCTTTTTTGTTAATGATCAATTTTATGCAAACACGGACATAATATTTTAAATAAGTAAGTGACATTTGAAACAGTTGGAATGTGTGGACCCTTGTGCAAACGTAGCTGTAGTGTTTGCTTACATTCAAACAATAACTATATTTCCATATTTCCCTCTTATTCCGCCTCTTTCCTCTTCCCACTGTCTGCTTCTACCCATTTCCCTCCGTCCGACTTTACGTTTCACTCCTCCTCCTCTTTCTATCTCTGACACCCTTTAGTCTCTGTTTCACCTCTAGCCTTTGTTACTTACACTACCCACCTGCCAATCACCGCCACCCCCCCCCCAAACTGTATCCACCTCTCACTTGCCAAGCTCCTCCCCACCCCTTCCCCTCTTTTCCAGCTTTCTCCCAGTTTGAAGAAGGATCTCGATCCAAACCACCGTCTGTCCATTCCCTCCACAGATGCCGACGCCGCCCTACTCCGTTGAGTTCCTCCACCACTTTGGTTTCTAGGAAACATCTCAGAATACCCTGCAGTTGTGAATTGTAGAACAAATTGCAAGTTCTTACCCTATTTCTAACCAGGCCAGGTTAGAAACTATCCAGTAAATTATGGCCATTTAAGTTCAGGAGGTATCTCATTCCCGGCACTCATGAATTGGGTAATTTGTGTCTTAATTGTGTTAAGTTGTTTCTTTGTACCTTGTGTTTCTCAAGTTTTCGGTTCTACAACCAAAGGTAACCTTTATTTTACAAACATACCACTGGCAATATTCAACTGTATTCAAAGAAGCTGGAATCATCAGTCTGAAGAAGGGTTTCGGCCCGAAACGTTACCTATTTCCTTCGCTCCCATAGATGCTGCTGCACCCGCTGAGTTTCTCCAGCATTTTTGTGTACCTTCGATTTTCCAGCATCTGCAGTTCCTTCTTTAACACTGGAATCCTGAAGTTATGTGATTACTTTACTCGTCATGACAACTGCTTGTTCACAGTAACTATTTTAACTTGGTAAACAGCGGTAATTGCAAGTCCTCTTTATATATAGCGACACAATATTTTCACTGAGATCAGAATGATTCTGATTGTTCTCTATCTTTGTTTAAATCATTTTTAAGCACTGAATGTCCTTTGCCGTTTTCATAATGTGTACTTTTTCTATTGCATTCTGAAACATCATGCTATTTAACACCATGAGACAAACGTCTGCATGTTAGTGTAACAAGGCCTGCACATTCAACCTCACTACATCAAAGGCCAGCTTTGTACATTGAAGACTTCAGGTTCAAGGTTCAAGGTTCAAGGTCAGTTTATTGTCATATGTACCAGTTAAGGTACAGTGAAATTTGAGTTACCATACAGCCATACTAAGTATAAAGCAACAAGACAGACCACCACATAAAAGTTAACATAAACATCCACCACAGTGGATTCCACATTCCTCACTGTGATGGAAGGCAATTCAATCTTCTTCCTCTTGTTCTCCCGTGGTCGGGGCAGTCAGACCATCCGCAGTCGGGGCGATCAAACCCCCTGGAGCAGACGGTCGAAGCCCCCCGTCGGGGTGATCGAAACTCCCGCGTTGGGGCGGTTGAAACTCTCTCCGCAGCATGGAGCTCCCGAGCCGGCCTCTTCTTACCAGAGACCGCTGGCTTCACGATGTTAAAGTCCACAGGCCCCGCGGTTGGAGCATTGATCCCCGGCAAAGGGATCGCAAGCTCCGCGATGTTAAAGTCCCGCAGACTCCCACGGCTTGGAGCGCCCATCGGTCTCCAGGAAAGGCCCAAACTCCATGATGTTAGGCCGCAGTGCGTACGGAGATATGATACGGAAAAAAATAGCAACTCCGTTGAGGTAAGAGATTTTAAAAAAAGATTCCCCCAACCCCTCCCATCCCCCACATAAAACAAACCAAGGAACACTAAAACATACTTTTAACACATACTAAAAAAAAGGCGAAAGGACAGACAGACTGTTGGCGAGGCAGCCACTGCTGGTGGCGCCACCCTTGTTTATCTCATTGAACTATTGTGCCTTCGTTCTCTGACCTGATGAAGAAATGACTACAATCGTGCATTTAAATGATTTCTCCCTGGAGCCAAATGTATGATATTCAAATTTGTGCCCATAATCTATGTGAGATTTATCAACCTCAGTGGTCTTTCAGGCATTAATGCACATTGATATTGGTTTATTATTATCACTGATATCAAGATACACCGAAATGCTTTTCACTGTAAAAAAAACATTGTTTACAGTCAAATCTTCCTCCAACAAGGGAGTAATAATAATACACAAGCTATTATTTTTTGTTGTTCAAGATTTCCGTACCATTTCCAATTTCCATTTCCATAGTCAAGTTATTACTTATTTTCATGAGGATGATTGAATTAAATCATAGAAATTTATGGAACAGATATAGTCTGCTCCTACCACTGTGCCCATGCAATTTTATTTAAGATTTAAAAATTTAAATGTAAATTTTAGCATGAACGAAACTTTTTCATAATACAACAGAAGGCCAAATCCCATATCCTTCTTGTTCCCATATTCTCTGTAATGAACCACCATTAAGCCAGCCCACATATTCAGCCACATTGTTACAGCGATAAAAGACAATTCCAATTTCTTCAATAGCAAGGAAGCGGTTTTCATTTCCAAGCTCTGCTGGCATAATAAAATAGAATTTATTTTATCTCCTCATTATTTATATGAAGTGTTTTTACCTTGTAAATACACAGAGATCCCTCACAAATTTTTTTTTTCTGTTCGCCTTTGGGCTCTACATTCACAACAACACACGAATATAGGGGCAGAAGTGGACCAGGCGGCCTTCAAGCCTGCCTTGCATTAATTGGGATCATGGTTGACGCATGCTGGCCTCAATGTCCTTTCTGTTTATTCCCATTCTGGATACTCAATTCCCAAATGGGTGCTGGGTAAAAGACAAAAAGTCGAGAATTCCCGAGGTTCCCAAATATTGTGTCCCATCCCAATGAAGTAATGCATTTGAAATCATTTGAGAAGCATATACGAAATATACAAAATTATGAGAGGCAGATGTAGGGTAGACAGTCAGAATCTTTTTCCCAGGGTGGAAATGTCAAAGAAAGAGGGCATAGTGTTAAGGTGAGAGTGGCAAATCATGAAGGAGATATGTGGACAAGGTTTTTTTTTACACAGGGTACCAGGAACAGGCAGCCAGAGGTGGTGGAGGAAGCAGATACAACAGTAGTGGTTAAGAAGCTTTTAGGCACACAGATATGCAGGGAATAGAAGGATATGCAGGCAAAGGAGATGTATTTAACTTGGCATCATGTTTGGCATGGAAATTGTAGGCCGAAGAGCCTGTTCCTGCGCTGTACTGTTCTATATTCTATATTAAGTGGGAAAGATTGAATAATTTCTCAAGAGGTTCTGTTCAACATCTTTATTGGATTTTTTAATTATCAACTATTTAAAATTCAGTCTGAAGAAGGGTCTCAACCCGAAATGTCGCCTATTTCCTTCGCTCCATAGATGCTGCCGCACCCGCTGAGTTTCTCCAGCATTTTTGTCAACCTTCGATTTTCCAGCATCTGCAGTTCCTTCTTAAACTATTTAAAATTAGTCTTTCCAGCATGTCACGCCATACAGTCGGATAAGGTTGGTTGTCTCCCAGCTTTGCGATACAGCCAAGAGGAAAGGAAGCACAGACTTGCGTTTGTGAGGATCATTTCACAAACTCTTTATATCCTACTGCACTGCACAGTCGAAGAAGCAGCAAGTTTTGAAGAGTAGTCATGGCTACAATACCCAGCAGTCAAAGTTTCCTCAAACCATCTTTGTTAAACAGCAATGAGATAAATTAGAGACAAAGCTTCAAACTGAAGTACAGAGAATCACAATGCAGTGCAGTGGCACAGCGGTAGAGTTGCTGCCTTACAGCGCTTGTAGTGCTGGAGACCCTGGTTCGATCCCGACTACGGACGCTGTCTGTACGGAGATTGTACCTTCTCCCCGTGACCTGCGTGGGTTTTCTCCGAGATCTTCGGTTTCTTCCCACACTCCAAAGACGTCCAGGTTTGTAGGTTAATTGGCTTGGCGTATGTGTAAATTGTCACTCGTGTGTATGATAGTGTTAGTGTTCGGGGATCGCAGGTTTGTGCGGACACGGTGGGCCGAAGCGCCTGTTTCCGCGCTGTATCTATAAACTAAATGAAACAAAAAAAGATTCCAGACTCACTCTAGACATTTGTGCAGAAAGATTGAGGCTGGCATATCAGTGTAGTACTGAGTGGTTAATGACTTCTGGAAATGCAGTCATTTGTAAGAGACCTTAACAGCCCTGCCTGCTTCTTACATGGATGTAAAATAAAACAAGCGTACTATTTTAGAGCCACCCCTAGTGCTATGGCTGGTATTTAACTTTCTAACAACACTATTAAAAGAACCAGATTAATATGACCACTATTGTCTTACTGTTTGTGAGAGCCTGCTGTGGTTGACTGGCCACTAGTGATTCCTACTTTACAAGTGTGAGAATACTTTGAAGGTACCTCATCGACTGAAAAAAGTCTCAGGATATCCCGAAAAGGACTTGCAAGTCTGCATCTGGCTGAACTACAGGCAAATATTGGCATAATTACCTGAATTGGAATGTCGCATAAATACAGAATAGATAAAAATGTCAGTGACAATATCCACAACCTAACTTGATGTGTAACAATATCCTCTTTCAGAATATTGTTGGATTGGTATCACAGAGGTCCTTGAGTTAAAATGACATTAGCCCAGTCTTTCATCTCTACGAGATGATTAAACTGAGAAATATATCTCAAGAATCAAACAACTGGGCACATTGCCATGGAAACAATGCAAGGTGCTGGCTGCTTTGCCACAATTGGCTGGTGATGAAAAGTCGAAATGTGGTTGATCCATATGCTGAGTTTGGCCTCTCCCTTTAATCATGTTTTCTTTATAATACAAGCCGTGCCATAAGCACCATGCGATCAAATGTGTAATGTCTCTATGTGGTATGTGTGTGAATACAATTCCTCAGGGGTTATGGAGAATGGAGAGGGAATGAGAAGGTGAGCTCACCCTTAGATTAGATCACCTTAGAGGCACAGGGCACATCCAAATGTCAGTGATATCATTTCTAATTGTAAAACATTGTGCTGGTCATGCAACAATTTTCATGGGGCTGTTGAAGTAGTAAAGGGCCTGTCCCACTTGGGCGACCTAATCCGCGAGTTCTGGCGAGTTTGCCCTCGACTCATACTCGCAGCATGGTCGACACGAGGTTGTAGGAGGTCTTCATAACTCTCCTTCTTGCTCGAGAGTGGTCTCCGCGTATTTGAGGCCACAGCTAGGTCGCGGCGTTTTTTTCAATATGTTAAAAAATGCCCGCGAGTAAAAAAAGGTCGCCATGGAAAAAATCGCTACTTTTTTTACTCGTAGGTTTAGTCGTAGTAGGTCGTAGTAGGTTGGCATGTTAGTCGTAAGTAATTGAGGGTAGTTGAAGGTAGTCGTAGATAGTCTTCATCATAGTCGAACTATTCGGTGTCCAATTTTCCCGAAGTTAGTCGTAGCTAGTGAAGCTAGTCTTCAACATAGTCGAAGGAGAGCGAAGGAGGTCTTCTACATAGTTGAAGGAGGTCTTCAACATGTCATTTTTTAAAACTCTTCTAAACTCGCCAATTAGGTCGCCCAAGTGGGACAGCCCCTTAACAGAGAGTCCCTTGGACTAAATTGATAACAATAATAGCCTCTTCCACCCCTCTCCCGTGGGGCAGAAGATACAAAATGCATGTACCATCAGGTTCAGTAATAGCTTACATCCCGCTGCTATATCCCGCTGTAGTCCTGATCTTCCTACCTACCACATTGTGGGCTTTAGATTTTTTTTATAACTGTAACACTATAACGCTTTATTCTGCACTCTGGTGTTTTTTCTCTGTAATACCTATTTTACTTGGGCATCGTTCAATTGTACTCAGGTATATTATGATCTGTTTTGGCTGGATAGCGTGCAAACAAAGCTTTACACTGTATCTCGGTGCACGTGACAATAATGACCTAACACCGATACCAATACAAAGCTGGTTACTTATTTTAAACATTGATATTTTATCAGCAAGGAGAACTTTAAAAAGAAACAGATGCTGGAAATCTGAAATTAAAACAGAAAATGCTGAAAGTATGGAACAGATTAAGTTGCATCTGTGGAAAAAGAAAGCTGGCTAATGATTTTTAGAATTTCACCTCCTTTAGTCTCAAGAGCCCGTTGTCAGAAATTCAGGATCAAGGGTCTTTGCCCCGAAAAAATAACTTGCTTTCTCTTTCCACGGATGCAGCCTGACCTTCTGATTGTTTCCACATTTTTATCAATACGGGATTATTTTTTTGTTTTCAATTTTGCTTAATAAATAGATGGGGAAGCACGGGGTGTTGGTCTCTCTGTATTTCCACTGAATATAACTTGAGAATTGCTCAATGTCTGCTAATAACACCTCCAGTGAAGGTGAGCTGACCTAGACTGATCCGGGGTGAATGCAACCGTGGATCTCGAAGGATGAAAGCTCTTTTACTGTTTCGTGCAGATGTCATGCGACCATTAAGGGCCAGATTTGGGACCCATGTGAACCATTGGCCTTCAATTTGCATCATTTCTATGTCGACAGTAAAAGGTCTTTCATCGCCGGAGGTCCAAGGATTCATTTGCACAACAGATGTAGAGATGTGAACTGAGTGTTTGGAAATAACTGCAAGGTTCTTTCACAGGTTACAGCAGCTCAATGGTTATGAGCTGGAAGTCTGGCCCAACTATTCAAAGACATGAGTTCAAATCCCTGCTGGAATTTAAATTAATTAAGTGTCAATTGTTATTGTACCTGCTTCAACTACTTCATCTGTTAACTCATTCCAAATATCCATCATATACACATCACTAGAGCCAGGATTTTGCCAGAACTGCCATAAGTGCCTTTCCATGCCTGTTTTGATGATTTCACCAGGATAATGCCTTTTTTGATGATTTCACCAGGATAATGCCTTTCTTCACGATCCAGTGCCTAAATCAGCCTTTTTTAGCTGTTTTGTTAAAAGGTTGTGCTATTTTCTCTAGTTGTACCGTGATTACAATGACGTTTTCTATGTTAACACGCTAATATTAATGTTATTATTAACATGTAACATAGTCAAACTTACAAGAAAACTTCCACCACCAGGGCTGCCACCGTTGGTCGTTCATTTGTTCGTTGAAATAAATGCTAGTAATTATATGTAACCGGGCAACTTTGGTCATTTAATGTAGTATACCTTTATATTATCATTTTAAACTATATTTTGGTGGTGGAAATAAATGCTTTTGTTAATAAATGCCTTTTTCGTGCATTTTTTTGTAATTTTATTATGCCCTTTTGCCTGCCTCAATGTTTTGTAGTGCCTAAACATCCTGGCTCTACTCATCACCCTCTGTGTGGAAAACATTGCCCCTCAAGTTGCTATGAATTTTTTTCCCTCACCTTCAATCTATGCCTCTAATTCTTGATGCCCCTACACTGGGAAAAATATTTTGTGGCATTCACTCTACTATGTCCTTCGTGATTCTATAAAATCACCCTTCAGCAACCTGTACTCTAACTAATAAAGTCCTAGCTTGCCCAACCTTTCCATACAGCTAAGTCTTGGGAACATCACCGTAGGTCTTTTCTGTACTCTTTCCAGCTTAATGGCATCTTCCTTACAGCAGGGTGACCAAAACAGAACACAATACACCAAGTGCGGTCTGACCAAGGTCTTGTACAACTGCAACATAACGTCCCAACTTCTGAACTCAATTTACTGATTGTTCTTCTTCTTATCAAGTCCACACACAAGAGTAGAAGATGTTCAGCCAGAGCTGAACACACTTCTCGGCATCTGCATACAATGGTGTCTGTCTTGTCGCTTCTTGTGCGTGGTGGTGGAAAGATTGGTGGAAACAGGGCCTCGACGTGAACGCTCTTTCCTTGACCCCATTTATTGAGCATGCCAAATGTCTTCTTCACCAGCCTGTCCACCTGTGACAGGTGGCTATGTATTTGCACTTTCAGGGAGCTATGTACTTGTACTCCTCGATCCTTCTGTTTTACAACACTCTCCAGTGAGGGGCGTACTCGAACGGATGCCATCGTAGGGAAATGTCACTGCTGCTCCTGAGAGACTTCGGTTACATAGTTCACGTGAACAGTTTTCCAGTGAATTCTCATCAGAAAGAGTAAAAAACAACTTTGGAACTGTGTGGCATGAGGTATTTCTGATCTGCAGAAAATACTGACGGCTGCACCTTAGAACTCTCAGCTGCATTTAGCATGTATGCATTGCATTTTCTCAATGACAGTGGATCAGCTTGAAGACACCTGCAGCCTCGGAGCCCCAGCAGTCTGGGTTCGATCCTGACCTCCTGTGCAGTGTTTGCACATTCTCCCTGGGACTGCATGGGTTTCCACCAGGTTCTCCAGTTTCTTCCTACTTCGCCCAAACATGTGAATTGGTAAATTGGCTAATTTTAATTGTGACTGTTGTAGAATCTGGCGATGGGGGGGGGGGGGGCGGGGGGGTGGGGGCGGGGGGGGGCGGGGGGGGGGTGGGGGGGGGAGTTGATGGGGAGAATAAAATGGTTGAGGTGAGATTGGTGTAAAAAAGGGTTTTATAAAGTCAAAGAAGCACAAGGAACTGCAGATACTGGAATCTTGAGCAAGACACAAAGTGCTGGAGGAACTCAGTGGGTCTGGGGAGGGGATGGACAGATGACATTTTGGGCCGGGTCCCTTTTTCAGCTCAACAGGAGTGGGGGTGGGGAAAATCTCAACTGCAATCAGACTGAAGAAGAGTCCTGACCTGATACATCATCTGTCCATTACCTCCTCAGATGCTGCCTAACCCATTGTGTTTTGTTCTTGAAAGGCAGCATGGTCTCAATAGGTCTAAGGGACAGTTTCTACGCTGCACCCAATGTCTCTATGACACCTTAATCTTTCTCAACATACATGAGCAACTCTCACTGCTACGGACGGTAACATCCTCCCTCTTACTGTTTACACACAAGTTTCTAATTGAAAGAAAGGAACCATTTTATTCTGCGCACTGCGCACACTCCTCAGATTGGACGATATGGTGCAGCCTGAGGTTCTAATCAAGGGAAAAAAAGTTAGACTGCACAGGTTTGAAAAACCTTGACAGAAAAAGGAAAGCTGGAGGTGAACTTGCTTTATTTATAGCAACGTCAAGATTAGATTTTTGTTTGCGAGTTTAATCAAGAGACGCAATTAGAATAGGTTATAAATCATTTCAAATAGCAGATTACCGAACTGCATTCCTCAGTAATTTGTTGAAACAATGGCCTCTGAGGGTGGAAGGGAGCCAATGTTCCTCATGGTACTTACCACTTGCTGGAGGAGTGGAGGGGGGGAAAGAGAAAGAAGAGAGGTCATGCCGAGTTGTGCTCTATTAGTTGACAAGGAGAGCTTGAGTAATCTTGAGTTTATTTGGAATCATCTGATTGTAATCCTTTCACATATTTTAAATTATCAGTTCAGGAATAGATTGTAATCTGCTGTTCTAGTGATTCAAATCGTGTCGGTCGAGGCTGATAGATTTGAATGTTGTCATTAAATACAGGCGGGGTGCCGAAAGACTGGAGGGTGGCAAATGTTGTGCTTCTATTCAAGTAGGGCTGTAGGGAAAACCCTGGGAACTAATGCCCGTGAGCCTAACATCTGTAGTCGGAAAGTTACTAAACAGTGTTCTGAGGGATAAGATATACATGCATTTAGATGGACAAGGGCTAATTTGGGATAGTCAGCATGGTATTGTACATGGAAGGTCGTGTCTCATGAATCTGATTGAGGTGTTTGAAGATGTGACCAAAAAAGGTTGATTAGGCAGAGTTGTAGATGTTGTATACATGGATTTCAGTAAAGGCAATCAACAAGGTTCCGCATGGTAGGCTGCTCGGGAAAGTGAGAGTGCATGGGATCCAAGGAGAGAGAGCTGAATAGATAGAAAATCGGCTTCATGGAAGAAGCAGAGGGTGATGGCGGAAGGTTGCTTCTCAGACTGGAGGCCTGTGACTAGTGGTGTGCCTCAGGGTTTGGTGCTGGGCCCGTTACTGTTGGTCATCTGCAGTATATCAATGATTTGAACGAGAACGTACATGGCATTATTATCAAGATTGCAGATGTCACAAAAGTGGGTGGTGTCGTCGATAGTTGTCAAAAATTGCAGCGGGATCTTGATTGGTTGGGCATGTGCGCTGAGGAATGGTTGATGAAATTTAATACAGATAAATGTGAGGTGTTGCATTTTGGGAAGTCCAACCTGGGCAGGCCCCACACAGTGAATGGTTGGGCTCTGGGTGGTAGAGCAGAGGGTTCAAGGAGTGCCATGAAAGTGGTGATAGACACAAAAAGCTGGAATAACTCAGCAGGACAGACAGCATCTCTGGAGAGAAGGAATGGGTGACGTTTCGGGTCGAGACCCAAGACCCATGAAAGTGGTGTCACAGGTAGATAGGGTGATCAAGAAGGTTTTCAGCACAATAACCTTCATCAGTCAGACTATTGAGTATAGTACACGGGAAGTAATGTTGCAATTATCTAAGACATTGGTGAGGCCACATATTGTGTTCAGTTTTGGTCATCATATGTTATAAAGAAGATGTCAAGCTGGAAAGGGTGCAGAGAAGATTTACAAGGATGTTGCCAGGACTCGAGACTAGATTAGAGGATATTAGCTACAAAGAAAGGTTGGACAGAGTTGGATTGTTTTCTCAGACCTTTTTCTCAGGGTGGAAATGTCAAAGATGAGAGGGCACAGTTTTCAGGAGAGATTGGCAATGTTTAAAGGAGATGTGTAAGGCAGGCTGTTGACATAGAGAGTGGAGGGTGCCTGGAATATG
Organism: Malacoraja senta; assembly: GCA_038087875.1. Classification (NCBI taxonomy): domain Eukaryota; kingdom Metazoa; phylum Chordata; class Chondrichthyes; order Rajiformes; family Rajidae; genus Malacoraja; species Malacoraja senta. The sequence goes on along the minus strand of CM075986.1, from coordinate 19,916,845 downwards.
CTGCAAGGAGTGGTGGTAAAGGCAGATTGCTTTCAAAAATAAACTTTTTGCAGAATATAAAATATTTACAAAACAAAACCTGTGGAAACACTCTTCCTACATTCTCATTGTCTATACATTCAATAGTGTCATGCTGAGGCATGTTTGCACCTATCTTTAAACAAAACACCTTTGCCACGCATGTGACCCCTGGGGTGAGCAGTGGTTCCTTCCCTGGTTTCAGCAGTGTCCCCACCAGACTTTGCCCCTCAATGTCCAGCAGCGGAGGACCCTAGACTGTGGTCCTCCCCCACAGAGCCTTGTGTGGTGGAGGCAGGCTATAGTTTATACACACTTCATTCAGTTAAAAAAAAAGAATGTTTAAAGCATTAGTCGCATTAGTGACATTTTCGTTTCCTAAAGTAAACTTTACTCAGAATTCAAAATTTAAAAAAAGCAAAACAAGAACACTGCAGCAACTCTTCAGGCATTCTCAATGTTTACAGTGTTCATTTTGGTAGCGTTCACAAATGACCCTTATAGTGACAATGGTGGCACTTAAGAGCCTGTTAGTTAATATCACCAACTCATCCCTATAATTAGTGGGTCCAGGAGACATCCTCGCATGCTTTAACCATGGTGACATTAGAGCTGAGTGTTTGGGCAGCAGGGTGGCACAGCGGTAGAGTTGCTACCTTACAGCAACAGAGACCCGGGTTCGATCCTGACTACGGGTGCTTGTCTGTACGTTCTCCCCGTGACCTGCGTGGGTTTTATCTGGGATCTCCGGCTTCCTCCCACACTCCAAAGACGTACAAGTTTGTAGGTTAATTGGCTTTGGTAAAAATATATATTGCCTCCTGTGTGTAGGATAGTGCTACTGTACTGGGTGGTCGCTGGTCGGCGCGGACTCAGTGGGCTGTCGGGCTTGTTTCCGCGCTGTATCTCTTAACTAAACAAACCTAAACTAAACTAACCTAAACTAAACTAAAAAAAGCTGCATTTGTCACTTATTGTTCCTCTGAACTCTTCCGCTCAGGGTTTGCACTTGCTCTCCTTGTACTATTTACTTAACGGGAGTGTTCAGATAAAAAGGAACATTTTGGCAGCCAACATGATAACATTGTGTTTGACTATAAAGTAGATTATATTGCATATCAAAAATGAACAAGATATTTAAATAGCTCATTGAGTTTGCACATTCTGTACCGACTCCAAACTCTCCACCTCCACTGATTTGATGGTTTCTTTCCCGAGGGCATTTTTACATTTCCTGGGTATTATATTTTGTTGAGGTGGTCCTGTTGGTGTAGAGAAAGTTTTATTTACGTGCAACGTGTGGGATCTGGTTGGTTATACTGGCCACTCTGATGAAGGGTCTCGACCCGAAACATCACCTATTCCTTTTTTCCAGAGATGCTGCCTGACTCGCTGAGTTACTCCAGGATTTTTGTGTCTATACTGGCCGCTCATTGGCATATAGCAGGAGAGGTAACAAAGACTTTAGTATAGTTTAGAGATACAGCGCAGAAACAGGCCCTTTGGCCCACCGAGTCCACATCGGCCAGCGATCCCCGCACATTAACACTGTATCTTCTACACACACTAGGGATTTTACATATATACCAAGCCAATTAACCTACAAACCTGAAGATCTCGGAGAAAACACAAGCACGAGAAAATGTACAAACTCCGTACAGACAGCATCCGTAGTCGGGATCGAACTCGGGTGTCCCTGTCCCACTTAGGAAACCTGAATGGAAACCTCTGGAGACTTTGCGCCCCACCCAAGGTTTCCGTGCGGTTCCGGAGGTTGCAGGTGGTTGCCGGAGGTTGCAGGTAGTGGAAGCAGGTAGGGAGACTGACAAAAACCTCCGGGAACCTCACGGAAACCTTGGGTGGGGCACAGTCTCCAGAGGTTTCCGTTCAGGTTTCCTAAGTGGGACAGGAGCATAATTAAGGCAGCAACTCTACCGCTGCACCACCGTGCCGCCCATGCTGGATACAAGAGCAGTGGACCAGATTCCTGGAGAAAAAATTGATGGCCTTTTGGGGGTGATGCTCTCTCAGAGGAGAGTAGCAGCAGCCAAATGGTAACACTGCAACTGGCACTGCTGTACAGCAGGGAAAGACAAAGTAGAGACAAGCAGTAGTGAAAGGGGATCCAGGGGGAATCTGGCTGAGAGTGAGACTGCAGGACAGTATGTTGATTCATGATGCAGGAGTGAGTATGGAACATCTTGAAAGGGGAGGGTGAGCAGCTAGAGGTTGTAGTCCCTATTCGTAGTAACATAGAACAGTACTGCCCAGGAACAGGCCCTTCAGCCCACCATGTCCATGCTAACCTGATGTCAATCTAAACTAATCCTATCTGTCTGTACATAGTTCATCTCTATTTATTATCTGCCTGTTAATTTGTGTGTGTAAATGTCACTAAAACGTTGCTGTCACGAGTGCTTCTGCCATTCTCCACTGTTTTCTTTCCGTTTATAATTTCATTGTGTTGGGTAGACTCCAGTCTTAAAAGGCCTTCAATATTCTGGGTAATTGGTATTGGTTTATTATTGT
>CM075986.1:19697044-19914098 GCA_038087875.1 Malacoraja senta | reverse complement strand
TGTCCTACATGGGTTTTCTCCGAGATCTTCGGTTTCCTCCCACACTCCAAAGACGTACAGGTTTGTCGTTTTTTTTGGCTTGGTATAAATGTAAGTGATCCCCAGTGTGTTGTAGGATAGTGTTAGTGTGCAGGGATTGCTGGTCTGTGTGGACTCGGTGGGCTGAAGGATCTGTTTCCACCCTGTATCTCGAAACTAAACGACCATAAGAAGTTTATAATATCTCCACTGATGATCCTCCAAAATTGGATAAATAAGCCACAGTGAGTTATATTGATAATCAATAATTGAATCAGATAGACTGGATGGCAGGTAAGTCGGCAGTGTGGCAATAAAATCTATCCTTAGATCAGATGTCTGTTTATCTAGAATTGACTTACACTGCTAATCAATGGCCAAAATAATAAATGGAAAACTGCAGACTCTGTGAAAATAAATCAGAAATATATTCAGCAAAACTTCTTATGATCGTTTAGTTTCGAGATACAGGGTGGAAAGAGACCCTTCAGCCCACACAGACCAGCAATCCCTGCACACTAACACTATCCTACAACACACTGGGGATTCAGCAAGGTTTGATTGACCTGGACGATGACACGTTGGCCTGGCTCGCCTCAACGGAGCTGCAGGTCTGAAAGACGCACGACAGAAGAAGCAAGATTTTAAGTATTCACGTCTAAATGTTTTGCCATTAGATACTTTCTCTTCTTTCATATATTCTATGTTATTGCAGGGAACTCTTACAACGTGCCAAAGCAATCTATCTAATTGTTAGGCGTTGTTGTCCTGAAAGTACCATTCTGTGCGAGTAGATTAATAAATTGCTGCAGTGTAGCAAAGCAAAAACCCATTTCCAGTTTGGCACCAACACAGCAGAAAAACATTTTAAAGCAATTGTTTTTAACTGGTGTTTTCTCAGTGCTTTTCCACACTCATTTTCCTTTGTACAGCAATGAGCAGCAGCAAAAAAATTGTAACCATCGAGCGTGTGTGTGAATGTGAGTGAGTGAGAGAAAGAGTGAGTGTGGGAGAGAGTGGGAGACAGAGAGAGAGTGAATGAGAGAGTGAGTGCGAGAGAGAGAGATAGAGAATGTTGGTGCGAGTGTAAATGTTTGTAAGCACATATGAACAGACCAATATTTTTCTATCATATTTACACATTTAGAAATTATTTTCACATTTTTAGCTCTTGATTATTTGTAGTTATTTATGTCTGTGTGCTGCTTTTATCTTTTCTCCTGACATCGCTACTCACCCTCATTTGCTCCAAAAAAAAAACCAGAGTTCATACCGTGAACTAATTCTGGCCACAGAAAGGAGCAGTGCATAACGAGATGGCTTCTGAGATTCTCAGACAAGATGCACACTTCGTCTCTTCACAAAAATTGCAGAGCTTATGCCCTGGATTCTTGAAGTCCCAACCGAGGCGTTTTTTTAGGCGACTGACGCAAAATTTTCAACATGTTGAATGAGGGAGCAAATCTCGCCATCAAACTCATTATGAAACCCAAATTAAGCCATGGATAAAAGTTCAGACTGCGATTTTCTCCGCTGCTTTTCTGTATAATTCTGGTGATTTTGCAAACTTATTACAAATTTGTAATGCTGGTGTTGGCAATTCAGACCGGGTGAGTAATTGAACTCAACGCAATGAGTAAAAGAATCAATAAACACTCTTAAACATGTTGAAAATGATTCGCCGACAGTGGCGACAATTTTTGCTATCGTGGGTTGATGTAGGTGTTGTTGTAGGTTGTCGCCAGGTGTCATAGATACATAGATACATAGAAATTAGGTGCAGGAGTAGGCCTTTCGGCCCTTCGAGCCTGCACCGCCATTCAATACGATCATGGCTGATCATCCAACTCAGTATCCCGTACCTGCCTTCTCTCCATACCCCCTGATCCCTTTAGCCACAAGGGCCACATCTAATTCCCTCTTAAATATAGCCAATGAACTGGCCTCAACTACCCTCTGTGGCAGAGAGTTCCAGAGATTCACCACTCTCTGTGTGAAAAAGTTTTTCCTCATCTCGGTCTTAAAGGATTTTCCCCTTATCCTTAAGCTGTGACCCCTTGTCCTGGACTTCCCCAACATCGGGAACAATCTTCCTGCATCTAGCCTGTCCAACCCCATAAGAATCTTGTACGTTTCTATAAGATCCCCTCTCAATCTCCTAAATTCTAGCGAGTATAAGCCAAGTCTATCCAGTCTTTCTTCATATGAAAGTCCTGACATCCCAGGAATCAGTCTGGTGAACCTTCTCTGCACTCCCTCTATGGCTATAATGTCCTTCCTCAGATTTGGAGACCAAAACTGTACGCAATACTCCAGGTGTGGTCTCACCAAGACCCTGTACAACTGCAGTAGAACCTCACTGCTCCTATACTCAAATCCTCTTGCTATGAAGGCCAACATACCATTCGCTTTCTTCACTGCCTGCTGCACCTGCATGCCTACTTTCAATGACTGGTGTACCATGACACCCAGGTCTCGCTGCATCTCCCCATTTCCTAATCGGCCACCATTTAGATAATAGTCTGCCTTCCCGTTTTTGCTACCAAAGTGGATAACCTCACATTTATCCACATTATACTGCATCTGCCAAACATTTGCCCACTCACCCAGCCTATCCAAGTGAATTCCATTAAAATTCGAAGGTGAATTCCATTAAAATTAGTCCCTGGCAGTCGCCTAAAGAGTCGCCTAAGTGGGACAGGCCTATAAGGCTTTTGGTGTTGGGACGACGAAGGTGGGACCCAGAGGGGTCCGCCAAGACCAAAGGATGAACCCGGCGGGGGGGGGGGGGGGGGGGGTGTACCACGTGCGGCGGCAAGCAGAAGACAGGACTGTTTGGTGAACTTTTGTAACATTGTCGCCACCAGATACGTGGCGATGTGTGTACTGCCTAGGTGAGGGCTGCTGTACAATTGTACCGATTGCAAAACAAAGCATTTCACCGCACCAAGGTAAATGCGATATTAAAGTGTCATTGAATCACTGAATACACTTGCTGCATCAGGTCCTCCAGTGGCAGTCTCTGTTCATGTAGAAATACAATGAGGGAGCAAATCTCACAATCAAACCCATTATGAAACCCAAATTAAGCCATGGATAAGAGTTCAGACTGCGATTTTCTCTGCTGCTTTTCTGTATAATTCTGGTGATTTTGCAAACTTATTAAAAATTTGCAATGCTGATGTTGGCAATTCAGTGAGTAATTGAACTCAACGCAGTGAGTAAGAATCAATAAACACTCTTAAACGATGCAATACTTAACCCAAAGTGCTCAATCATTTTATCTCTGCTGATACTAATTCAATTTCTTAAGGGTCAATAGCTCATCCAAAGTATATTTTCTACGATATCATGATGATACAGAAACAAATTGAAATAAATGATCCACTATCGATTTGTTGCAGACATGCACTGATAAGCTTCATATTGAGCCAGGTAGGATCCATGTTTGATAATAAGAACATGACAAGTTAACCAATTTCAATCGAGACAGTGGTCGACTCCCTGCAAATGGACAACATGAATGGAGACAGAAGGAACAGTAGATACTGGACTCTTCAGCAAAACACAAAGTGCTGGAGGAACTCAGTGGTTCAGGCAGAATTTGCGGAGAGAATGAACAGGCGTCGTTTCGAGTTGAGACCTCCTTCAGACTGGGATGGGGCAGAGCTAAAAGAATTAGCCAGTATTTCTGTTCCTGATCTCCGTTTGTTCTCCATAGCAAAAATCTTCTTGTGTGGCTAAGATCAAATTGCGGGCAAACCAAAATAGGACAACCTTACAACATTCTCTGTTTTTATCTATCTGTGAACTCTGGTTGTTTTGGCCAAATGTTGACGTTTCTGGTGCCCGTGGCAGAGTCCCCCCCCCCCCCCCCCCCCCCCCCATTTTTGGCTCGACATCATCTGAAAACCCAGTAATGAAATTTGTAGGAAAATTCAAGAGTGGGGGGAATTTGATTCTTAACCAGGTAACAAAATCTGCAACGTGCATTAAAGCATTGCTACTGATCAGAAGAAGAAGTTGAAGCAATGGGCCAAGAAACACAATTAAAAAAATGGGGCGTGAGCAATGTTATTCATTGATAAGCCAAAACGTCCACCAACTTGCACAACAAACATTCCAAGCTTCTACGTGGAGTCTTGCCATTTGAGCTTACTGTAGTTATGCCAAATCAGATGGACATTCATTCTGGCTGGTCAGTAGCTACTGGCGATTTATGGGATTACACTGCTGCCAATTACTGTTAGGAATAATAGCATGGGTGACCCAGTACTGTGTGAGTTATGACCAGTGCATGAATTCCCAGGCTACCATGCCAACAGTGGGACTTTTACACGGCAAAGCCTCACCCTAAATAAAAATATTTTTATCTCTTCCTCCACCCAAATCTCTTTTTGTTGTTGATAAATCTGTTCCTGCTGGCTTTGCCTCAAGGAATTCCTTCTTCTTGTGTAGCCCCTTGAGATCAAGAATGACTTTCCTCCACTCTGTTTTCCACTCAGGATTCTAAGGAGGTTAAGAAGGCGATTGTGGGAATTGCAATCTCCCGTCTACATGGGCAAGGTTGTGGTCAGTGAGAGGGTGTGCTTCTTCCATTGCCTACACGGCGGCTCTGTGCATCCCCAAAGCATTGCTCCAAGGTTCTCAAAGCCATCCTCAAAGCTTCTTGTCCACTTTGAGCAGCCCTAGGCCAGGGATTTGCAAGCACGCAGGGGAAATTTTGCATTTCTTCGAGGAAGCTTTGAGCATCTCCTCTTGTTTCCTGGTAATCTCTTCTCCTGATGGAATGCCTGTGTGAGGAGAGTGGGGCATGTGATTGACATGGCCTGCCTAGGGTACACGACCGAGTGCACCAATGTTCATCTTGCCTCTACCTTCGGATTTCTCCACTCTTCCAGCATGCAGAAGATACAATAGCTTGGAAGCATGTACCACCCATATTCAAATTCAGGATAGCACCCAACAACCTCTTCCACATTGTTATCAGACTCCTATGTTGGCATTGGCTCGGAGCTCTTCCTCAAAGTGTGCATGAATGGAGCAGAATTAGGCCACTCAGCCAATTGAGCCTGCTGCACCATTCTGATGGTGATCATGGCTGATTTAATGTTCCCTCCTAACCCCATTCTCCTGCCTTCTCCCTGTAACCTTTGTTCCACTTCCAAATCCACTTCCGGAAGTGGCGGCGCTGTCGTACAGCAGCGGCTCGCCTGCAGTCCGTCTGTTTTTACTTTTTTTGTTGTTTTCTTTTGTCCTGTTTCAGTTAAATTTTAGTTTATTGGGTTGAGTATGTGTGGGGTGGGGGGGTGGGGGGGTGAAACATGACTTTTGTCTCTTCCTTCGGGGGAATGCGACTTTTTCTTGTCGTATCCCCCTTCTCTGCCTCCGTCTGCGCTGAGGCCAAAATGGCGGAGCTGCCGGCCTCCAACTCCAACTGTGAGCTGCCGGCCTCCAACTCCAACTGCGAGCGACCAACCTCGAGGCTCCGGAGGCAGAGCCAGGACTTACCAGCGCGAGGCTGGCCAACTTCGGGGCTGCGGTGGCGTTCCGGCGGTGGCGACCGAGGACACTGGTGGCGACCTGAATCCGGAGGCTCGGCCGCAGCTGGCCCAGTGGACGACATCTTCAGGAGCGCGAGGCTGGCCAACTTCGGGGCTGCGGTGGCGTTCCGGCGGTGGCGACCAAGGACACTGGTGGCGACCTGAATCCGGAGGCTCGGCCGCGGGCCCAGTGGACGACATCGTCGGGAGCGCGCAGGTCACAGGTTGGTGACCTGTTTTTCTGGGGCTCCCGCAACTACAGCTGCGTCCGCTGGACTGGAGGGCGGCAGCTTCGGCAGCTTCGACCACTCCGGGCCGCGGAGTTTGAGCCGGCCCGTCGCGGAGCACGGATTCGGCCGCTGGACTGGCTTACCGTCGCCCGGCGGGGCCACAGCATCAGAAGCCTGGATCGCCTCAGCGCAGAGGGAGAAGAAAGCGGGAAGAGACAGAGACTTTAAGACTTTTGCCTCCATCACAGTGAGGAGGTGCCTGGTGAACTCACTGTGGTGGATGTTAATTTGTGTTTATTGTGTGTTTTGTCATTTATTATTATATGTATGACTGCAGGCAACGAAATTTCGTTCAGACCGAAAGGTCTGAATGACAAATAAAGGAATCTCTAATCTCTAATCTCTAAATCAAGAACCTATCAATCTCTACCTTAAAAATACCCAATGACTTGGCCCCCACAGCTGTCTGTGGCAATGAATTCATCACCCTCTGGCTAAAGAAATTCCTCCTCGTCGCCATTTTGAAGGCATGTCCTTTTATTCTGAGGCTGTGCCCTCTGGTTCTAAACTCTCCCATTACTGGAAACATCCTTTCCATGTCCACTCTATCTAGGTCTTTCATTATCCGGTAGGTTTCAATGAGATTCCCCCTCATCCTTCTAAACTCCACGAGCCATCAAACACTCCTCATACTTCAACCCAATCATCCCGGGTTCAATCTCATAAACCTCCTCTGGAACTTCTGCCACACTCATTTGCACAATGCTGCTGCTTGACTACTGAGGTCTGGTTAATCCAGTTCTGGAAGGTTACCCACTGCAGTGTGGGCAACCATTCACCAACTCTGAAGACATCTCCAGTCCTGCAGGAGCTGAGACCTAACACCGCACCAAGACATGACCCAGAGAATGTAGAAAGAAGGGTACCCGACCTGAAACCTCACCCATCCTTTTTCTCCAGAGAGGCTACCTGACCCGTTGAGTTACTCCAGCACTTTATCTCCATCACCGAGGAAATGCCAGGTTGCTGTCCCATGTCAAAGAAGACTGCCTCAAGGAATGTATCCGAGTTTGAAGGCAATTACTGGCAGTCATGTCTATGGCCGTGACAGATGAATGCAGTGCAGAGGCTCATCCATTGTCTGGCCAGTCTCTCAATATTGTGGAGCAGGAGCAGAGCAGCAGATGAGTCATTAGAAACACAAAGGTCCCAGGCTCAATTAATCTCCTCGCAGCCCCAAGCAAAGTGTTCAGGGAAATAGATGTCATTTTCCCAGTGCAATTACCGTGACAATAGAATGCAGATTCCACAGCAGCCCCTCAGGCAACAGAAATCTTCGCGTGATCAACGAAGGAGCTGCAAGGACCTACATTCGTAAGTTCACAAGTCATAGGAGCAGAGGTAGGCCATTCGGCCCATCGAGTTAACTCTGCCATTCAATAATGGTTCCCTCTTAACCCCATTCTCCTGCCTTCCCAAATCCCATAAAGAGGGCTATGCCCTCGGGTTCTAGACTCTCCCTCTAGTGCAACCTTCCTCTCCACATCCACTCTATCCAAGCCTTTCACTATTTGGTAAGTTTCAATGAGGTTCGCCCGCTCATCCTTCTTATCCCTAGCAAGCACAGGCCCAGTGCCGTCAAACACTCCTCATATGTTAACTCAGTCTTCCCTGGGATCATTCTCGTAAACCTCCTCTGGACCCTCTCCAATGCCAGCACATCCTTCCTCATATATGGGGCTTCCACAATACTCCAAATCCTTCCACAATACTCCAAATGCGGTCTGACCAGTGCCTTATAAAGCCTCAGCATTGCATCCCCGTTTTTATATTCTAACATGGGATAGTTGCAATCTTTCATTGTACATCTATCTTTATTGAAAAAGACATGTCCCTGGTGCATCTAGAAATCAACAATCATAAGAGACACAATGAACTGCAGATGTTGGTTTACAAAAAAAGACACAAAGTGCTGGAGTAACTCAGGGGGTTAAGCGCCACCTTTGGAGAACATGGAATTGGTGACGTTTTGGGTCGGAATCCATACTTCTTCAGACCGGTCAGTATGAAGGAGTATGAAGAAAGGTCCCGTCTAGAAATGTTACTTATCCATGGATAAGTCCGCAGGTGGTGCCTGACCCACTAAGTTACTCCAGCACTTTGTGTCAGCAATCATTAGCTCTCAATGGGAGCAGGAGACGTTGAGTGGATCACTCTTGGGCCTGAACCACAGTGAGAGGTTGGGTTGCCTCGGACTTGATTCCAAGAGCGATGATCTTACTGAAGTTGGAAAGAGGAATAGGTAGGGTGACTGAACAGAGCCTTTATCCAGGGTAGGGTAACCGAGAACCGGAGGGGCTAGGTTTAATGTGAGAGAGGAAAGATTTAATAGGAACCAGAGGGGCAGTTTTTTTTTTTTTTTTACACAGAGGATGGTGGGTGTATGAAATGAACTGTAAGGGATATTCTGGAGGGATTTGCTGCAGCCAGCTATACAGAAATGTTGACTTTTCCACCTATTCCTGCTCTTAATGATTTAGATGCAAATACTCGAGATTTTCAAGATTCACTGATTGTTCCTCATCGGGGATTTGCAAGGCATTTAAGTTTTTGGAGGGGCATGTTCGTGCATTAACATTACCTTTTAAAAAATGATCAGTGGATTATTGAGGAGAAGCTGGACTCCTGCTTTTAACCACTTCCTTCCCACCCTCTCACATAAACACAAGCAACTAATGAGAAATCCAGTTTTGATCCTATTTCATATAATGTAATTTTTAAACAAAATGTATCAGGTTTCAATTAGAACACATTAAAAAAATTATATACATAGAGTTCATGTGGAAAAGATTCCCCGCTGATTAGTTGTTTCCTTACAATATATGGGTCGTGAAAGTTATTAGGAGCAAAACACAAAGTGCTGGAGGAACTCAGTGGGTCAGGCAGCATCTGTGGGGGGAATGGACAGACATCCTTTCGAATGTCAGAGGTTATGGGGAGAAGGCAGGAGAATGGGGTTAGGAGGGAGAGGTAGATCAGCCATGATTGAATGGTGGAGTAGACTTGATGGGCCGAATGGCTTAATTCTACTCCTATCTCTTATGATCTTATGATCGTATGAACTGGGGTAGTGGGGAGAAAGCTGGAAAAGAGAGGTGGGGGCGGGACAAATTCTGGCAAGTTATAGGTGGATACAGGGGGGGGGGGAGCTCGATTGGCAGATGGGTGGAGGAGGTGACAAAGGCTGGTGGTGAAAAGAGACAAAAGGGGTGTCAGATAAGGAGAGAAGCAGAGTGGCATGTAAAGCCAGAGGAAGGGATTTGGTGGAAGGGACAGTGGGGAGGAAGGGTACAGTGCTTGCAGGAAAGATGGGTGATATGAGGGAATTGAGGGACGTACAGAGGAGGCGAAAGAGCAGGGAAGGGGGAAGAGGTAGGATGGGGTATCATTTAAAATTGGAGAGCGCAGTGTTCATATCATTGGGTTTTAAGCTACCAAGGCAGAAGACGAGGTGCTATTTCTCCAGTTTGATACGCAAGGTGAAGGTTTGAAGATTAATAGGAATTAGTTGCCTGTTGATAGCTTTTACATGAGAAATCACATCTGTTGCTAATGTCCATTAGGGTTGGAATTCTTCCATCACTATAGACTCACAGCAACGTGGTTGACGAAAATTCCCTTTTAATTAGTCTGACAAGCCTTTCAAATCAAAGGCACTTAGGGAGAGGCAGTAAGTTCTGACTTTGCCAGTGACAACCACATCCTGTGCATGATCAAAATATAATCTCGGCCAAAGCAAGAGAATGGAAAGAAGCAACTCGTTTTGCAAATAACCATTATCAAATGTCAAGGGAAACAAATAATCATTGGTGCGGGCTCGATGGGCCTGGTGGTCTACTCTCGCACCTACTTTCTATGTTTCTAACCTTTCTTCTCGGGGTGGGGTGGGGGGGAGAGGGGGGGGGTTGGGCATCTTAGTGGTGTAGATAATGGAGTTGCTGCCTCACAGCGGCAGTGACACAAGCTCCATCCTGGCGTCGGGTGCTGCCTGTGTGGAGTTTGCACGTTCTCCCTTGTGACTGCGTGGGTTTCCTCCAGGTGCTCCATATCCCAACGACATGCAGGTTGCTCGGCTAGTGGGATGCTGTTGATTTTCCCAAGTGTGTGGGTGAGCGGTAGAATCTATGTCTAGAATCTAACCTGAAGTCAGGGGAGGGGATTTGTGGGAGGGAGTTAATGGGAATGTGGTGAGAATAAAACAGGATACGGTAGAATTAGTATAAAAATGTGTACTTGTAGTCAAGGAATCGCTGAGCAAAATGACCGCGTTGTTTCTTTCACTAAGAATTATCCTCTCGCTCTCTCTCCTTCCCTCCCTCACGATCACTCTTTCTCTCTCTCTTTCTCCGATATCATTCTCTCTCTGCCTTATCATCCCCTTTTCTCCCCTCCTTCTCATCATCCCTTCCTCTCCCACCATCCCTCTCCCTCTCTCTCTCCCTCTCTGTGGTTAAAACACGTTTGTTCAAATTAATCACGCAGTTCGGCACCTTTCTTCCAGTTTAAGACTGAGCAATAAGTTCTGCTTGATGAGTTTGCGTCAGCACACACTCATCATTGAATCACTGAATCGTCCCACAAGGCAAGGACAGAGTGGGGAGGGAAGCAGCAGAGTCCTTTCCCAATCAGCATCTAACTTAACTGTATAACGTGAGGTTGTGACTGAGCACATGCATATTTAACCCATGACACTTACACCTTCAAAATGTTGTTGTTCTCTACTGATAGGAGCTCTCAATGAATCGTTATCTCAGTTATTGCATCAGCAGCGAAAAGAACAAATGAAAAAAAATGAGACTTCTGTACAAGCAAAAGGACACAACACAAAGTGCTGGCGGAACTCAGCGGGTCAGGCAGCATCTGTGGAGGGAAACGTTATCTGTGGAGGTGACATTTCAGACTGAAGAAAGGTCACAATCCAAAATGTATTTTATTCCTTCCACAGATGCTACCTGACCCGCAGAGTTCCTCCTGTGTTTTGCTCAAGACCCACCATCTGCAGTTCCTTGTGTCTGCACACCAAAAGATGACACATTTACAGATAGCTGAGCCCAAAATTCATACAGGGTTGAATTCCTCAACCTTGGATGCTGTCTGTGTGGATTTTCTACCTGTGACTGCATAGTTTTCCTCCGAGTGCTCTGGTTTCCTCCCACATCCCGTTAGATAGTTTCGTCAGCCACTGTAAATCTCTTTGGTGTGTAGATGATAGGTGTAATCTGGGAGAAATTCATGAGGACATGGAGAGATTAAAAACAATGGGATTCATGTAAAATTAATATTAATGATGGTCAGATTGAATTTCTATGGAAGATTTACAGATTAACACACTGGAATTCAAGGCTTTTTTTCCTAGTTTACAGGAATCTAATATGTCATATCATATCATATAATATAGAACATAGAAAAGTACAAAGGAAAAGGTATTTGGCACAATATGTCATTGCCGAACATAATGCCAAGTTAAACTAATCTCACCTGCCTGCACATGATCCATATCCCTCCATTCCCTGATATACAGGTGCCTATATAGAAGCCTCTCAAACATCACCATCCACCAGTTATATCGCCCAGTTCCCATTGTATAAGCTTTCTCCCAGATATATCAATGGGCGGCACGGTGATGCAGCGGTAGGGTTTCTGCCTTACAGCGCCAGAGACCCGGGTTCAAACCCGACTACAGGTGTTATCTGTGCGGAGTTTGTATTGTATGGAGTTTGTACATTCTCCCCCGTGACCTGCGTGGGTTTTCTCCAGGATCTCCGGTTTCCTCCCACTTTCCGAAGACGTAGAGGATTGTAGGTTGATTGGCTTGGTATAAATGTAAATTGCCCTTAGTGTGCAGGATAGAGTGAAGGGCCTGTCCCACTTGGCCGTCATTTACGCCTCATTTACGCCTCATATGTAAAATAGGTTGACGGGTCGTTTCGCGCGCAAATCACGCGTCCTCATGCCGTCTGGTGCACGTGACGTCATTAGAATACCCTGCGGCGCGCAGCGACGCATGGTTACGCACGGTCACGTCACCATGCGTCACCACGCGATACACGTGAAACGTTGGGACATCAGCGTGCGTACCCAATGCGTCAGCGTGCGTACGCGATACGTCACGCAGGTGGCGCGCGAGGAATTCGTGCAGCACGAAATCCTGGAGTGCCGCGTGATACCGCGCGCAACACCACACCCCTCCACGCCTCTCCAAGCGCCCGTCCCGCGCTACCCACACGCTACCCGTGCGTCACAACGCGTCGACCTATTTTACATATGACGCGTAAATGAGGCGCAAATGACGGCCGTGGGACAGGCCCTTTAGTGTGCGGGATCGCTGGTCGGTTCGGACTCGATGGGCAGAAGGGCCTGTTTCTGCACTGTATCACTAAACTAAACTAAAATAAATGGTCTCGACCCAAAACGTCACGCATCCATGTGCTGCAGGAATGCTGCCCCACCCTTGGAGTTACTCCAGCACTGTGTGTCTTTTTTTTAATATACCATAGGTTTACTCTGGGACACAATAGTGAACTTCAAATATTAACCTCCAATTGGATGTTGGTATCAAATCCTACAGCGAGGAGTGGAATAATCCGGAACGCAGCTGCAACTCTTTAACTGCACGGTTAGAGTCAGCTATAAATTTCAAAACCTACATGCCTATTTCAGTTACAAATGGAAAAAGTACTTTTGTATACAGGCTGTAAATAGCTTTCTTTGATCATTGGGCTTTGTGAACATGCATTGTTACAGGTAAATTTTACCATGACATTTTTGAAATTAACCTTGCCTGCAACATTTCATCAAACCGCTGGCATCCTTTGTGTTTAGTGGCGAGCCAATTCCGCCTTGTGATGTTATGCTTAACTTACACATCAATAAATTCAAGATCAGATTTACTGGAACCAGTTGCAGAAGCAGAAGCAAGATGAAGAGAGATTGGTTTATACAGCGAGTGCTCACAATGTACCGAAGGCAGGAGGGAAGCGGATCTCATTGGACCTTTACAAAGGGAAGTGAACAGGATGGGGGAGTATTTGTTGGTTTATGTGAAAGAGCGTGGGAACATGTCCAGTTAGATGGGTCGAACACTCTCCTTTCATACTGCATCGTGTTATACTTTTAGACTTTAGAGATACAGAGCGGAAACAGGCACTTTGGTCCACCGTGTCCAAGCCAACCAGTGATCACCTGCTACACGAGCACCATACTACACGCTAGGGACAATTTTACCTAAGCTAATTAACCTACACACCTCAATGTCTCTGGTGTGTGGGACCACCTGGAGAAATCCCACATGGACACAGGGAGAACATACAAACTCTGTACAGACAGCACCTGTAGTCAGGATTGAACCTGGGACTCTGGCGCTGTAAGGCACCAACTCTACCGCTGCGTCACTGAGCCGCCCCATTTGTTTGTCAGCATTTGAAGTTGTGAAAGCTTTTTAAAATATGCTGTGTTTGGAAAGGAGATGGTAAACACTAGCTCGAAGAGTTAGGAAATCAGATGAACCTTATTTAATCCATGGTTTGCTTTGATCTGATGTCATCTTGTTAACCATATAAATGTGAGGTGTTGCATTTTGGAAAGTATGGCCATGTCAGGATCTTTATAGTGAATGGTAGGGCCTGGGGAGAGACATAGAGTGGCGCCATATAGTTCTACAGATACATACAGTAGATCCCCAAAGGTAGCATTGCACGAGGATAGGGTGGTGAAGAAGGCTTTTGACATGCAAGGATATGGGAGTTGGGACGTAACGCTACAGCTGTACAAGTCATTGGTGAGGCTTCATTTGGAGTATTGTATTCAGTTTTGGTCACCCTGCTACAGGAAATATGTCCTTAAGCCGGAAAGGGTGCAGAGAAAATTGACGAGGATGATGCCGGACTTAAGCACCTCTTGGGAGAGGTCGGGCAGGCTGGCTAGGACTTCATTCCTTGGAGCACAGGGGTGCTCTTATAGAGTAATTATAGAGCTCTTATAAGAGGTGATCTTAAAGAGGTGGATAACATCATGAGGGGAATAAATAAAGTGAATGCATAGAGTCTTTTTCCCAGGGTAGGGAATTCAGGAATTAGTGGGCATTGGTTTAAGGTGAGAGGGGTAAGATTGGGTATTGAATTTGGGACATTACGATAGTTGTACAAGATGTTAGTGAAGCTGCACTTGGGGTATTGTGCTCAGTTTTGGTTACTCTGGCTATAGGAAAGATGCCATTAAGCTGGAAAGGATGCAGGGAAGACTTACCACCATGTTGCAGGGACCATATTGATCACATGCAGGCAGAGGAGATTAGTTAAACTTGGCATCATATCCGGCACAGACATTGTGGGCTGTACTGCTCTCGGTTCTATCCGCCATCTCGGCATTGGACTCCTTCTCTGGGATGGAGGACTGCAGTTGGACTCCCTGTGACATCTACCTCACCTCCCGGAAAGTCCACCATCACTTCACTTCTTCAGACGAGTGCAACACCAGGAACATGCACGAAGAAGGCAGAGGAGTCTTAAACTGTAACGTCCAGGTTCAGGAATAGCTACTTCCCAACAACCATCAGGCTATTGAACACTGAGAACTCCAACTAAACTCGGAACTACAAACTGCCTAGTTTGCACTAGGAATTTGGGCTGTGCCGTTTTATATATTTTGCACTTTATTGATTTTTATATTTATTTACCTTTTTTTTTGTGTGTTCATGATATTATCTTTTGAGTACTGTGTTTACAAACCCATTGTTCCGTTTCAGTACATATGACAATAAAGCACTCTTGACTCTTGCTATCAACAGTATCCCGTTGAAATAGCCATTTTGACTAACATTGCATCCGGCACCCAAACCACTCACTCACTCACAATGAAGCATATTGTGGCTGCAGTTTGCACTCTTTACAAAACGCACTGCATTTACTTACCAATGTTACCCACAACATTGACCCATGAGGAAAGACAATGGCAGTAGGTGCATGAACCACCTTCAGGTTCCCCTGCCATGTCGCACACCTTGGAAATGGATCATTATTTCTTCGTCTTCGCCGGATCTCCACTGTAAACCACCACCACTAGAAAGTCTCTAACAGTCACCAGCGTAGCACAAATTCAGTAAATAACTGATTATCTGTATAATATTCATAAATGGCATTTGATTAATTAAAAAGACACGGCATGGAAACGGGCCCTTTATCCATCCAGTCCACGCTAACCATCCATCATCTATTCACACTAGTTCAGTGTTATCCTACTTTCTCGTCCACTCCCTACACTCTGGGGATAGTATACAGAGGCTTATTAATCTACAAACCTGCATGTTTTGGGGATGTGGTAGGAAACCAGAACACCTGGAGGAAATCCACGTGGTCATAGAGAGAGTGTGCAAACTCCACACAGTCAGTGCCTGAGGTGAGGATCGAACCCGAGTCTCAGCTCTATCGGACGGCAGATGGCGCAATGGGCTAAGTGTTCGGCTGGCAACCGGAAGGTAGCCGGTTCGAATCCCGCTTGGAGTGCATACTGTCGTTGTGTCCTTGGGCAAGACACTTCACCCACCTTTGCCTGCGTGTGAATGTGTGTGAATGTGTGTGAGTGATTGGTGGTGGTCGGAGGGGCCGTAGGCGCAGATTAGCAGCCACGCTTCCGTCAGTCTGCCCCAGGGCAGCTGTGGCTACAGAAGTAGCTCACCACCACCGAGTGTGACTGAGGAGTGAATGAATAATGCGATGTATTAGAAAGGCGCTATATAAATCCCATCCATTATTATTATTATTATTACCACCTGCATCGCCATGCTGCCATAAGTCTATTCATTATATATGTCCCAAATATAGAATGCATGAAAATATTGTATATAGAAATATATAAAATATATAAAGCTACATGCACTTTGGCCGTGACTTTTACAGGGAATAAATATTGTATACCTTCACCTCCCTGCGCCAGTAATTTGTGATTTTTTATTGTCATGGGATACATCTTGAATGGCCACTAAATAAATGTTTGTAGTAGTTAAACTCCTATCTATGTTTCAATCCATATAGCTGTTAATCAGTTAACGGCTCCAAGTTGGATTTGAGATGCTGAACACATTCACAGAATGTCTAAGCGTCGCTTTGTGAAGCCGGATTCACTCTGATTAAGGCACCAGAGAGCATGAAATGAGCTGCCAGGCCAATCAAACTCACTCCTTACTCAGATCACGTATCCCCTCCCTTGATTTAGTGCAAGTCATTGCTCGCAGGTTAGCCATTGTTCTTGCTACGAATCATTAGTCAAAGGGACCCGTGGCTACAATGCTTTCCCCTGAATTGCTCCAGTAAGTCTGGGTTTAAAATCTGCTCGATAATGTCTCCGGGGAACAAAATGACCTCCTCTCTCTCTCTCAACATGGTAGAGTTGCTGCCTTATAACACCAAAGATCCGGGTTCGATCCTGACTACTGGTGTTGCCTCTACAGAGTTTGTACGTTCTCCCCGTGACCTATGTAGGTTTTCTCCGGGAGCTGTGGTCTTCTCCCACACTCCAAATACGTACAGGTTTGTAGGCTAATTGGCTAGGCAAAATTGTAAATTGTCCCTAGTGTGTGCAAGATACTGTTAGCGTGTGGGGATCGTTGGTTGACGTGGACCCGGTGGGCCGAAGGGCCTGTCTCTGCACCGTATCTCTAAATTAAACTAGAATATGATCCCAGAATCTCTTCAACGCGCCCTCCTTCGACGTGGCGCTGGGGTTTGGCCCCCTATGTTGGTTCAATGCCAACTTTTGTCTGATTATATTGCTGAGAAATTCTTTGGGATGTTCTGCCAATTTGGAGCAACTTCACTATAGGCCAAAATGGAAGCATCACCCACCCTGCAGAGAGATGGAAGTATTGAAAGCCTTAACTTACGCAACAAAACCTACAAGAATGAAGAATAATCCAAAAAGGACCGTGAATAGTCTAACCAATTAAAAATAAACTGCAGAGACTTACCCCCTTCAGGAGGTAAATAAAATAAAAAGCAAGCTGGAAATTCCAGGGTAATACTATTGCCCAGGTGAATACAACAAACCCCCTCCCTGTTCATATTCCCAGGAGCCTGTCGGCTCCTTTTCGAAAGAGTCATATTTTCCATATCCACTGGCAACTTGCTGTAGAACAACATAACATAAATTGAAGTCAAGATGCCCCAGGCTGCAAGGTCAAATAATGTTGCACAGAAAAAATTGGTAGGAGCAGATGGCAAACTAAAACAACTTACAAGTGCAGTGAAAACCTTAGCAAAGAATCAATCACATAAGTGCAGGCAATGGAGGCTTAACTGCATTTTGAGTCATGGCGTTATGCTGCATGGAAACAGGCCTTTCGGCCTAACTCGTCCATGACTACTAAGATGTCTCGCACCAGTTTCTCCCCTCCCCCTCCACCCTATCCAGCAGCTTCACAATTCACAATTCACAACTGTTTATCCTTTTGTCTCATACCTGTTTTTTCATCTCTGGCCTTTGTTCAACAATCTTGCCAATAAACCTCCTCACCTGTGTTCACCTAATGTCGACCATTGTCCTGCTCCTCATCTCTTCCAGCTTTCTTCCCCATCCAGTCCCCCTTGCAATCAGTCTGAAGAAGGGTGTGGATCCAAAATGTCACCCATGCATGTTCTCTAGAGATGCTGCCTGCCCCGTTGAGTTACTCCAGCAGTTTGTGTCTTTCTACGACCAAGATGTCTGCCTGCAGTGGGTCCATCTTCCTCTGAAACTTCTCAATCCATGTACTTGCTTAAAGTTGCCCTCAGTATTATGTCATTTCAGGTTTCTCCTCACAATATAGCCATTTTAACTTCTCCATTTATATGCATTAGGAGATAATTATTTTCAGATCCCTGTGGAATTTTGCATATGTGCGCTGTTAGACACCATATACCTGGCTTTGGTGCTGAGGAACTTGGTTTCCCGCTAGAATGTGGACTCAGAAAGTTAAAATATAATAAACAGTGCATGAATAGGCATGCATTTCAAAATATGTTTAACATTGAAGATCAACATTTTGGCAGTCCCTAAATTTTTTTATTTTCATGGGACACAAGTGAATCATAATCTGAGTCCTTCTACTGTGGAATCTGCCAGTTGATATTATGGACAAGGACAAGTCTCACCTCGGGCACTCCCCCCCCCACCCCGATTATGCAAGAGGTACAGAAGTTTGAAAACGCATACCTCCAGATTCAGGGACAATTTCTTCCCCAGCTGTAATCAGGCAATGAACGGTCCTCTCACCATCTAGAGTGGGGTCGTGACCTCCCATCTACCACATTGGAGATCTGAACTATCTTTACTGGGACTGTATCTTGCAGCAAATGTTGTACGCTTTATCTGTACACTGTGGACGGCTTGATTGTAATCGCGTAGACTTTTCTTTTACTGGATAGTACACAAACAAAAGCTTTACCTCAGTACACAGGACAATAATACACAAAGCTAAACTGAAACAGGTCCTCAGCATTCACCTCATCCCATAAACCCTCTGCTACCAACACCATTTACTTCCAACCCCCACCCCTGCTACCTGTGGCTCATCTAACACTCTGTAACTTAGATCCTACTGCAGGCTAGTACTGGTCATCCATGTACTGTATGCCAATCCATGTCAGTTCCTACACAACCTGCCTACCGCCCCATTGACAATGATGCCTTCAGATCCCTCATTCCTCCATAAAGAGCCTCCTTTAAAATATAGTACTGACAAATACTAACCACTTCTAATTTGGTTCCATGCCAAAACCTAATTTGATTCAATGCCAATTAAAGCATTTGCAAAGCAACTTAGGACGCTTTTCTAAGTAAAAACCTATTTGTTTAATTTGCCGCGAGTTGCACATTGCTAATTATTTTTGTTCACCTTGGAGGACGTTTCTGTCAAACAGCATAGCAATTAATGTAGCAGTACCAAAGAAGATAAAAATAAATTTGTGGAGATGCTTGAACAAGCAAACAGTAATTCAGTTAAGTAAAAAATGTACAGATCGCATCCAAATAAAGAGCCAGTCCCTCTTCACAGATAACGTCGATCAGTCTCAAATAATGAAAAACAACAAAGATAGACACAAAATGCCAAGTAACTCAGTGGGACAGGCAGCATCTCTGGATAGACGTTCGGGTCAAGACTCTTCTTCAGACTGAAGACGTGAAGAAGGTGTTTGAAGAAGGGTCTCATCCAGAAACGTCCATTCCTTCTATCCATAGATGTTGCCTCTCCCGCTGAGTTACTCCAGCATTTTGTGTCTATCTTCAGTGTAGAGCCAAGTAAAGTTAAACAGAGTGAACACACCTGAAATAGAAAGATGTTTCCAGCTCCAACTGTACTTCAGTTTGTTATTTTCATCCCAATTCTGGTAATCGTTAACTTTAGTTCACTTTGTCCTGCTGGGGATTAATAAAAAGCAAAGAGACACAGGTGTTCTTTATAATCACCAATTTACTTCAAACTGATAAGGGATCTGTGTTTCAATCTGACTCTTGCTAGAGGCTCACTTAAATTAAATTTGTGGTTCTCACAATGTATTTTTCTCAGAATATTGAAGTTAAGTTCAGCTGTATCAAAAAGTAACTTCTTCAGTTTTTAACCTGGGTTGGCAATTTTTTCCTTTCGCGTCTATGTTTGTCTTTTAAAATAAAATATATCAGCAGGGTAGTTTAGTTTAGTGATACAGCATGGAAACAGGCCCTTTGGCCCACCAAATCTGTGCCAATCTAGTTCTACATGTGCTAGAAACAATTTATAATTATACCAATTAACCTACAAACCTGTACGTCTTTGGAGTGTGGGAGGAAACTGGAGATCCAGGAGAAAACCCACGCAGGTCACAGTGAGAACATACAAACAAGCATCTGTAGTCAAGATCGAACCCGGGTCTCTGGGGCTGTTAGGCAGCAACTCTACCGCTGGGCCACCGTGCCACCCAACGTTCACTGATTGTATTGCCAAGTTCTTCAGACCAACCCCAATCACACAATACTAGAGACACAACAAACTGCAGATGCTGGAATCAACAGCAGAACACAAAATGCTGGAAGAACTCCGTGGGTCAGGCAGCATCTGTGGAGGGGATGGACAACCCTATCTGAAGAAGGGTCCTGACCTGAAATGTAATCTGTCCATTCCCTCCATAGATGCTGCCTGATATGTTGAGTTCCTCTAGTGCTTTGTTTTGTTGCCCAATCACACAGCCATTTTGATTCAAGATTGAATATGCCTTTTAGATAGGCATATGGATATGCAGGGTGTGTGTGTGTGGTATGGATTATGTGCAGGCAGATAATACTTTGTCTTGACATCATGTTCAGCACAGACAGCCTTTGTGCTGAAATGTTTCATGTTCTAATATCTAAATATTTTGTTATTATGAACTTGTCAAATGTGATTTTCCCAATGATGTTCAATCAGGACCTGTATATTCATTTTTGCACCAGTCCATTGTCACACTAATTGTAGATTAAACACAATTTATACAATTCTTAAAATGACCTTGTATTTTTTCAGTTGAATTATCATTCTAATTTTCTGAATGAGAGCCAAGAGATCAACAGTATGGTATACAGACTGTAGTCAGTATTTCTAGCATATCTAAGGACACACATCCAGGTCAAAGGTGCAGTGGAACCTCTACTGTGACTGGGGTCCTTGAAATCCTTCCGTCACACTTTTGAGTGGTGTCAGTTTCATTTACCATTCTGCTTTCATTAAACAGTGGTCAAAGCTGTAAAATTAAATATAATAATCAAGGACATTTTTATAAAGGGCTTTATTCCATTCATATTCACACATAAAAATAAACATAGAATGTACTGATGCAGTAAGTCGAAAAGGGTGCATAAG
Organism: Malacoraja senta; assembly: GCA_038087875.1. Lineage (NCBI taxonomy): Eukaryota > Metazoa > Chordata > Chondrichthyes > Rajiformes > Rajidae > Malacoraja > Malacoraja senta. Next base: position 19,893,405 of record CM075986.1, on the reverse strand, counting down.
CGAGCTGCCAGGGTATAATTTAATCTTGCGGGTTTAAGTTGAACGAAGAGGTTGGATAGGCCAGGATTTTTTTTCTTTGAAGCATAGGAGGCAAATGGGGTGACCTTATTAAGGTGTACAAGGTCATAAGGCTCATGGATAAAGTGAATGCTCACAATCTTTTCAATCTTTTTCTTAGGGAATTGAATTTTAAAAACAGAGGGCATAGACTGAAGAGAGGGGAGAGATTTAAGAGGGACGCTAGGGGCAACTCTTTCACTGAAAGGGTAGTCTGTATCTGGAATAGGGTGCCAGAAGAAGCTATAGAAATGGATTCAATTGTGCCTTTTAAAAGGCATTTGGATAGGTAATGGATAGGAAGGGTGGGGGACAGATTTGTGAAATCTGAGAAATGTATAAACGCTGTATTGAACAATTTGTATAGCCTCTGAAAATGTCGGATGACATTTTCGCACGGTTCACGTATTGTATATATTTATTACCTGAATAAAGTCTATTTTGAAATTTAAAAAAAAAAAAAGGTAATGGATAGGAAGGGTCTGGAGTGCCATGGGCTAAATGGGACTAGTTCAATCCGGTCAGCATGGACAAAGTGGGGTGAAGGGCTTGTTTCTGTGCGGTACAGCTCTATGACTCAGGACGTTCTAGTCCAATAGCTACCAGTGCCTGGATCTGGCGAAACACAGTGATGTTTGACGAGAATGTGTTCCTAGCAATTTGTCAGGAATAAGATTCCATTGTAGTTCAATTTCCCTACTGCCTCATTGCCAGCACATTGCAGCATTTCTTATCCTCTGACTCAGGAGGATCAGGTTTGTCTCCCGCTAGAATGACTATTATATTTATTTCTCAAGATTGGAATTAAAGACCTCCTTGGATACACACATAGCTTCCTGGATTGAGACATACCTGCTGATGACCATTGTTTGCTGGCGCTTGGTTGCAGTGAGTTAGAGTATCATGAGGCGATCTCTGATGCCACAGGGGGAGTTGCTGACATTCCCCTGTAACCTATTCTAGATTGCAAAATCCACACGTAGCAGAGTGTGTTCCTCTTCTGCTTTACCCCTTCCTGAAGGTGTACTTTATGTCTTGCCATTTGAACTGGTTGCTTCTTACCTGTTGTGTTTCCCTCAAGGTGTTGATATTTAGTCAGTCAGCACAGAAACAGGCCCTTTGGCCCAACTTACCCATGCTGACCAAGTTGCCCCATCCACACCAGTCACCTACCTGTGTTTGACCCACAACCCTCTAACCCATGTACCTGTCCAAATGTCTTTTAAAGCACTAGCTTCTCGTTTTCGCCCAACAGCCAACAATGGCCTGTTTCCTTTATCATCATTACTCTTTTGCATATCTTTCATTCACTGTTCTTTATCTTTCTACATCATCATCTATATCTATCGTTTGCTGTATTCCTAACCAGTCTGAAGAAGTCTCGACCTGCAACGCCACCCATTCCTTCTCTCCAGAGATGCTGCCTGTCCCGCTGAGTTACTCCATCTTTTTGTGTCTATCTTCATCTTTTAAAGGTTGTTGTTGCACCTGCCCCAACTACTTCCTCTGTCTGCTCATTCCATAGGCACACCACCATAAAAAAAGCTGCCCCTCAGGTTCCTATTACATTTTTCCCATCTCACCTTAAACCTAGGTCCTCTGATCATTGATTCCCCGTCTCTGAATAAAAAAAGTCTGTGCATTCACCCTGTCTATTCCTTTTATGATCTATACATCTCTATAAGATCACCCCTCAGCTTCCTGCGCTCCAAGGAATAAATACCTAGCGTGCCAAACCTCTCCCTGCGGCTAATCCCTTCAAGCCCTGGCAACATCTTTTCTGCACTTTCTTGCTTAATAACATCCTTCCTAGAGCGGGGTGATCAAATTCCAAATGTAGCCTCACGTCTTGTCCAACTGGAACATAACCTCCCAACTTCTTTTGGGGGTCAGAGAATTAAGATGATTTTGTCAGTAGAGAAAGAAATTATTCATTTCCTGGCATGATTTCATCTTTCACTGACAACAGGAAGCACAGTACCAAGTTGCGGTTTTAACAGACAATGGTATTTCTTAATTATTTCTCTCTATATATTGTTTTGATGCAAATATATTTTAGCCATGTTGTATCTATTTACTGAAGACTTGCACTTGGTAAATGTAGCAGCATGTTCATCTGTGCGAGGGGCAGAATGAGATCTCTTTCAAGAGAGTCATATTCAGCTCAGGGCTAAGGGAATCAAGGGATATGGGGGAAAAGCAGGAACGGGGTACCTATGGAAACTCAAATTTCACTGTACCTTAATTGGTACATGTGACAATAAACTGACCTTGAAACCGTAATCATATTGAATTGGCTCTAAGGGTCAAATGGCTTACTCCTCCACCTATTTTCTATGATATTGGGTAAGGCAAGGAACCAGGATGAACCAAAAATAACCTTTGACCTCTTGTTGAAAGCAGCATTCAGGCAGTATTGTGCTATCAGTAAACCTGGAAAACAATGCACTCAATTGATCTCCCACCTTGTGATAAAATTCCTGGTAATCTATGAGTGTTTCTTTGCACTCCCTTATAGCCATAGAGGGAGTGCAGAGAAGGTTCACCAGACTGATTCCTGGGATGTCAGGACTTTCATATGAAGAAAGACTGGATAGACTTGGCTTATACTCGCTAGAATTTAGGAGATTGAGAGGGGATCTTATAGAAACGTACAAGATTCTTATGGGGTTGGACAGGCTAGATGCAGGAAGATTGTTCCCGATCTTGGGGAAGTCCAGGACAAGGGGTCACAGCTTAAGGATAAGGGGGAAATCCTTTAAGACCGAGATGAGGAAAAACGTTTTCACACAGAGAGTGGTGAATCTCTGGAACTCTCTGCCACAGAGGGTAGTTGAGGCCAGTTCATTGGCTATATTTAAGAGGGAGTTAGATGTGGCCCTTGTGGCTAAAGGGATCAGGGGGTATGGAGAGAAGGCAGGTACGGGATACTGAGTTGGATGATCTGCCATGATCATATTGAATGGCGGTGCAGGCTCGAAGGGCCGAATGGCCTACTCCTGCACCTATTTTCTATGTTTTCTATGTTTCTGTATGCGCTAGATAACAGTGTTTTCATTCTGGATATTCTGTCCCATTAGGAAAAATAAGCTATGTTCAGTGACTCACCATGTCTAGCTCCACAGCAGCATCTAGTGGCCAGAGTTATAATTAATCGAGGTGGGGGATACAACTTTGCAGTGAAATATAACAAAAAAAATCTTCTGTGAAACTCATCCTGAAACATCATCAACAGGCCACAAGTTCATTCGCCTTAGGAAATGAATCATTTAAAGTTCAGTTGAAACCAGTGTCTATTTCAAGCCTGAAGATGAAACTCACAGACACTGAAGGTCAGGGTGACTGACAGGTTGTGAACATGTTTTACAAGATTGAAATCAGATCCCCCAATAAAGCTCTCTGCTCCTGTTGGCATTTAAATTGGGGTCACCTCATTTCAAAATGATAAACAGGATTCATGCCATATATGCAATAAAACAGACAGCTGATTCCATGCGCACTGGCTCTGGCACCAAAATGCTCCGTTTCCAGCCCAGAGCCTGAATCTACCTGGCTCCAAATCCTGGTACCATTGTCCCAACCTCCAGCTCCCTGCTCCTGATGTTTGGATCCATCGCCTGCAATATTAACTCCATTCCCTTGGATACACGGGTTCCAATTCAGGTAGAGTCACAGCAAGTTAGGTACGGAATAGAGGTCCTTCGTCCCATCAAGTTTGCAAGACCATCAACTGCCCATACACCTTCATCTTAATTGTTTCTATTTTCCCATTCTGATCAATCTTCTGCAAAGCCATTTGGATGAAAACATGGATAGGAAAGGTTTAGAGATAAGGGCCAATACTTGGTTAGTATAGAGATGGCCGAAGGGCCTGTTTCTATACTCAGTGATAGAACATGGAAACAGGCCCTTCAGCCCTACTTGCCTATGCCAACCAAGATGCCCTCGTTTGGCCTATATCCCTCAAAAGCTGTCCTATCCATATGCTGTATGACTAGCTCCCCCAGATTCTACCATTAACTGGGTAAATACACAGGAGCCAACTGACCTACCAACCTACCCTAGTCTTTGTGAGATGGGAAGAAACACACGTGGATACAGGGAGAACATGTAAACTCCACAGACATCATCCAAGGTCAGGATTTTATCTGGACCCTTGTGCACTGAGGCAGTGGTCTATTAGCTCCAGCATTGTCCCTGTTCCGAATTCCAGCCCACAGATCCAGAAGCCCAATCCCATTACCTCCAGACACCACATCCATATCCTAGATTCCAGCAGCCTCTCCCGGTTTTCATTTTCCATTAAGCACTGACACGTTGATTAGTGTTTGGCTTTCCAGACAATAAGGTTGCTCATAATCTCCGAGGATTGGAGTGGTCTATAGTAAGTGCAGTTTGCTAGGAATGGGGGCGAGGAGCCGCTGTTCAAGCTGGCATGGGCTGCACAGCATTTGGAAATGCCTGCTGGCACTTGAGCAGCTGGTCAAATTTTGTCCTCTCATTCAATGCAATAAGATCTTCATAGGTCAGACCTGTTATGGAGGGAAACTTACTTTTGTAGGCACCCTCAGTGCAAGGCAGGACCGTTCCTTAAATACTAAAAGAGGTTTCAAGCATTTCCTCAAGTTAATATGGCTCATGGTTCAGTAGAAATAATGAATAGCTGTGCATGATGCAGATGGGAGTAGTTAGGGGAGCTTTATAAAGTTCAGAACTGTTTCTTGAAAGATTTCTAGTCATAAAGGCAAGGTAAACTTTTGACTTTTGAAAAATACAAGTCCAACAACACTCGGGTAGACTCGCCCTTAATGTCTTTTATGCTCAAATCTCTTGTGGGTGTCAGTTTTTATTGAGGATAACTATGTTTGTAGCGTAGGAGTAATCAGCATACAAATGAACCAGAGGAGAGATGGATCCACATCATAATAAAGACATGTTATTAATGGGCCAGGCTGATTTCTTTGATTTTTTAAATTAGTCAGGATACAGCATAATTATTCTGAGTACAAGGCAAATTATGCAGGATGAAACCATTGAGGCGAGAACCCTACATCTGGTCCTTACATGATTCTATGTATTGCATTGACAGCTCCCCTTTCAGAGAGCAGGATAAACATTTTGAGAGCCCTCCTGTAGTCTTAGTTTAGGCGCATCTTACACAAAACATGGAGGTGACATAGGAATCGCGCTGTTCATTTTAATTGCTTTGGAAAATCAACAACAGTGCATTCATTTCACAAATCTTGTCATTTACCAGATTATCCTGGATTATTTATATAATACTGATAGTAACATAATTTACTACAGCAGTTTATTACATAAATAAATTTGACCTGATACTGAATGAACTACAATTCCTTTTATTGCCCTTCCAACTTCAAATCAAGGCAGTGCCACAACACAAATGTGTCCAGTTAAATTTCTATCCACGTCTTGGGATGAGCATTGATGGTACAGCTGCTGAATGTCATGGCAAGCTGGTTAAAATCTCTTTTGCTGGAGATGTCCCGACTGGCAGTTGGATGGCTCAAATGTTTTGGCAACATAACACCCATCGGTGAAGATCAAGAATTGGTGGAGGCTGGTATTCTGAGCTGTGAATAAAACTGCAATCATCAGCCAACAACTCTCCATCAGATGGTTAAAAATGGATTAATTGAAAGATACAGCATGGAAACAGGCCCTTCGTCCCACACCAAATACCGATCGCCATTTCACACTAGTTCTATTATCGAACTTCTCATCCACTCCCTCGGGGCAATTTTACAGAGGCCAATTAACCTACAAACCTTCATGTCTGTGGGATGTGGAAGGAAACCGGAACACCTGGAGAGAACCCACGTGGTGACAGGGGGAATGTGCTCAGACAGCACCCGAGTTCAGTTTCGAACCCTGGTCTCTGGTGCTGTGAGGCAGTATCTCTATCAGCTGCGCCATTATGCCGGGAACACCTTGATAAAACAATGCTAAGAAAACTGCTCAGTGGAGCTCTTCCATGTAACAGCCAGGGACTGAAGTGAAATATTTTAACTTCCACAAACTCCACAGTCCTAGGAATTATCCCAGCCAGTTTGCCAATTGCTTCCCATCAACTTTAATTTCACTAGGACTCCTCAATGCCATTGCTCTGAGTGTACCGGTCAAATGTTTATGCAGCCCAATTCTGGAATTAACTTCTTTAGTTCACATTTGGCCAATTGCTTCAAAGTGGTCCAGTGTCAAGCGGTTCTTGCAGAACATACTTGTTGGTTTAAAGCACCGTCTATGAACCTTCCTCACCTTACTGATGTGGTGGAATTGCTTACATTGGATTTAATCTACCTGTGAAGTAGTCATAGGAGCAAAGTTATTGAACTGAGAGGTAGGTTGCAGCACTGTGGCAAGCTCTAGGTGTACACATGCTTTAAAGGGATACTCTACAACAGGGTTCGTACACTTGGAACAGCTATAAATTCAAGGACTTTAAGGTCCAAAAATCCCATTTTCCAGGACCAAAATCCAGCAAACATTGATGGTTTATCGGAGATGTATATAAATTGCTTGGTATTGGATGATTTGATTCTGTACCAAATAAAAATAAGGTTGGCTGGTCACCATCTCAGATTTGATTGAAAATCATGTTTTGCACACTTCTGGTACAATCAACTTTCCACCCAAAGTTCCTTCGAAGTTATGAACCATTGATCTAGCTCGAATTGAGACCTTGTTTTCTGCTGTTACTTTTGTGCTCTGATATACAGACTCTGATTGTCAGGGAACTCTGAGCAGGTGATCAGTCAATCCATTAGTCCAGGATGCACAGAATGACACTAAACTACATAATGATTACACACAAGATGGTTAACTTATCTATATTCGTACTTCAATAGAGCACCGATGGTCCATTTTCTCATCTCTTAGTTGTTCAATCTGAAACCATGATAATGGAAAACTGCTTTTCAACCAGTCCCTCTGCCAACCTGTACTGCCCCTGCCTGCTTCAAATTCTCCACTATTGTCCCTGTACCCAAAAAGACAAGGATTACTGGTCTTAATGACTGGCAAGTCGCACTGACCTCTGTAGTCATCAGGCATGAGACAGGAAAAAACTGAAAAGAGAGATGGGGGTCCAGGGGGCATTGCCCCTGGCGGGTGTCCAGGGGGCATTGCCCCTGGCAGGGGTCCAGGGGGCATTGCCCCTGGCGGGGGTAAAAGGGAGCAGCGCCCCCTTTATGCAGCATTTTTTTGATAATTGTATCTTGAAATGACTGTTTTCTTGCCCGTTTACCCGTAAGTTATAATGTCATTTTTTTTTAATTGTACCTTAAAATAACACATTTTACTTGCTTGTGACTTCTTAATTTACACAGAAAATTTGTGATAATCATACCTTAAAATGACACCAACTCCTTGCTTGTTTACACTCAAGTCATATCGAATATATTTTATATTACACCCACTTGTAACATGATACCTGTTCCTTGCTTGTTTACTCTAATTAGAGAGAAGTATCCTTTACACAGGAAATTTTTGATAATTTTTTGATGATTATACATTGAAATTACACCATTTTTTCCTTGTTTACCCTTAATTTATACTGTAATTGTTTTTAAATATACCTTACAACAGGGGGCCTCCAAACATTTCAGCATGAGGGCCACATTATATATTTGGCACATTTTTGCAGGCCGTAGGAAAAAATATAGAAATGTCAGTTTTATAAATTTAATGAACTCGAAAAAGAACTTAAGTAAAACAAATGGAAGAAATTCAAAACAAAACATGTAGCCATCAGTCAAGGTTAACCAACGAAATCTTAAAGTTTTATTGAAACCCTCAACTTGATAGCCTACGGCAAACTGACGTGTAAGTTCTCGCGTTACCCAGTGTCGCAGTGCTCATTTTTTAGGTGCCGGAGGTGTCAAACAGGGGCGTCATTTCAGGTTTTGCTTGGGGAGGGGGCAAGCTAGTCTCCCAAGAGGGTCTAACAAGATTATAGCCTATCACCACATCTCAGTGTATAACTAGTACAATAAAACATATAATATTTAATTTAATAATATGACAAAATATTGCACTCACTAATTATCATCAAATATAATAATCAAGCAAATAAAGAAAAAGACGGTGATCATGTATTTTTACAGAGGTGCCGGCCAGGCACCAACTCGCCCTTCCTCTCCCGGAGCTCTGGGCCCACACACACGCTCCCACACATACACACTCTGTCGACCCTCGCCTCTCCACCGGCCACCAGCCGGCCAGAGCCGTCACCTCACCAGTTACGCTCAGCACCAGGCCCACAAACTTCACAATGCAGACAGCACGTGGTCTGACTCTGCTGGCTCCTAGTGCTCCTCCCCTCCCTCCTACAGGGAACGGTGTTAGCAAACATATCTAACAATGTTTAACGGCTTTTAATTAAAATACGCATTATAAACTTGATGAATAAACGCCACATCACTCTGCGTGAATTAATACTTCTATCATAAAAAGCATTTCAAGGACATATGATAAATCCAAGGACTTTGAAGGCCTTGAAAAATAGTTTCAAATTCCAGGACTTTCAAGGCCTTGTTATAAATAATAACCTTCCCAAATATTTTACTCGGAGATACGGTCTAAAGCAATGGAGAAATATCTCCACTGATAAAGAATTACACAGAGAATTTATTCCACATGAATAAAGTATATAATAGATGATTGGTATAATGTTAAAAAATATTTATTTTGGAAACATTGACCAAGTTGTTTGTGGTGAAAAGATCAATGAACAAAAACTGCCTCATTTTAAAGATGATTTTTATAATAAAGTTTACAATAAACAGGCCTTCAAAACTTGCAAAAATATCTTAAGCGAGGAGTACATTTGGCACCTTCTGCCTGGACACCACCAGGGTACTTTACACTCGTCCTTTGAAGACATCTGCGATGTGCACAAAGTGCTAGAGTAACTCTGCAGGTCAGGCAGCATCTCTGGAGGACACGGATAAATGATGTCTCGGGTCGGGACCCCTTTCCCCCAGTCTGATGAGTCCTGAACAGAAACACTGCCTATCCATGGGCTCCAGAGATGCTGCCTGACCCACTAAGTAACTCCAGCATTTGTGTGTTTTTTTTTGTAAACTAGGACCTTCAGTTCCTTGTCTCTGCTTTGTGCACTGATGTGCAACTGAGAATACAAAATTGGACTACGCTATGATTCAATTAAAGAGACGGATGAAGTACTAAATTGGGCTAATCATTGCATTGAGTATCTAGTAATTCACTGGAGACCAATTGCATTACACACCAAAATAACTTGCCCCATACTTGAGCAATGAAGCTCAAAAATAAAATATAATCAAATGATTAGGTTGGCAGGAACATTTTATTGATGTCATAAACGTTGCACCACACACACTAAATTGACCATTAAGAAAGTTCACATGAAATATCTCATGATCTATACAAATAGGAAAAAAGATAAAAGACATAATCCATTACATAATTTCAATCAAGTGTGAAGTAAATAAGGATACACTGCTCAATGGTAACAGAAGGGTCCTTGCATAATACAAATATATTTCACATAATGAATGGAAGTAAACAGTTTCCTTACAAACTTGTAAAAAAATGCACAATTAAACACTTTCTACAAAAACTGCTATTGTGAGGTAAATGTGGTATGTTAATATATAAGGCTAATGGTTTAAATAGAGACAACAGACTTTCCTGGTTCAAAAAATTATCAAATGTTTTTGGTGCTTTAATAGCTGCAAATGTGGCTTTAAATCTCCATTTGCGGCATGCTTTCTAACTACACCATTACTGTGCAACCCTCGCCTCTTCAGCTCCCTTCACTCATGTCCACGATGTCATATTTATTTTTACTTCCACACAGGTTGAGAACAAGTCATGTGCAAAAATAACAAACTATACTCCCTTTAACTGCAAGATGTGAATTTCTTTTTTGGAAATCTTAACTTGCACATTTTTTGTGTCTTTTATAAAAGGTAGTTCACTGATTTGATGCGAGATGCAAAAGGGAGATACCCAGCTGTTCCTCGGTGTATACACAAATGTGCAATTGTATTATTCTCGACGTGAATATCAACTTTAATTAAAAGGGCTACACTGTAAGAAGGACATGTGGTAATGGGTGCAGTGGCTCTGTGGCTGGGGTTGGGCAGCCGGTGTGATGGCTCTGTGGATAGAACAGCATAAGCCAGAGTGCTGGTCGTGCAGTAATTCAGAGGCTGGATGATGGTCGCCAAATATGAGTCGGCGCGTAAGCCAAGAGATTTAAAAATTGCTTGTCCTGCATATGTACTGTATTGCTGGTTTGAAGAGAACATATACTAAAGTCTTGCTTTACATGCAATTTTACCGTGAAATTGTTTCAGCTCTTAAAAAGTAATCCTGTTATGGTGCAACAATCACTGATTCCAGCTTGTTCACACCTCACGAGAACAGGATTAGTAGTCAATAAATTGCTGCTTCAACACTTGAAAAAAAATCTATCTATGAACATTCACATTATCTGAGTTCAGGTGAAAGTTTTAATAATTAATGTATAATATTTACAAGGCATACACTGTAATGGCTTTTGATAAACATTGTTTATCTGTGGCTCTACAAGAGATCAGCATTGTATCCATGCTTTTATACATACCCAGCTGTGTAAAGATCAAGGTATTGCTAATGCCATCTTAAAAGTTGTAATCTGAGAAATCTTTAGTAGGAAAGAAACACGGTGCATTTATGAAAAATATTGCATAGATCCCCACCTGGATTAATTATCAACAATACCTGTATTGTTATTTTCATATTGCCAAGGATGTTCTTGACTTGAGGACGACTGCTGAATAACTCGGGGTATCAAGCACAACCCGGGTCAGCAGTCCTCCAGGACTGCTCTGATGTTTCCGGGAATTAAAGATGAATATATCAGACAGTAACCCAATAGGAAAATAAATCATTGGGCTAATGTACTTTTCTTCATACATTCTTACAACTAAAACAAAAATGATTATTTGGCTGGGTGGAGAGTTGGAGGTAGATAGTAATGGCATGAAACCTCCAGGAATTGGACCAGAATTTATAAAGCCAGATGTGACTCAAATAATATTTTCTTCAAGTCAATATTGTAGTTGGTCCTAATGTGAACAGGAATCTAACAGTAATCTCAAAGTTCTTTCAGAATTAGTGTTCTTTAACACTTTAACCTGCAACTTATTGCGAGTGGGAATGAGGAGGAGAGGAGAGGGAATGCTGACCTTATTACCAACACTATGTAATTAACACATTAAAATCTACCGAATTCAACTTCCAAGGACAATTGCAACTTGATAAAAGGAAGAAAGATAAATACTACAGACAGCTACGGATATTTAAAAATGGAATCCTTTGCTGAGCTATTCAGTGCTACAAAGGTAACCCCATATTGAAGGCTTTCAAGGTGAGAAAGTGATTTAAAATAACACAGAAATGAAATATCATCTGGATTTCAAAATTAATCTTTCAATTCTAGTGTCCTTTCATTTAAAATTAAACACTGGAAAAATTCTCAGATTCCAAGTTCTAAAATAAAATTCCTCTGCTCTGTACGAAGCTTAAAAAAAGTGATGAACATAAACACAGGAAAGAGATGGAATGTGCAGTCCACATTTAATTGCCTTCTACTCAAACTCATGTTCCAGATAGCTGGAATAAATCGATCTTGATAAACAGTATTAAATATTATTCAAATTGAGCTATTAAAAACCAAGAGGCTTTGTTTGTCTACGTTCTGTATTATGAATTAATTCATCTTGTCACAGGGAGGTTAATTCGACAGAGCCTCTTTAATTGACACACATTTTTAAAAGATATATTCCGACAGAATTACACACTGAATGAAATTATTGGGTAAAATAAAAGCTTGCTTTTGGCTGACGGCCTTAAACAAGCAAGTTCACTCCTCACATAACTCAGTTACTTTGGAAACTATTCATGCAAGCTTGTTCACTGACATCGCAGGTCAAAAAAATATTTTATGTCATGCAGCACTACAGTCTTTGCTATTCAGAAGAAAGATCTTAGATGAAACAAATAATTGTAAAAGTTTAAAAGTAATTGAAATAGTTATATTGAATATCAATATAACCAATTAGTGATCACACAATTAAATAATTTCCAGGTCACCAGACCAGTATCTTACAAGAATGATCAAAATCAAATACTGTGGAAATAACGTTGTATCGGTGGTGAATTTACCTTATAAAACCCGTCCTCCAAATATACCAACAGATTCTGGAAGAGCTTTCCTGCAAAGCAGTGCCAGAAATATATAGCTACCGTGTTTACCACTCGACTAATCTCAACCCTATTATTCCCAAAATGTGTGAACGAAGAACACTTATTGAATTAAAAACTCAATTGTAGTAACAACACTGATTCTAATAACGTTGAACCTTGATAATTATGTTCAAAAAACATGTCTAATTGGTCCAGTGAATTCACCATGGGCAAACTCATGGCCAGCAATGAGGAAATATACATTTCCAGCTACATATTATATCTGGATAACTTTATTCTTCCCAAATGTATTTATTGCTGCAGTCAACATTTTAATAGTACCTAAAAGCATTCTAACACTTGGCAGTTGACAGTCAACGATTATTTGTGGTAGTATTGCTAACTAGAGTTTAATCACTCAAGATAGCACTACAACCCAACCGGTGTCACTAAAAGCAAACTACACTGTTCTACGCTCTTAAACTATACAGAAATTGACAAGATCTTGTTGAATAAAATCGGAGCAGTGGATGAGTCTTCAGAGCATGAGAACAAAAAGAAAACAATTTCTAAAATCTAAGATTTAAAATAAACTGCAGAGGTCTGTTTTACTAATAGCAATAGTAATAATCAACTTTGTTCCATCTAATCTATGGAAGTGGGAACAGGAATTTACTGTGCCACATTCTTTATTGCTTTGAGGTCATTGGTGGCCTAATGTTGCTAATGAAATATCAGAACTCCATTTTGAATTTTAAGGAAAAATGTAACAAAGCACTAAGATATCCAATTATAGCAATTTGAACCTTCCTGAAGTCTAAACTCAATTTACCTTTACCGTTTGAAAATTTCACAAAAAAATTCAATGAGAAATATTACCGCCAACAGATTACTCATATTTTCTCTCTCTCTCTCGTTCTCCCAGATACTTAAATGTACCTTATGTATGCAAGCTTTTTGATGGTGTCAAAGTAAAGTATTAAAATAAAATGAAGGTGCAGAGAAAGAAGATTCACCTGATGTAATGTATTCTCTGTCACGAATATTGACATCAGAAAATTAATCTAATCTATTGAAAGGTGATTAGCAACATTCTCAGAACATACAATCCAGACGTACTTGACTAATATTGAACAAAAAGAGTTATATACAGTATCTGATATAGTTTACAATGTCCTGACAGAAGCAGACTCAATAGAGTGCATTATATAACCATGTCACTTTAAAAAAAGAAATCCATTTAAGAAAATATTTTGTAACTGCTCTTTCTCGATGGCATTCTGAAGTCTATGCATTCGTGAAGAAAGTAGACTCAATGATTGACCATGTCCTTAAACAAGGTAAAATTACAAAAATAAGTTTTCAAACAGACAATAATCGAAACTGGTGGGGAAACATGAAAGGGCTACAAACGGGTGTGATTTAATTCAGGTAACTAGTGACTGGAGACTAAAACTAGAAAGCAATGAGTGTGCAATGATGAAAGCAATAGTGGAAATCAAAGTAAAACAAATACCTTAAACTATGAAGAACTCTGCCTAGTCACTTCAGACAACAACCAAAAGTAGAAAACTGACTTGGAGACACCCTTCATTTGGTATAAAATTTGAAGTGTAATTTTTCAACAACATTAATTACAAGTATAAGTCTGTAATGGCAGTAGCAACAAACATGGAAACAGCAAAACGTCTGATGCTTTACGATACTGGTGTATTGGTTTTGCTCTGAAAGGATTGTAACTATTCTCTGAAACACTTCAGAGAATAATTGATGGCCATTCTTTTTAAGAGATACCTGTGTAACAAAAGCCAATTAAGTCAATAATTCCTGGTCTCTTGATTTTCTCTATTTGCACCATGGTGAGAAAAAAAGGTGACTTTTAAGTGATTCAGTCTCATTAGACACTGACAAAATATTTATGTATTTTAAATGGGTTTGTTTTAATCCTACAGAGAATATCTTCAGTCCAGGCATTAAGAGAATAATGTAGAGGAATACAAAGCTGTAAAATTATATTGATTTTTTTCTGTTAGAGCGAGTCAGTTTGGAACTACTCTCATTACTGTTCATTACTGCTATTGCAAAGCTAGAGCCTATCCAACTCATTTACAGAATTGTTGCTTCACTCAGCAATCAGCAGGGGGAAATGTCTACGCACAGGATGAAATTCTCCTTAGGGATGGAGTTTAGATTTGAAACTCACAAGATCCATCAAGTGTGAAGTGACAATTCTTGTTTTCAAAATGAAATATTGGCTTTTGATTTTTTGGTATATTAAAAAAAAATCTCTGTAACCAATTAACATTTGAAATACAAATCTTTGTTATCGCCATTTTAGTAATGAAAATAAGAAATCAACCGAAATGCCTGGGAAGCACCCAAAACTAATGGAGCTTTTTTTTACAATTATGCTTTACTGCAAGTTACAAATTCTACACAAAGCAAATTTGATGTTTATTGAACATGGCATATAGCAAGTAGAAAAGGGAAAATTTAGTTCAATTTCAATACATTCAACATTGTTGGACTTAATGGATTTAGTTGACAGGCTACACGCAAAATGTATTGCAAATTGTACTACTCTTCCAATAAATAACAAAAGGTCTTTTCGGATGATTTTGTTTTATACCATAGCATTTGCAGCTTTAGCTCCTTATTCTAATGGTCAATAGAACAAAATTATAAAAAATGGTTTTAAAATTGTGGAATAAACCACAACCCTCTCTACCCCCCCCCCCTCCCCCTCGCCCAAGCCCAGCACCCTCACCCACTCCTTGCCTCTTTACTTCACCGAATCATAATTTAGCTGGGGGTTTCAAATGAATTGACATGGATAACAATAGAAAAGCAAAATATGCTTAACATCATAACCAGAAAGCTTTTCTGTTGAAGTATTATGGGTAAAGAAAATTTTGATCTTTGCTCAGGTGGACCACTGCACAGCTAACACATTCATTTTTTTGTTATTTTTCTGTTCATTTCTGTTGCGTCCCAGCTTCAATAAGTGCAGCAAACCTTTACACCTGCAGCTACAGATGGCTAGGAAGCAACACAGAATTCTGTTGAGAATGAATATGCCATGATTTTTTAAAGATTAAATTTGGACCTAGTCACCTTCCCAGAACAAAGAGCTCATGTTTTTAGGTGGAGAATAATTATGTTTTCACTAAATAGTGCCAAAAGAATTTATTTTAAGGATCAGAGATTACATGGAGCTCTTAAACCTGAAGAGAGTTCACCCAAGTAACATATCAGAAGGCAGAATACAGAAGTACACAGCTAGATAACTCACAGTAGCAGGACAAAAAAAATAAATTATGATGCATGGAGTTAAGATAAATGCAATGGATTACCAAGATGAATATTTGAGGTAACGTCATTGGCGTAACTTATCAGCTTGTTCCTTACAAAGGAAAGACAATAATTTTGTCTAAGTGGACTCTTATCTGAACCTACAATGCTTTAATGTTAAGAGTTTAAAAATCTCATTTCATTACACTGGGCACTGAGCAAAGTTTTTCCTTCATGATATGTTCTTACAGAGACCAAATTAAACATGTGAGACTAACATGTTCAATATATCATAGGCAGAGTGTTGACTCAATTAAAACAGCAGTAACCTATATCCTGGTTAATTTACACTTGTTTAAAAAATAAATTTGCTAAAAAGTCAGAATTAGGCTCAGTTAGCAAAGTGTGCAGGTTCTGGAGAAAGACCAACAGTAATCGTCATCACATCAAGAAAATTAATTAGGAAAGCTTCAGATCATGATTATTGTTGCTTGGGTAATTTCTGATCGACACACCATCTAATGTATTAAATACTGGAAAAACCTGAGGAGACATTTTTGATTTCAGACACACAAACCACAATCAGAGTTTACCTAGGATTCCATTTGCTCTACCTAGATATGGGAGATTTTCTAACTGACCCTTGAAATAATTCAAGTGAATTACAGCCTTTTCCCAAACACACAATAGAATTGTTAGCCACTTTACGAGACAACTTCCTGAAACTACACAAATGATTCATGAATTATAAATAACGAAGCGTATGTACTGCAATCATTTATGGCCTCAGATATCCAGGATGGAATACAGGATCAAAGTAAAATTACTTTGATTATATACAACTGGGCCAACCAGGCATTCGTTGGTTTAATTAGATTTGATACTTGTGACCATTTCTTGTTTTCTAAGGTCTTACAACTCAAAACAAAGCAGCAAATTACCACACAATTTTAATGGCTATTATATTAGCAGGTTATTTACCTATCAAACTGATGGGTAAATCTGAATTATAACACTATGCTTTTGCAACACTTTGAAATGTATCAAGGACTTTATGATCTAGCATACTGAACTTTTCAATATACTTTGCAGTTTTCACTGTGGAGAACTGTGGTTTCTTCCTTTCACCCTGTACTTTACAATTTTCTAAAACAAAAGTTTTTTTCCCCTGTAAACTTTGCTAACATTAACAATAGCGTCCAACAGGAATTATTATATTTACGCAATGTTGATTCATGCTACTTTTACTACTGATACTTGCATTGGTACCTGCCTACGCACGGCTTTTAAAATGTAGAATGAGGTAAATAAAGTATTGTTCTACCTAATTTTTATTTTTTTTAGCTTTTCCTTAATTAATATACTGAAATGAAATTGGTCAAATTATTAGTTCCTTTTGAGTCAATGAGGCCGATGCCTTGCGGTTTCAAAGCTGTCTTCAGGGACCAAATGCTTAAATACACGGATGTGCATCACAATTTTTCTATCATCAATGTTCTGTTCCCCTTTCAAGTCAGTGCTTGTGGAATTTGATTCAAAAGAAATCTCCCCTTACTGCATCATGTTTCCTGAGTTGTACTATAAACACGAGCCATATAGCTCAATAGAAATGATGTCTCTATTTTTCAATTTTTGTATGGTGAACATTTCCCTGATGTTTTGTTTAACAGTAATGCTTCTTCCATTAATGGTACAGTTGAATTAAAAACAAATCCCACAAAAACATTTAACCCCATCCAAGTCATGCTATTTTGCTAAAAACATTTTCCAATTCCAATCCACTGAGAAAAAAAAATCAAGACTTAGTTAAATTTCTGCCTATCCACTGTGTTTAAAATTTATTCCTAATACAAACTGTTCTAACATGATTACAGACTGAATGCACCCAACAAAATGGTAAAATGTTGCATTGGAAGGGCTTAATTAATTTTACATTTTTCTCTCAGAACCTGATAAACATTTGGACTGGCAATGTGCTTACACATGATTAAAAACATGGTATCAAGCACTCAAGGCCCTCCAGCCTGGTCACTAATGACCTTACCTGTAACTTTGGCTGGTCGGAGTCTTGGCTCCCGTGCTAATTGGCTCATTAGCATCAGACAACAAATTAGTGTACCCTGAGAATTCAGAAACTGTAGTCCTTATTCGGTGGCCTGCTTCTTCACTGGTGCCGCTGTTAAAGGCCATTGGCACTCTACCGCCTGACTTGAACTGAGAGCCAAAGGCCTGGGCAAAATTCTCAATCTGATAGACCTGATGATTCAAGCTACTCTCCAAGTTCTTTTGTTGTTCCAGCTGCCCAACCAACTCCTGAGATGGCGTCAGCCTTTGATGAGCAGTTTCTGTACTGGGAAAGTGAATGCCAGGTTGGGAACTTCCAACCAACAAACCAAAATGTGGCTTTGGTGAGGTGGTTGGCAATACTGAGGTAATAGATGGACTGAAACCACACTCAAGTGCAGGTGTGGTGTAAGCCTGTTTATCAGGGAATAAATTATGGCTGGGGAGAGTAGATGGAAGACTAGTGGGACAAAACTGCATCCCTGGAGTTAGTGTGAACCCATCGCCTTGACTTGTTCTTTCTAAAGCTTGCTGGAGGTACTTTGAATATTCTTGGAGCATTCCTGTTTTGTCATTACGAGATGCGTGTGGTTCTGGACAAACAGCTTCCTCGTGCATTTCTGGATTCTCTCCTGAAGAATGGATTGGCATATGTTGGTCAGCAATATCATAAGGGACATCATGCTGGGTCTCATGTTTGTGGGAATATTGGTCTAGAAGGCTCTGAAGGACCTCATCTGGAATTCCAGACTTTTCATGACAGACTTTCACATCCACATTCATTGGAGAAGAATCCAACAGCGTAAGCGAGGTTTCATTATCCATCACACTGGCAACTGCGGCCTGAATTACAGACTGCTGTGATGCCATTTGTCCTATACTCACTGCATAGTCATTGTTACTGGAGGCAGCTTGCAAGTATCTTTTTTTCTTAAAAAACTGCATAGCATCATCATAATTGCAGTTATTGGCCTGTTCAGTTTTATTACCTGTGTTCTGCAGCAAGACAATATTATCCATGCTGGTGTTACTGTTCAAATCCACAGTCCCTTGTTTATTAGCCATCAATTTTTGTCTCATCAGCTCTGTGGAAGGTATAACAAGATGTGCAGCATTGTTCAGACCTGTCCTTGGAGGGCTCTTCCGATTCACTTTTTTGATGACCAATTTCGGTGCTCTTGTTTGTAAGTCCTCTTCACTTGTATTTCCCAACTTTATAATGGCAGGCCCCATTGGCATCTCAACAGCATATTCATGCATGTTATACACAGACAATTTATCTTTGCAGCTGGTTAAGCTGCTTTGCAGTTCAGACATGTTAGATTTATTCTTTTTGCGGACTGCCTTGTCCTTAGTCTCCTGAGATGTGGCTTTAGATTTTGTTTTTTTGCGTGGTCCTATCGTTCCCTGAGATGAGGTGAAACAACCATTTCCCATTTGACTAGATGGCCCAGGTTCCATTCCATTTTCACTTTTACCAAGGATTTCACCACATGTACGCCTGTGCTTTAGTAACCTATCTGTTCTGGAAAAATACTGAAGAAAATAAAAAACACAATTATACCTTAGCACATACATAAACACCAATAATGAACGATCACTTGAACAAAAACAGGAATTTCTATTTCACACCATCATCTGCCCTCTCTCAAATATTTCATTGAGTGAGTAGCAATCTTGGTGAGGGAGCAATCATTACTTACTCTTTCTCTGCATGATTTAGTTAAATATAGATTCTACAAAACTAGAAATCACGAGTGAATGGGAATGGAAAAATAAGGGAGGATTGACTGTAGAGAAAATAGTTGTTAGAATTTTAAATGTTAGCTAACTTTACAAAATGTGGTTTCACTGTTGGCACATCTCAGTCAACAGGTTGTGGTTTTATGATATTTTAGTCGAGCGTTGAATGTTTTCTGCACTTTTGCTGACCCTCCTTCAAAAGAGGTTGAACTGTTTCCCACTCAAGTGGATGAAAAAGAAAGATACAAGAAACTGCAGATGCTTGAATTTGAGCAAAACACAAAGTGCTGGAGTAACTCATCAAATCAGGCAGCATCTATGAAGGGAATGGTTTGGTAACTGATTAGCCTGAAGAAGAGTCCCAACACAAATGTTGCCTATTCATTCCCTCCACAGATGCTGTCTAACCTGCTGAGTTAATATAGCACCTTGTTTTTTTGCTCAAGATTCCTGCATATGCAGTTCTTTGTCTCTGACTTTCAAGAACACTTTAAGCCGATCCTACCGTAACCCATTTTATCAACTCTAAGAGTCTTTCAAAAAGCAGATTTATCCCCATGTCGCAACAATGGGAATATATCTTACAGTTTCACATGTATTGGTTAGTCTGTCATTATTCCACTGATAATGAAAATTTGCTGCTTGTAAATTGACTATTATTTTTCCCAGATTATAAGTGACTCATTTTCTCAAATGCATGATCACCTGGGACTCCTTTTATGCTACTAAGCTTCAAAATGAGAGACTGATGGCAAGAGATAATCAGAAATAGAATCTGCCCAATATTTGACAAAATTGTTGAATATTAAGTGTATGCCATTCGATGAGTTGCTGAAGAAAATAGGAAGTTTCATGTTGGATTTGGTCCACAACACAGCTACTCAACAGGAGGTGACTAAACCAGATCTTGGAAAGGTCTCTCAAGCTTGGTGCTGAGCACTCAGCAATGTGCACGTGGCTTGACATAATTTCTCTCAGGGCTAAGAAATGGTGCAGACCCAGTGCATCTAACCAGATGCTGGAAAAATATACCATTGAAAACAAATCTGTGGAAATGTGATTCAGACCCAAGAAATCCCTACGATGGATTGCCAATGAGTTTCACGAGAAGAGGAGAGAAAATGAAAGAAGGCTTTTAGATGACAATGATGTTTTAACATAGGGATATATTTGAGGTCTCTGCTGTGTTCCATTGAACAGACAAGAGCTTTATGTTACAGCAAAAGCAGATAAGATCAGGTATGAAAAATAATTGATCATTCTCAGGTTGTGCTGTGGATTTATCCAAATTGTGTGCCTCTGCACTCTTTCCTACTTAGGTCAGAATACATGGACAGTATTAGTCTCAGATAAGAAATTGAATTTACTGATGAATACATCTTTTGACTATTAATAATAACCCCCCTTTTCTGTAATTTATAACCCACTGATATTGCTTTTACTTCTTTATACCCTTCAGTATACTACTTTATACCCACAATCCGCCCCAAACTGACTTTTTTAAATTTCACATCTGTAATTTACCCTTTACATTCTATATTTTGTTATACACAAAAGTAGCCGTTTAAAGTTTATAGGTATACCTGTTGGCAAGTGTGGCACTGATAAGGCTTTTCTCCACTGTGTGTCCGTTTGTGTCTTTCCATGTGATATTTCTGGATGAATCTCATATTACACTGATCACAACAGAATGGCTTCTCTCCTTCAAGGAACAAATATTTTAGTTTTACTTCAAAACGGATATAACAATTAGTAAGTGTATATACATTTGCAATTAAGACAAGAAGTTATTTTTTCAAACAAATGCCAAGATAAAACTAAAAAGCAATGAAATAGATTTTAAGACAGTGCCCATGTAATCTCTATACATACCACTGTGGATCTTCTCATGCCTCTGAAGCAGATACTTCTGAATGAAGCACATGTTACACTGGCTACATTGGAATGGCCGTTCACCTACAGGAACAAGTATAAAATTATTCCCCAAACTCTAGCTATTGGGTTAAACTCCTCAAGATGATTTAAACATATAATAAATACTATGCATTGTATCTAAACCTCATTTTAAAGACCAAGGAAATTTGGCATGACTCCAACAACTTTTACAGTTGTACCGTAGAAAGCCTCACAGCTTGGTTTGGCAACAGCTCTGCCCAGGAAATTGCAGAGTTATGGGTGTAGCCCACCCAGTCCATCATACAGACCAACCATCCATTTTCACCTCCGTCATTTCCTCTTCCCCTCTCCAGTCAGGCAGAAGATGCAAAAGCTTGAAAGCATGTACCACCATATTCAGGAACAGCTTCTTCCCTGCTGTTATCAGACTACTGAATGGCTCTCCCATAAACTAGGATGTAGCCCTGATGCTCCAACTACCTCATTGAAACCTTTCCATATTTTCTCTGTAAATGTTACGCTATAATGCAGTAGTGCTATATTCTGCACTCTGGTATTTTTCTCTTTGCACTACCCTATTGTACCTGCATATGGCACAATTGCACTAATGTATATGATTTGACTGGATAGCACACAAGCAAACCTTTTCCTTATATCTCAGCACACATGACAATAATAAACAAATACCACAAGTAACAACACTGAGGAAGGTGGGAAAAGTTATTTTCAGTACTACACTTACCAGTATGAATGAGGACATGACGACGAAGATGGTAAGAACTACGGAAGGAGGCACAGCAATGCTCACATATGTGAACCTTCGGACCATGTAAAAGATTGGTACCATCTCCACCTGCTGAAGACTGAAGGAAAATAATCCCCTTTTAAAGTCAAGAGTAATTTGATTAAGTCACAAATAAGGCTCAATACCAAAAAGGTTGAAAGCCTGTTTTGATGCAATGGTGGCAATTTAATAAATTCTAATTAATTATTTAAGGTCAAATGACATTGACAATTTTATTTTCAGTAATTTTAAAACACTAGTCACTCTCCAATGGGAATTACGAGAAAAAAAAAGCTAAGAAGATTGTGCAGGTAGATTACTAGTCAATTTCCCAAGCCCTTACACACGAAAGACTTAAAAAGACCTGCACTTACACTTTCATGCTTTGAAAGCATCCCAAAGGGCTTTATATCCAATGCAGAACTTTTCAAATGTAGAAAATGTGCAGCAAATCTAAACATGCAATCTTTTGATGAATGAAAAGAACAATTGGACCAGTATATACATGCATAATTCATTTCTAAGTCGACAAATTATGCATTATACCCATATCTGATTATTTCAAATTCCTACTTCCATATATACGAAATGAAACAGACCATCTTAATTTGCCATGTTGTCATTGTAGCCACCAGTGTGACAAATATAAAATGTATAATGGAAAGTGCACACAGCAGCAAAACTGTATATTTAAACATGTGCATGACTAAGATATAATGCAATCACCCAATGTCAATATATCAAATGGGAGTTTGCAAATAAATCTAAAACAAAGTGCGTGAAAATAAGGCAAAATTCTCCTAAATATTGCGCATGGCCACTTTACTTAATTTCCCAATCAAATCTTCACATTCTTGTGAAATAAGGCTTTTACAGAATATGTCATATTTTAGCAATGAAATACAAAGCTACAGAGTTAAAGTTGAAATGATGTGTGGCCTTTAGGGGTACTGAGATGCTGCTGTTCCTAAATTCATTACATAACTGCCACCATTACAGGCTTCACCATTTAAATTCAACAGATTTTTTATCATTTCAAGGCTGAGCGTGTTTTTGTCACAACCACCACTATTTCAAGGGTTATCAACAAACATGTATGTGTTAATTGGGCGCAGGGCATGTGATTAAACTCAACACCCCCAGATAGATTTTATTTTGCCTGGAATCCTCAGCGAAATAACCTGCTAAAATGCTGCAACATTGTAGTCTATTATACCACTAAACCATTGGAGATGTCATTATCACCTTTTCAAATACAAGCTTACTTATCTTACTGATTAAATTTAGTGTGCAGGACCTCTGATAATTACCTAGGTGTAATTCTCAACCATGGGTTTCCAAGCATCTTAAATTTAATAGCTTGTGTTAAGTTCTAAAATCATAAACAAATAAATCAGAAATAAGTACTGCCTTTGGACCGACAGAAACACTACCTTGGACGTTTCACTTCGTCTCCGCTTGGGCTTTGTATCCTGAGATTGGGAGTTTTGTTTCTTTGTCCTCTTAACAGTCCCTTGTTTTGGAACGGTGAGGTAATCTTTCTCATATCTGACATGTGACTGGAAGAATTTAAAAAAAAAAACGTGTTAATTTCAATTAAAGAAAATGTTTAAAATGAAAAACTATTCAACAATCAGTTAGTTATCAATTTATTCCCACACTGAGCAACTGCAGTTGTGTACTATATTTCCATCCACTTTTTATTTAAAGGTGCTTCTTTTCTCCCTTCAGTCTCAAACTTTGACTATTGTATTTGGCACTTATATGTGACCTTGTCTACAACTGGTAAGACCAAGCAGAGAAAAGGCAAATACCTCACCGAAAACTTGCTCTATGTCCATCAGGGGCAGCCGGAGCTCCTGGTTGCCTGCCATTTTAATTGCACTTCTCATTCCCATACTGACCTGTCTGTCCTCAGCCTTGTCCATTGCCAGATTTCCACTGACATAAATGGGAAGAACAGCAACTCTGGTTGCTCTCAGGTAACTCCTCTCAGGTATTCTGCCACCCAACAGCAAGAAGAAAACTCAAATTTCAGGTAGACCAATACCCACTCATACACCCGCCTTTACTTCCCCCCCCCCTTAAATGGTTTTCTTCCCACTTCCCCTAGTTCCTTTCCCTTCCTCCATCCACATCACCCACTGCTCCCTACTCAGGGTCCCGGTTCCTCTCCCCCCCCCCCTTCATTCCTAATCAGATTCCACCATCTCCACTCTTTTGTCTTCTCCACTTATCACCTCCAGTCTTAGAAACATAGAAACATAGAAAATAGGTGCAGGAGTAGGCCATTCGGCCCTTCGAGCCTGCACCGCCATTTGATATGATCATGGCTGATCATCCAACTCAGTATCACGTCCCTGCCTTCTCTCCATACCCCCTGATCCCTTTAGCCACAAGGGCTCTTGGTTCCCATATCCACCCAACTCTCCCCTATCTGACTCATCTGCCGATCAACACCCCCCTACCTGGATCTACCCGTCACTTACCAATTCTAGCCGCATCCCCTTCCCTGAACCTCTTTCTACCACTTATCTCCCCTCTACTCCATTAGTATGAAAAAGAATCCAGAGCTAAAATGTCAGCGGGACAGGCAGCATCTCTGGAGAGAAGGAATGGGTGATGTTTTGGGTCTATTCCTTCTCTCCATAGATGCTGCCTCACCCGCTGAGTTTCTCCAGCATTTTTTGTCTACCTTCAGTCTGAAGAAGTCACTCCAGTATTTTGTGTCTATCCATAATACAACTTAGAATAAATTGTAGGGGAAACTGATGCTATGACCTAAAATAGTTCCTTTACAATGACATAGTAGTGACTACGTTTTTCAGAATTTAGGGTATAAATGTTATATTGGTTACTTAAATAAAACTAATTAGAAAAGGGAAAAAATGCACATAAATACTGTCTCTGGCTTGCATCTGAATGATAATTCATTCAAAAGGTAAATTCATGGACATAAGAATCTAAATAAAAATAAAATGTACAACATGTACAGTAACTTCTCAATAGCGCAGATCAGGTCATTCTGGTCCTTAAATATACAGAAAAACAGAAAATAATGAAATATTCAGCAAATCTTTCAGTGGGTTGAAGCACCCTTTGATATTACTACCTCCACTACTAAAATGCACTAAATTACCAAATTAGAAATAGCACAGCCATTGAAAATTTAGAGCATTTATTTATTAAAGTCAGACTATAGCAAGAGATTATGAATCCTAGCCTTGTGAATAGTTTTTCACTGATAACTATACTATACGTCAGGAGTTACTGCATTTGGTGTACAATGTATTTTTTATTGAAATTAGAATTTCCCTTTTGGACAAATTGTCTCCAAGTCAAGAACTATTCATTTGGAACATGATCGAGAGAATGGCATAAACCAAAGTATATTATTTCCACTTTCTACTGACAAAACTAAACTTGCTGGGGGTATAACTCCTGGCTGTTTTTCAGTGACCAGTTGCGCTGCTGGTAAACTGGGACAGATGGATTGGCACAACAGCCTGCCAGTGATACTTTAACACACTGCTCTGACATGCCAACTATAGAGGAGACGCATGTTGTATTTGAATATATGGGGATCAAGAGCAGGACCAAGCCCACGCAAGCCCAAGAGCTGCTCTGCACAACACCGGCTGATGCTTCTAAGGCCGCCTGGGTCGAGATGAGATGGAGAGACCAGTGGACGTCAGCGGAACCATCTCGGCTACACCATTACATCAATGACCCCATGGAGGTCCCTGGCCAGGACCTGCCCCGAAAGCAGTGGACAACCCTCAACCGCTTGAGGACAGGCGTCGGACGCTATGGAGTAGCGATGAAGAGGTGGGGCCTCGTGGACAGCGCCTCCTGCGAGTTTGGGGACCCAACACAGGCAGTGGAGCACATAGTCACCAATTGCCCCAAACACCGGCCACCGAATGGTGAACGAGGTCTGATTGTCCTGGACGATGACACGTTGGCCTGGCTCGCCTCAAGGGAGCTGCAGGTCTAAAAGACATATGACAGAAGAAGAAGAAGCAGGACAGGAAGAAACTGGGGAAAATCACAAATGTTAAAAAAAAAATCAAAAACAAAAATGTTCAGGTGGTCAGAGTGCAAAGAGAACCAAAGATATCATTGATCCATCATCAAAATGAAGGTTCTGGTGGGTCAATATTTGGAGGACACGTACAAGATTAAAGAATGAAGACAACAATACAAGATAACTGATCATCAGTTCACATAAATCTATAAACTGAAAACAGCGCCATGAACAAAGCAGAATAAAATTGATCCAATGTCAAGCAAACTTTATCGAATCATGTACATTAAACCATGTTACGGTGAATAAACTGGTTATTGCACTGCTTCAAGTTAAACATTTCGCGAGTGATTTGCGCAAAGAACATGTGGTTTACAAATGCAAGTTCTTTCTTATTCTGTACAGAAATGCACAATTATGCAAAGGCCATCATGAGATTATAACCAACCCCATCTTCCTTACTCCCAACATTCAACATTTCCATTTTAAATTTACATATGGAAAGGCTGTTATTGGGAATAGATTAGAATCGAATAAGGTCACCTTTCAAACATTAGGCCTTCAACTGAACTGACTCCAGGTCTGGATAAAATAGCTTATCAGCCAATTAGAAGAAGTGAGTCCAAGTGATGTAATGCTCACAATTACTGTTTGGTCAAAATAGCTATTTCATATATTTAAACTGAGTGCAGGGGAAGCAGAACAAATGGAAAAACATAGTAAATGTAACAATAGTTATGTAATGAGTTATGTTAATCTGGAATACATTTCCTAAAAGATGATGAAACAAGATTGAATGACAATATTTAAAAGCATATTTGTTGCTTACTTAAAAAGGGAATATTTGTGTGGGTACAGGAAGAGATCAAATAGGATGAGTTACAATGCCCTCCATAACATTTGGGACAAAGACCCACCATTTATTTATTTGCCTCTGTACTCCACAATTTGAGATACGAAAAAAAATCACATGTGCTTAAAGTGCACATTGTCAGATTGTAATAAAGGCCATTTTTATACATTTTAGTTTCACCATGTAGAAATTACAGCAGTGTTTATACATAGACCCCCCCCCCCCCCCCATTTCAGGGCACTATAATGTTTGGAACACAGCAATGTTATGTAAATGAAAGTAATCATGTTTAGTATTTTGTTGCATATTCTTTGCATGCAATGACTGCTTGAAGTCTGCGATTCATGGACATCACCAGTTGCTGGGTGTCTTCTTGGTGATGCTCTGCCAGGCCTGTATTGCAGCCATCTTTAGCTTATGCTTGTTTTGGGGGCTAGTCCCTTCAGTTTTCTCTTCGGCATATAAAAAACATGCTCAATTGGGTTCAATTGGTGATTGACTTGGCCACTTAAGATTTGACCATTTTTAGCTTTGAAAATACTCCTTTGTTGCTTTGGCAGTATGTTTGGGATCATTGTCTTGCTGTAGAATGAACCACTGGCCAATGAGTTTTGAGGCATTTGGATGTATCTATACATTTCAGAATTAATTAATGCTACTACCATTAGCAGTTGTATCATCAATGAAGATAAGTGAGCCAGTAACTTCAGCAGCCATACATGTCCAGGCCATAACACCCCCACCACCGTGTTTCACAGATGAGGTGGTATGCTTTGGATCTTGGGCAGTTCCTTGTCTCCTCCATACTTTGCTCTTGCCATCACTCTGATATGTTAATCTTCGTCTCACCTGTCCACAAGACCTTTTTTCCAGAACTGCGGTTCCTCTTTTAAGTACTTCTTGGCAAACTGTATCCTGTCCATTCTATTTTTACTGCTAACCAGTGATTTGCATCTTGCAGTGTAGCCTCTGTATTTCTGTTCATGAAGTCTTCTGCAGACAGTGGTCATTGACAAATCCACACCTGACTCCTGAAGAGTGTTTCTGATCTGTTGGACATGTGTTTGGGCATTTTTCTTTATTATAGAGAGAATCTTCTGCCATCAGCTGTGGAGGTCTTCTTTAGCCTGCAGTCCCTTTGCGATTATAAGCTCACCAGTGCTCTTTTTCTTCTTAATGATGTTCCAAACAGTTGATTTTGGTAAGCCTAAGGTTTGGCGGATGTCTCTATCAGTCTCATAATGGCTTCTTTGACTTTCATTGGCACAACTTTGGTCCTCATGTTGATAAACAGCAATAAAAGTTAGCAAAGGTGATGGAAAGACTGGAGGAAAGACTAGGTGAAAGACTCTTATGCCTGCATTAAGGAGGCATTTAAACATACCTGAGAAATTACAAACACCTGTGAAGCCATTTGTCCCAAACATTATGGTGCCCTGAAATGGGGGGGGGGGGGGGGGGTCTATGTATAAACACTGCTGTAATTTCTACATGGTGAAACCAAAATGTATAAAAATGGCCCCTATTAAAATCTGCCAACGTGCACTTTAACCACATGAGATTTTTTTCTATTACAAATCTCAAATTGTGGAGTACAGAGGCAAATAAATAAATGACGGGTCTTTGTCCCAAACATTATGGAGGGCACTGTAGATGGACATTTTCAAGAGTAGGCATGACTGTCTTCTTTGTTGTGGGAGGCAAAATGGCACAGCTAGTAGACATAAAATGCTGAAATAACTCCGCGGGTTCATGGAGTCTGAAGAAGGCTCTCGACCCGAAATGTCACCCACTCCTCCTCTCCAAAAATGCTGCCTGTCCTGCTGAGTTACTCCAGCATTTTGTGTTTATCTTCAGTGTAAACCAGCATCTGCAGTTCCTTCCAACACAGCTGCCTGACCTCAGGTGCCACTTCTCCATGACCTTGTAGGCTTCCTCAAGGTACTCCTGTTTCTTCCCACATATCAAAGATGTGCAGGTGGTAGGTTAATCAGACACTGTAAAATTGCCTCAGATCCTGTGTAGATGTGACAGAATACCTTGGGCAGCTGATAAGAATGTGGGGGGAAAGAAACGGCATTTATCTAGGAGTGTAAATGGGTGGTTGGCATGGGCTTGATGGGTCTCCCTGCAGTACCTCTATGACTCTGCCATGTTATATGATTCTGTAAAACCCACCACATGAGAAAGTTTACTGAATGTTTGATATGCTGATGTAGTCCATCCAGAGCAACATTTGGTCAGGCTGTTCCAAATGTGCAGTGTCAAGGAGCAATGAACCTTTAGAAATGCTTTATAGAATGCAAGAGCAACAGACCACATATTGCACTGTCTTCACGTCATGTGATTTTGCCTTGAATTTAAGCTTATGCTATAGTCCTAAAGAATGCTTTATTCAACTGTGTTTTCCCCTGAAATGTAGATGCCTAACATATCACCCGTCACCAATTGTTTAGCACATTTGTCTACTACTATGGAACAAAGGAATGCACTCACATTAGATTGCCTTCAGGAGTAGACAACAAATGGTATACTTCTAGCACTTCCCTCATCTCAAAAAAAATTAAATAAAAAACATTGACTGGGTTTTATGATGTAGATCATGACTCTCTGTGCATTCAATGGGTGCAGGTCCCCTTTCCTTACTGACATCAATACATAACTTGTTACTGTTGATTATGAGCTCAAAATTGTTATATTTTTAGTCCAGTCTCATAACTAGTATGCTACATACCAAATATACAGAAAACATGGAATTGGCAAAAGTAATCTATTTCACACAACAATGACATACCCCATCTGCTCGAGGGATACATTCCACAAAATGTCAACGTTGATCCAGCCTCGTAGGATTATCCTTCAGAGATCGGGGCTGGAGTAAGTTATTGAGTCAAAGTATCCACCACTATTAACCAGTGCATTTTTGATGGTGTCTTAGGATGTCAATTGGGAAATGTTTTACCTCTTACCACAAAATTAAATGAACGAGTAAAGGGACATCTATCATATAGTGTACCACTCAATGACAGGTATGATTCCAACTTGTGCAAGTTAGATAATCCACTAATAGGACACTACTGTTAATGTGGATGGGAGCAAGAGTGATCACCACATGGAATATTATCACGATGGGAGGCACTGACTTCAATTTATACTGGGCTAAAAACAAGAATGCAAACTTAAATGGTCTGCTCAAGATATTAAATTACAGCCTAAAAATGGTTAGTCTCACTGAAAGAAGGCCAGGTAAATGACTGAATTGTATTCTTGCCACGTTGAAGAAGTAACTGATTTAACTCCATAAAAACATTCAATTATCAAGCAATGCAATGAATGGAAAACGTTATACTTACTAGACCAGTATGATTTAGATTGTGGGTCAAGATGCTCTGTCCCCTGTTCATCTCCTCTTCCTCGAGAAGTTTATTCTTAAAATATAAAAATCCATCGTGCGCAGAGAACTTTTTCTCTTTAATATCTGAGATGGGCTGCCCATATTCTGACGGATATTTTTCTACTGGAGCGTCAGGATCTTTTTTGAGGATCAAATCCTGAGGTACAGATGGTGTAACAGAATGGGCAGCGAGGCTGGAAAAGTTTGTGATTGGTGGGAGGTGACTGAACATGATCATGCCAGAAGAAAAGTTTGGTTCCATCCCACCGTTCCTGAGGAATTCGTTACCTAATTTGTCGTGAACAATGCTCATGATGTCGGTCTAAAGTTATTCAAAGCCAGATCAACTGCAGACTCCTAAAGTAAGAGGATAAAAATATTAGACAATTGAAGCAGAAAATTTTACAATCTTTCATGCCGTTACAATTTTTAAGTGCACTTGATATCCAAAGCCATCACTCTTTGTGATTTATGTTGTGTTGCTTACTGATTATGTTGTGTTGCTTACTGATATCCCACTACAATGCCACAATATGTCTACGTTGAAGATAACAAGAGGAGCTTGGAACCTTTTATCCATAGAACCAAGTTACAATGACAATCATCTGAGGTGCAGAGGTACAGTTGTGGGAACAAGTTCCTTTCATAGGCCGCTCAAAACTTTGCCCTTGAAGCCTACGACATCATAATCGTTCAGTTGTGCAGTTACCTAGTAACAGATTCTTATTCATTGTTTTAATGAAGTACAAGAAAGTTTGTAGGACTCAACTTACATACTTAGTATTTGGAACTGAACTTTCACTTGGTAAAATGATTTGCCAAATAATGGGAAGCAAAACGTTTCATCAAAAAACAGTGTCTGTTGGACAAAGTAGGAATGACTTCAAATCAATTGATGGTGACCTAATTTCAATGTGTAGAAACATAGAAAATAGGTGCAGGAGTAGGCCATTCGGCCCCGAGCCTGCACACCGCCATTTGATATGATCATGGCTGATCATCCAACTCAGTATCCCATCCCTGCCTTCTCTTCATACCCCCTGATCCCTTTAGCCACAAGGGCCACATCGAACTCCCTCTTAAATATAGCCAATGAACTGGCCTCAACTACCTTCTGTGGCAGAGAATTCCACAGATTCACCACTCTCTGTGTAAAAAATGATTTCCTCATCTCGGTCCTAAAAGTCTTCCCTCTTATCCTTAAACTGTGACCCCTAGTTCTGGACTTCCCCAACATCGGGAATAATCTTCCTGCATCTAGCCTGTCCAACCCCTTAAGAATTTTGTAAGTTTCTATAAGATCCCCCCTCAGTCTTCTGAATTCCAACGTGTACAAGCCGAGTCTATCCAGTCTTTCCTCATATGAAAGTCCTGCCATCCCAGGAATCAGTCTGGTGAACCTTCTCTGTACTCCCTCTATAGCAAGAATGTTTTTCCTCAGATTAGGAGACCAAGACTGTATGCAATACTCCAGGTGTGGTCTCACCAAGACCCTGTACAACTGCAGTAGAACCTCCCTGCTCCTATACTCAAATCCTTTTGCTATGAATGCTAACATACCATTCGCTTTCTTCACTGCCTGCTGCACCTGCATTCCTACTTTCAATGACTGGTGTACCATGACACCCAGGTCTCGTTGCATCTCCCCTTTTCCTAATCGGCCACCATTCAGGTAATAGTCTACTTTCCTGTTTTTGCCACCAAAGTGGATAACCTCACATTTATCCACATTATACTGCATCTGCCATGCCTTTGCCCACTCACCCAACCTATCCAAGTCACCTTGCAGCCTCCTAGCATCCTCCTCAGAGCTAACACTGCCCCCCAGCTTCGTGTCATCCGCAAACTTGGAGATGTTGCATTCAATTCCCTCATCCAGATCATTAATATATATTGTAAATAGCTGGGGTCCCAGCACTGAGCCTTGCGGTACCCCACTAGTCACTGCCTGCCATTCTGAAAAGGACCCGTTTACTCCTACTCTTTGCGTCCTGTCTGCCAGCCAGTTCTCTATCCACATCAATACTGAACCCCCAATACCATGTGCTTTAAGTTTGTATGCTAATCTCTTATGTGGGACCTTGTCGAAAGCCTTCTGAAAGTCCAGATATAACACATCCAATGGTTCTCCCTTATCCACTCTACTAGTTACATCCTCGAAAAATTCTATAAGATTCGTCAGACATGATTTACCTTTCATAAATCCATGCTGACTTTGTCCAATGAACTCACCACTTTCCAAATGTGCTGCTATCCCATCTTTAATAACTGACTCCAGAATTTTCCCCACCACCGATGTTAGACTAACTAGTCTGTAATTCCACGTTTTCTCTCTCCCTCCCTTTTTAAAAAGTGGGGTTACATTAGCTACCCTCCAGTCCTCAGGAACTACTCCAGAATCTAAAGAATTTTGAAAAATTATCACTAATGCATCCACTATTTCTGCGGCTACTTCCTTAAGTACTCTGGGATGCAACTTATCCGGCCCTGGGGATTTATCGGCCTTTAATCCATTCAATTTACCTAACACCACTTCCCGGCTAACCTGGATTTCACTCAGTTCCTCCATCTCATTTAACCCCCGGTCCCTTGCTAGAAAATCAGCTTTTCCCATTCATATTCAGTACCTGCCATTCTGCCACTGGCATCTCCCACGTTAGTTTTCTCTCATAACCAGAGGTATGTTTAAAAGTTTAACAAGTTTTAATTATGGCTCACAAAAAATAAAACAATAGATGTCAAACTTCTTACAAGGAAAAAAACAAAAAACAGGAGAAAAATAGATTTCAAAATTAGTTCAGGATTTGCATTATAGATAGCTTCCTACAAAATAATACCAAAGCCACAACTACCTATTGAATACAAAATAACATCTAGTCAAAATTGGCTTGGTTTCTTTTTTTAAATTATTCTTTATACATCATTCAACTTTCCTCAATATACTGCATCAACTTTTCCTGAAAGGTACAATGTAAGCAGTTCCAAACATCTGAGAGGACACAAGGAACAGCAGATGCTAGTTCACAAACAAAAAAGACAAAGTGCTGAGCGGGTCACGCAGCATCTCTGGAGAACATGGCTAGGTGACGTTTCGAGTCAGGACCCTTCTTTAGACATCTGTGTACTTGATTAATATAAATCAACAATTAGAAAATAAGTCAGTCTAAAGAGTGAGTTGATGGAAGTTCTGATGGATTTATCTTTCTACCGCCCAACACATTTTAATAAATTCCTATTTTTTTCACATTAAGTACGGAATCTGGTTTGATAATATAAATACAGTATATCACTGCAATGCAAAATTAATATTTAATATATTAATTGAATGAATTTTCAGCATTCTTAATTGAGTGCTCAGTATGTAGGAGCCTAAAATAGCAATAATGGCTTTTATACAAATAAGAAATTTTGTTCACAAAAAAAAATCAAAAGATGCTTTACTGATGTAACATGAGCTACTCTTCTGAAGAATGGGTTGAAGTAAAAGGACATTGAAGGGACAAGATAAAAAATACCCTTTAAAATGGGGCTAGATATTTACGAGCCATGACATTTCTTACTTCAGTGACTATTCCTTAAAAGAGCTCTATACAAGCTAAGACTGAACTTTAAATATCACAAATTCCAAACAGAATACACTGCTTTTTTGCCACCATTAAATTATAAACAAAGGTATACAATATTTTAAATTGAACGCTGTGCTCAAGTTCATACGTTCTACCACACAGCTTTTCCGTCTCCACAACTGCTCAATAGTAACCACTCAATATTTATTTGATGGAATTACTCGAGCTGCTGCAGTCAACAATCTTCCATCCTCAGCAAGAAATGGTTCAGCTCACCTGACGCGAACATTGGTCGTTGGTCAATCTCCAACATGTGGCCCACTGTTAGACTGACACCATACCCAACCATTCACACCAAGATAGAGTATTTGATAATGTTTCACAATGAAAATTCCAGGATTTGGCCACAGATTTGCTGGAACTTTTATTATATTAAAGACCTGTAGTTCATGTCCTCTTTTCCCAGAGCTCATACTAGTTACTGAACATTTGCAAAATTAAAAAGACTCAAAGTGCTGAAGTAACTCAGCGGGTCAGGCAGCTTCTCTGGAGAACATGATTAGGAGACGTTTTAGGCCAGGACCCTTCTTCAGACCTGAAGAAGGGCACAGACCTGAAACATCACCAATCTATGTTCCCCAGAGATGCTGCCTGACCTGGATCCAGCACTTTATGTCTTATTTTCTTGTAAATCAGCATCTGCAGTTCCTTGTGCCCACATTTGAAATATTGTGGAGTCTGCAAAAATAAAAAACACTGTTGCTGCAAAGCAACATGAGACTTGAATGGTAGGACTAAGGAACAGATAAACACCCTCACCACTTGTAAATTAAAATACCCAATTTGGTGGTAAAATAAACAGCCCTCAAACTGTTAAGTAACAAATCATACAGGCAAATTAACACATGAAGTTGCATCAAAACATCCTTTGTTCTAAAGAATGTTTAAGAAGGAACTGCATATGCTGGAAAATCAAAGGTAGACAAAAATGCTGGAGAAACTCAGCGAGTGAGGCAACATCTATGGAGCGAAGGAAATAGGCAACGTTTCGGGTCGAGACCCTTCTTCAGACCCTGAAGAAGGATCTCGACCCGAAACGTTGCCTATTTCCTTCGCTCCATAGATGCTGCCTCACCCGCTGAGTTTCTCCAGCATTTTTGTCTGCCTTTGTTCTAAAGGATTTTACCAAGAAATTTGACACTCAAACAG
Source organism: Malacoraja senta (assembly GCA_038087875.1). Classification (NCBI taxonomy): domain Eukaryota; kingdom Metazoa; phylum Chordata; class Chondrichthyes; order Rajiformes; family Rajidae; genus Malacoraja; species Malacoraja senta. Next base: position 19,858,284 of record CM075986.1, on the reverse strand, counting down.
ACAAAAAGACATGGTGCATTGTCTATTTAAATGATTGAATTCCACCACACTATGGAGACAGTTGGGTCTTTTCCATTCAAGAACAAAATCGAACTAAAATATAGTTGATCGCAAATCTCATCACTGCAAAACAACCACTCTGGCACTGAAAACTTCAACAAGTTCAGAACCTCATTATTACCAATTTTAAGTACTGCAGACTTAAAATATACATTTACAGATTTTTGAAATTTTGTTTTCCTCTTTTCCACATTTTGCCTTCTTACCATGTTTGGCTTTAAATTAAACACTCTAAAGTGCACTTGCTGATTAAGACTCTACATGCCTCAATAAGATCATTCAATTTAATTGCTTAAGGATATAAACAGTTGCTTTCCCTATCAAATGGTCCCCAGATTTCCAGTAGAGGATACCACAGAGTTTTGGATTTCTATATCATTGCATGCTCCACTGCAAAAGTCCATTGTATGTGTAATGAACGACTTGTGCATTTTGTTTGTCACTGATCACAAAGTGTAGCCTGCTTACTGGTCTATACAGTCAAATGTAATTATGTTCTATATAAATAGCCTTAACTATCTAGCTACTGTATGTATTTTCATATACAGCGGCTAGATATGTAAGGCTATTCTAATACATTAGATATTAAATTTCTAAAGGTCATTAAATCCATAAACAACTTCTTAACAATAAATTACCTACTTATTCCAACAATAATAAAGATTAAGCAAAGGTTTATTGTTATTCGTGGAATATTTTGTTCTAATAATACAGAATAGTTGCAAGTTTTGTTTTTTTCTCTCCCATTATTACATTTAAAATGTGTAGGAAGGAACTGCAGATGCTGGTTTACACCGAAGACAGACACAAAATGCTGGAGTAACTCAGCATGACAGGCATGGGCGACATTCCTTCTCTCCAGAGATGCTGCCTGTCCCGCTGAGTTACTCCAGCATTTTGTGTCCATTACATTTAAAATGTTCAACTTTTCATGTTCTTTTATAATTTGGTCTATTCGAGTTGTACCGTACTTGCCTTGACAAACAGAATTTGCTGGATTAGATCAGTTCCCCTGAATACTAAAAGAACTGAGGGAAAAAATAAATAGTTACAGGGAAGGCACATTTCCTTCTGTAACAGAAGTCCTCCCTTGGATTTGCACACTTTCAAAACACTGTTCAGTGAAAGTATCCACTCACATTTTGTACATAACATCATTGTCAATGATTAGATATTTAAACTAGAAAAGAATGTGGAGATGAAAGAGTGCTTTCAGTACAAAATACTTCTTCCTTTGAATTTCTCCTCTTCTTCAAAGTTGTCGAGTGACTTCAATTTCAGTAAGCTCCCCACATCGGCATCCTGTTAAGCGACAGTTGATACTCCAACTGACGGCCAAAAAGCCAGGCTGGAATCGTGCAGAATCAGGAAATTATTTTACGTTGAGAACACGAGTATTCCCATTTTTACCTATGTTTTCCGGAATCGTGCATTTCCTAGATTTACTTTTACATTATCACAATGGAATAACACAAGCTAAACAGATCCGGCCAATGTACAAGTGTCTTTTTGCTGTACGAATGATTACGAATGAATTTGAAGCCCGACATTATATTTAAAAAATAACATTTGCCATTTTATACGATGCAACATTTTGTTCTAAACCCCGCACAATTGGCAATATACATTTCAGAGAGATGCAACCACAAAACTACAATATTGCAATTTACAAAGTCAGATTTCAGACTCTTCCGATTCAGAACTGAACTTGCTAACCTTGCATTCATTTTGGATCTCAAGGAGTAATATTAAGGGACTGAAGTTGGTAAGAAGAGGGTTTATCAATAGGAGAGAAGGCTTTTTGAACCATAAGATACATAGGCTGCTCTCAAGGAAAATAATCTCCAGAGTGTATCACAATGGTTTCCTTGCCAACGGATACTCCAAAGCAAGATCTTGTGAAGTCATTTAAACTGAATGATCAACAGGGAGCATTCCAGCACCCTGGAACAACTACATAGAACACAGTTGGCTCAACTATGTCTGATCCGAATTAAATAATTCCATATTTTGAACAAAGCCGACATTTCATGAGATGTGCAGGAACAATAACTTGTTTTAATTTACCTTTGAAGTTTTGTTTAGTAGAGAGATACAGCATGGAAACAGGTCCTACCCAACCATCGAAAAACCATTTAAAATATTTATACTATCCCATGCATCCACTCCCTACACACTAGGGTCAATTTAGAGGGGCCAATTAATCCACGTCTTTGGGGTGTTGGAGGATGCTGGACAAAATCCATGTAGTCACAGGGAAAACATGCAAACTCCACACAGATTGCATCCGTGGTCAAGATTGTGGATTTGTGGAATTCTCTGCTTCAGAAGGCAGTGGAGGCCGATTCACTGGATGTATTCAAAAGAGAGCTAGAGCTCTTAGGGCTAGCGGAATCAAGGGATATGGGGAGAAGGCAGGAACGGGGTACTGATTGTGGATGATCAGCCATGATCACATTGAATGGCGGTGCTGGCTCGAAGGGCTGAATGGCCTACTCCTGCACTTATTTTCTATGAATCTATGTATTTTTGTGTCTGGCACTGTGAAGCATCAGTTCCATCAGCTGTGCCATGCTGCGATACCGTTTCCTCAGGTTCTGCATGGGCAGAACATTCCAATGCCAATTTTCCTGAGCAGAGCTTTACTTAAAGGAGTAATTTGAACAAAAACAATTTCTCATGGAGAGTGCAGGAATTATAACTGGTTTTAATTTACCATTGAGATTTAGTTTAGTTTAGAGATGTATCATGGAAACAGGCTCTTCGGTCCCTCAAATCCACACCAACCATCATTCACAGAAGTTCTCTATGATCCCACTTTCTCACTCACTCCCTACACATTAGGGGCAAATTTATAGAGGCCAATTAGCCTCCAAACCTGCATGTCTTTGGGATGTTACACAAAACCCTGGCACCCGGAGCTTTGCTTAAGTTTTTTTTAAAAAACAAAACCAACTTAACACTGCGATGTACAGGAACGATAACTGGTTTAAATTTCCCTCCGAGGTTCACAGTGACAGGGAAAAATCACCTATTAATATTAAAAATCCCTATTATTAAAATTTGCGTTAGTTTTGCAATTATTTGTAAATGTCACACGTGTGAGTTAAAATATCTGTTGATAAAAATGAGCTGAAATTTGTGGTTTTTTTTAAAAAATGAAGAGGCAGAGGCTTATTTTTAACAAAAAAAATTTTTTTTTAAAAGATGAGACGGGGATTAAGGATGAAGTGTGGGTTTGTGTTGAGGGAGTGTGTCGGCCGCCGGGCCTGGTGTCCTCGCTGCCGGGCTCGGGGCCTGCGGGCGCCGCCGGCAGCAGCAGCAGCAGCAACAGCGGCGTTTCCCCCGGCCTCAGGCCGCTTTGTCCGCGGCCCGGGCCCGGGGCGGCTCCATCCCTCCCTCCTTCCCGCCCTCCCTCCCTCCCTCCCTCCTTCACGGCCGGCCCGCTCCCTCCCTCCCTCACGCTCACCTCGCATCGCCTCCGCCCGGATCTCAGGCCAGATTCTCCCTCCCGTTTGTCAACATCCTTCAACAGCTCGACTCCTCCATCTTGGATCCGGCTGCACGCCGGGTAGTCTGGGTGCTCGGCTCGGACGGGGACAACCGCGGGAGGAGCCGAGCGCTGCCGAGGGTCCCCGAGCGTCTTCGGGCGGAGCCGAGCGCTGCCGAGTGTCCCCGAGCGTCTTCGGGCGGAGCCGAGCGCTGCAAACCAAAAAAGTGTTAAAGAAGGAACTGCAGATGCTGGAAAATCGAAGGTACACAAAAATGCTGGAGAAACTCAGCGGGTGCAGCAGCATCTATGGAGCGAAGGAAATAGGTAACGTTTCGGGCCGAAACCCTTCTTCAGACTGATGTAGGGGGTGGGGAGAAGAAAGGAAAAAAGGAAAAAAGGCAGAGGAGGGCTGGGGGATGGGAGGAGACAACCAGAGTGCTGATGAAGGGGAGGGGACAGCAAGGGCTTGCAGAGTTGGGAGAATTCAATGTTCATGCCCCCAGGGTGTAGACTGCCCAAGCGGAATATGAGGCGCATTTCCTCCAATTTCCAGTGTTGCTCGCTGTGGCCATGGAGGAGACCCAGGACAGAGAGGTCAGATACGGAATGGGAGGGGGAGTTGAAGTGCTGAGCCACCGGGAGGTCAGGTTGGTTTTTGCGGACCGAGCGGAGGTGTTCGGCGAAACGATCGCCAAGCCCACGCTTGGTCTCACCGATGTAGATCAGCTGGCATCTAGAGCAGCGGATGCAATAGATGAGTTTGGAGGAGATGCAGGAGAACCTCTGTCGCACCTGGAACGACTGCTTGGGTCCTTGAATGGAATCGAGGGGGGAGGTGAAGGGACAAGTGTTGCATACCAAAGGTAGACAAAAATGCTGGAGAAACTCTATGGAGCAAAGGAAATAGGCAACGTTTTCGGGCCGAAACCCTTCTTCAGACGAACTTCTTCAGACAATCTTCTGCAAACCAAAGATCGTTAAAGGCTGCTCTAGTATCTACTGTCTGAAGAAGGGTCTCGACCCGAAACGTTGCCTATTTCCTTCGCTCCATGGATGCTGCTGCACCCGCTGAGTTTCTCCAGCATTTTTGTATTTCCAACATCTGCAGTTCCTTCTTAAACGCTCTAGTATCTTTGCTGCAAACTTGCTAACTCCCACAGCAAACTGCTCAAACGCAGCGCTGCCCTGCAAACTAGAGTTGCTGCCTGACCTGCTGAGTTACTCCAGAATTTTGTGTCTCTCTTCCCTGCAAACTGTTGTTGCACTGAACACGCCTGTACATGATCCATAGCCCCAATTTCCCTGCATGTGCCTATCTAAAAGCTTCTTAAACTCCAATATTGTATCTGCCGCTTCCGCCTCATCTTCATCTTCATCTTCAACCTCATCTTCATCTTCAACCTCATCTTCATCTTCAACCTCATCAGGATGAAAAAGCAGGATGTGGTTAAACATGCTCAAAGCTGCAGAAATGGGGGATGCGTGGTGATACTATTATAGAATATGGAAGACAGCTTTCATCAGGAAGCTACCTGTTCTGTGTACTGAATAGAACCACAGCTGCTCCTTGGCTGTTATACATCTCCACAGCACAAGGCAAAGCAGATTGGGAAATGTTCAATCTGCTACAGGTGGACAATAAATTAATATTTCCAGAAGCTGTAGAAACTAAAAACTGCAGATGCTGGTTTACAAAAGAGGACACAAACTGCTGAAGTAACTCAGTGAGTCAGGCAGTATCTCTGGAGAACATGGATAGGTGATGTTTAGGTTTGGGACGCATATTCAGATCTGAAGAAGGTCTGAAGTAGGGTCCTGACCTGAAATGTCACCGATCCATGTGTAGCGGCAGATTTTTATATCGTTCAAGAGATTGGCCAAATGGCCACTACACCATGATCTCCAGAGATGCAGCGTGACCCATTGAGTTACTTCAGCACTTTTTTATTTAAAAAAAAAAGTCAAATGTTCAGTAACTATTATGAACCCTGGGAAAAGAGGACATGAACTGCAGGTCTTAAATATAGTAAAAGATCCAACAAAACTATGACCAAATCCTGGAATTTGCACTGCAAAACATGATCAAATACTCAATCTTGGTGTGAATGGTCGGATATCGAATCAGTCCAACAGTGGACAACTTCCTGAAGATTGACCAAAGAGCAATGTTCACGTCAGATGAGCTAGACCATAATCAGTACACAGACGTCTGATGAAGTGTTCCGACCTGAAACATCACTTATCCATGTTCTCCAGAGATATTGCCAGAACCCGCTGAGTTAATACAGCATTTTGTTCCTTCCTACACAAGTGATAGGTGGATACAGGTGAGGGGGTTGTGCTCCAGAATGTTTCCAGAAGCAGAGTAGGAAGTGAAAGCTGAAGGTTAGAAATGGAAGAGAAATGTATTGGAGTGAGGATTCTTCTTATCGAGTCCAAATCACAAGATTAGAAATTGTTCAGCCAGAACTGAACACACTTCATGGCATCTGCATACAATAGAAACATAGAAAATAGGTGCCTTCGAGCCTGCACCGCCATTCAATATGATCATGGCTGATCATCCAACTCAGTATCCTGTACCTGCTTTCTCTCCATACCCCCTGATCCCTTTAGCCACAAGGGCCACATCTAACTCCCTCTTAAATATAGCCTATGAACTGGCCTCAACTCCATTCTGTGGCAGAGAATTCCAGAGATTCACCACTCTCTGTATAAAAAATGTTTTTCTCATCTCAGTCCTAAAAGATTTCCCCTTTATCCTTAAACTGTGACCCCTTGCTCTGGACTTCCCCAACATCGGGAACAATCTTCCTGCAACTAGCCTGCCCAACCCCTTAAGAATTTTGTAAGTTTCTATAAGATCCCCCCTCAATCTTCTAAATTCCAGCGAGTACAAGCCGAGTCTATCCATTCTTTCCTCATATGAAAGTCCTGACATCCCAGGAATCAGTTTGGTGAACCTTCTCTGTACTCCCTCTATGGCAAAAATGTCCTTCCTCAGATTAGGAGACCAAAACTGTATGCAATACTCCAGGTGTGGTCTCACCAAGACCCTGTACAACTGCAGTAGAACCTCCCTGCTCCTATACTCAAATCCTTTTGCTATGAATGCTAACATACCATTCGCTTTCTTCACTGTCTGCTGCACCTGCATGCCCATTTTCAATGACTGGTGTACCATGACACCCAGGTCTCGTTGCATCTCCCCTTTGCCTAATCGGCCACCATTCAGGTAATAGTCTACTTTCCTGTTTTTGCCACCAAAGTGGATAACCTCACATTTATCCACATTATACTGCATTTGCCATGCATTTGCCCACTCACCCAGCCTATTCAAGTCATATTGCAGCCTCCTAGCACCCTCCTCACAGCTAACACTGCCCCCCAGCTTCGTGTCATCCGCAAAGTTGGAGATGTTGCATTCAATTCTCTCGTCCAAATCATTAATATATATTGTAAATAGCTGGGGTCCCAGCACTGAGCCTTGCGGTACCCCACTAGTCACTGCCTGCCATTCTGAAAAGGACCCGTTTACTCCTACTCTTTGCTGCCTGTCTGCCAGCCAGTTCTCTATCCACATCAATACTGAACCCCCAATACCGTGTGCTTTAAGTTTGTATATTAATCTCTTATGTGGGACCTTGTCGAAAGCCTTCTGAAAGTCCAGATATAACACATCCACTGGTTCTCCCTTATCCACTCTACTAGTTACATCCTCGAAAAATTCTATAAGATTCGTCAGACATGATTTACCTTTCATAAATCCATGCTGACTTTGTCCAATGATTTCACCATTTTCCAAATGTGCTGCTATCCCATCTTTAATAACGGACTCTAGCAGTTTCCCCACTACCGATGTTAGACTAACTGGTCTGTAATTCCCCGTTTTCTCTCTCCCTCCCTTTTTTAAAAAGTGGGGTTACATTAGCTACCCTCCAATCCTCAGGAATTACTCCAGAATCTAAAGAGTTTTGAAAAATTATCACTAATGCATCCACTTAAGTAATCTGGGATGCAGCCTATCTGGCCCTGGGGATTTATCGGCCTTTAATCCATTCAATTTACCTAACACCACTTCCCGGCCAACCTGGATTTCACTCAGTTCCTCCATCTCATTTGACCCCCGGTCCCCTTCTATTTGACCCCCGGTCCCCTGCTATTTCCGGCAGATTAATTAAGTCTTCCTTAGTGAAGACAGAACCAAAGTAGTTATTCAATTGGTCTGCCATGTCCTTGTTCCCCATGATCAATTCACCTGTTTCTTGCGCTTCTTGTGCTTCTTGTGCGTAGTGGTGGAAAGATTGGTAGAAGCAGGGCCGCTCTTTTCTTGAACCCAAGTGAGGATTAAGGATTGGCTTTTTTTTAAAAAGCAGCCTGATTCAGATAACTCTGTAAGAAAATCTGCACGCCATTCAAGTTAGGTTGTCAGGTACTGGGTTGCAAAGTAAATCTACTTGGGGAGATAAGACTCATGAGTACTCACGATAAGTAATAGCAATAATAATGACTGACTTTGGTGCCTTCCCTCACAGTGGCTAACTTTGATTCTGCTGTGTGGGGATGTTTTATGTTGAACTCTATCGTTTGTTGTGTTCTTTATTTTTTATTGTATGGCTGTATGGTGACCACACATTTCACTGTGCCAACTGGCACATGTGACAAATAAATGTATCTTGTATCTTGTAATAGGGTGTGCTTTGCGTAGGCAGCGGTTTGGCAGCAAGGGAGTTGAAGGATGAGAAATGAATAAATAGGCTTCAATTTCTAGACTGAGAAATCCATTAGCCTCTTGAAACTGGCACCAGCAGGATGAGGGGAGACAGGGAAAGAAGCTCATTAAAAGCAATTAATTAATTTTATGGTGGCTTTCAGAATTCTATTGTCAAGATTTAAACTGCAGAAATAACACAACACTGTTTATATTGAACATAATCATTGGCAAAGATAAGGTTCAGGATCAGATGTAGGAGCCTGAAAAAAAGTAACTTCCAGGTTCAGAAACAACTTCTTTCCGACATCCATCTTGGCCATTAAACACTACCACCTCCGAATAAGCTCTGAACTATATAGACTTGGGGGCACTGGTTTTGTCTTTTTGCACTATTATTGTTTGTTTGCTAGTTTTTCTGTGTGTGTGTGTGTGTGTGTGTGTGTGTGTGTGTGTGTGTGTGTGTGTGTGTGTGTGTGTGTGTGTGTGTGTGTGTGTGTGTGTGTGGTGTGTGTGTGTGAGTGTGCGTGTGTTGTGTGTTGTGTGTTGTGTGTTGTGTGGTGTGTGGTGTGTGGTGTGTGGTGTGTGGTGTGTGGTGTGTGGTGTGTGGTGTGTTGTGTGTGTGTGTGTGGTGTGTGTGTGTGTGTGTGTGTGTGTGTGGTGTGTGTGTGTGTGTGTGTGTGTGTGTGTGTTCAATTCCTATTTTCTTCCAAACGCTAGGCCACAGCCTTTTCATTTTCACATTCTACTCACATTTTTCCTGTCGAGGTGATAAACATCTTCCCGTCGCATTCCCACATATTTCCGAAGTTTTTGATCGTTTAAAGCCCGAAAACTCACTCATTTCAGAAAAAAAATGAAATAAGAATATCATTGTTCTGTCTGGGACAAATGACAATAATACGCTCTCTTGATCCTCTCCCACTCTCATTACATTCTAATGGGTTAAATTTATTATTTTAAGTTCAACACACACACTGTAGTGATAATTTGTAATTATCAGCCATGAATTTTGTGTAATAGAACAGGATTGTGCCTTCTACATCCTCATACTGTGAAACTCCAGATAAGTGAAACTACAGTCAAGGACAAAATATGTGAACAAGAAGATCATGTATTGTGACTGGAAGTATGATGAAATGGATATTACAGCTGCAAGTGAACTATTATAAAATGCATTAGGTTTCAGTGCTATCTATTTTAAGCACTTACTCTTCCGTCAAATTAGTTTAACCCTCACAAAAAAGAATGTAAATGGAAGCAAACGAAGAATGCACATGCAAATCAAAACAGACTTAGCTATGACATGGTGGCTGGTGAATGTTTGAGCAGGTGTAAGTGGGGAGAGAGGGAATTGTGACAGGAATGAGGAAACACTATCATTATGTGGAGATAATTCCTTTGTAGAGGCAGTGATATGTCAAGCGACTGGTTCGATGTATTTAGACTACTGCTTATGAGTGAAAAGATTTTGTGGTAAAACCAAATTGTATTTAAAAACTAATTTGTGATTGTACATACTGTCAAAGAGATTAGAAAGAGTAGAAATGGTGTGCCTAACTTCACAGTTCACAGTTTACAGTTTAGTTTATTGTCACGTGGACTGAGGTACAGGGAAAAGCTTTTGTTGCATGCTATCCAGTCTGCGGAAAGACAATACATGAAACTTGAAACCCAATATTGAAATTATATTGAAGACACAAGGAACCGCAGATGCTGGAATCTTGAGCAAGATACAAAGTGCTGGAGGTACTCAGCGGGTCAGCAGCATCTGTGGAGGGGAGGGACAGATGACGTTTCAGGGCAGGACTCTCCTTCAAACTGATTGAAGTAAGGGAGAGTAGGGGGAAACTTTCTGCCCGCGACTACAATCAGTCTGAAGAAAGGTCCTGACCCGATGCATCACCCATCCATCAAAACTATATTATTCTCGTTGAAGTATTCTTAGTAAATGGAAACTTGAAAGATGAATAAAAGCAGACAAGTTGTGTGAATAACACAGCAATGTGAATTAACAGGTTGTATTTCTAGATATATAGCTAATATTAAAGTTGGCACATAATCTTCCCACTGAAGTGATTGCTGGAATTTACTTTCAGGGAGAAATGGCTGCTGACTGCAAATTATGTCAGAGACCTTCTTCCCGAGGAATCTTCAACTCATGCTTAATGTTTTGAGGCTAATCTTGCAAAAATATTTTCCTTACTTGGGTTTTCTGCTGAATAATATATAAATTATGCTTGGTTAAAACACTGATCTTGTGATTATTTCCTCAATGGACAGCGTTTATTAAATATTAATCAGCTTATGGCAAAATGTGTTCCATCGTGATTCCCTCGTGCAGTTTTGCTGCTTTGCCAGCAGACAATCCTAGTAGGATGAGAAACCTTATCGGGATTTTCTAGAAATGTGATATCTTACCCATGACACTGTTGGCATAAATCACACAGAGGCCAAGGTCAGGAACTATCCTCGTGTAGAAAACACACTAGTAAACCTTTATCCATTACATTACTGGACATGCTAGCTGCAACACTAGACCATCATTACAGTAGTTATTGATCTGTAAATTTACCCTTACTATTTAAAAAAATCAATGTTATTCTCTTTGTTTGCAATAGTCATTTGTAACCTGGAATACCTTCTTTAAATTCAGTTGAACATAGTTTAATATATATATATATATACTGTATTTCCCGGCAATGAAGACGCACCCCAATTTTGAATTGCTAAATTTTGAAAAAAGGCTGGCGGGACAGGATCAAGGGTTTGGTTTCGTCAGTAGAAAGGAAGGTGTGAAACTCCTTCAAGGAGGCAATGAGGACCGGGGAGCCTCCATCTCCGCCTGTCCCACAATGCGCTGTGCGGTTCAGGTCTGAGGTGCGGGGACTCCCTGGCTCAGGGAGATCACATAACGGGGAGAGAGACAGAGAGAGAGAGAGAGAGCCCGGGACGGAGCAGCCAGCCTTCCGCCCAGTAGCGACCCGCCAACCACCACCTCCACCGGTTGCGCCTGTGCCGAAGGACACCGTGGCTATCTGGCGGGCGGGCCGATGGAAGGTGCCGAGGTGGAGGGCCGGTTCCGCTGTCCGGTCCCGGCGGCCGCTCGCAGCCACCCGAGCTACTTCCCTCCCCGGCCACAATGTGCTGACCTCCGCGGCAGCAGTGAGTGAGTGAGTGAGTGAGTGAGTGAGTTGCTGGCATGATCCCCGACCCCCTCCTTCTCAATGTTCCTGCCCTCCCCGCAACTTTACCCCTGGCGGCCCAGCCAAGTTTACTACTTTGTCCAGCCCAGGCCGTGCTGACCTGGGCCGGACTCCCCACACGCTGTGGAAAGTACTGCCCCCCCCCCACCCCCCCCCCCCAGCAGCGCTGTCCTTTTACAGCCGCTTGCCACTTCACACAGTTCCAGGATTGAAGGCGTGGCAGGTTCCACGGAGCAGTCGCTACGAGAGTGGCATTGCTCGGCCTAACCTTCGGCCTCCAAGACCCAGGTAAATTTTCAGGCCTTATTTTAGAGTGAAAAATGACGTCTTGGACGCCGGAAATTACGGTATATGTATATATATGGGTATATATCTTTAGGGAAATGCATGGGTTTTGTGGAAGGGGTATACGTATAAGCTTGCACATGTAGTAATATTTGCCCTTCTAAGGTGCCTCACTGAAGGCAGTCAGGTTTAAATGCCTGCTTCCATTCCTGCCTGAACTGATTACATTGAACATAGAACATAGAACATAGAACAGGCCCTTCAGCCACACCCATGACAAACATGATGCCAAGTTAAACTGATCTCCTCGGCCTGAACATAATCCATATCTTTTCATTCCCTGCATTTCCTTGTGCCTATCCAAAAGCTTCTGAAAGGCCACTGTTGTCCTCTGCCTCTACCACACCACCCCCCTGACAGTGCGTTCCAGACACTCACCATGCTCTGCACATCTCCTACATACTTTGCCCCTCTCACTTTAAAGCCATAGTCTCGAGTTTGTGACTAATCAGTAATACTAGGTAGCCTATGATAGTGCAAAATCAAAGTCGGTAATTCTGAGGTAGTGCTTGTTTTCAAGAGGCTGATAGTTGGTGAGAGGAAGTAGTTCAGCTCCTGTACCTTCTTCCCAATGGTAGTAGCAGGATGAGGGTGTGGCCAGGGTGGTGTGGGATCAAGAACTGCTCTTTCCCAGCAACTATCAAGCTCTTGAAGTTCAACACCATTCCTGAAGTACAACACTCAGGGAATGGATCAGTTTAACACTGTTATGGTTACCTAGTCATATGGTTATTAATTTATTGTATTTTGGATCATTATATATTTATCTTTGCGTTCTAGTGTTTACAGGCCCGGTAAGTTGCAGCAATAAAGAATTTCATTGTTCCGTTGTCGACACATATGACAACTAAAACACACTTGATTGAAACTAGTTCAGAATTCCATAAAATGATTGAGGTGTTGTAGATTCTTGCAGTTCTGTGCAAGTGATCTTTACAACCGGTTTATAGGAGGACATAGTTTAAAGGAGAAGGGGGAAAATATTTAATAGGAATTTGAGAGGTAACTTTTTCACACAAGGATGTATGGAACAAGCTGCCAGAGGAGGTAATTGAGGCAGGGACTATCCCAACATTTCAGAAACAGTTAGGCAGTACATGGATAGGACAGGTTTGGAGGGATATAGACCAAACGCGGGCAGATGAGACTAGTGTAGCTGGGACATGTTGGCCGGTGTGGGCAAGTTGGGCCGAAGTATCACTCTATACCGTAATGGAATCCACGCTCTTCTTGTGCAGGGAAGTGTTGCAATGGAATGACTGGGTGCTACAATGGTGGGAGGCAGGTGGAAAGATGCCTTTTGGGGATCAGAATGGAAAGAACATGTTTCTTTTTAATGTCTGGGCAACTCATAAACTCTCCAGATCTTCCACCAGGTGCTTCGAGCAGGGATGTTGCCAGGGAGATCTTTGAACGCCCATACATTGGGGAAGCCTGCCAAACTTACAAACTTCTGTAGATGCATAATAGAAAACACAATGTCAGGTTGCATCATAGCATAGTTTGGAAACAGCTCTGGCCCAAGACCACAAGTAATTGCAGAGAACGACTCCATCTACACTTCACGTTGCCTCAGAAAAGCAGCAAACATAATCAAAGACTTGTCCCATCCCAGCAGCGACTACACCCTCTCCGAAGACTACGTAAAGCAGGTCTCCCCACTACACACCTACGAACTTTTTATAGGGGGACAATCGAGAGCACATTAACCTATGGCATCACTTCCTGGTTCGGGAGCTGCAAGGCGTACGAACGGCACCAACTAGACAGGATTGTGAAGACCGCCAGCAGGATTATTGGTGCTCCACTCCCTTTCCTGCTGGACATATACAGGAAGAGATGTATCAGCAGAGCCATCTCCATCATCAAAGACCCCTACCACCCATGGCATCACATATTCTCCATCCTGCCATCTGGGAAGAGGTACCGGAGCATTAGGTGCAAAACCAGCAGGATGCTCCTCAGCTTCTTCCCGCAGATTATAAGACTGATAAACGGACTTTGTCCCCTGCCAAAGTATCGTGCACCAACCACCAACCTGGACACACTGCAGCAGAGCCACTGTCGTGCCGCTGCCGATCGGAACGCCTGTTGATGTTTAGTAGAGTAGAGTGTTAATTTGTTCATGATATAGTATTTTTACTTCTATTTATTTTTTACTGCACACTGGAATGGACACTGGTTGAGGAACGTTTTTTGTTTTCCTCTGGGTATGTGAATACTCAGGAAATGACAATAAAGATATACAATACAATACAATACAATATTTCTTCTTCTCCCTGTTTCCATTGGGCAAGAGGTACAGAAGCTTGAAAACGTGCACCACCAGATACAGGAACAGCTTCTTCTCCTCATTGTCAGGCTTCTGGATGGTCCTTCCATTAACTAGGGTATTGTATGGTTCCACCTCTACCCCTTTGCAGACATTGGACTTAGTCTCTGGAACTGATGCTGAGAATTATATTCTGTACTCTGCATCTTCGCCTTTGCTCCACCTATTGTTCTTGAGTTTGACTTGATTGTATTATGTACAGTCAATCTGATCTGACTGGATAGCATGCAAAATAAAGCTTTTCACTGTACCTTGGTACACGTGACAATAATAAATCTAAACCTAATGCAAATGTCTATACCTGATTTGCCTGGTCCTGTGCGCTGAAGGAAAAATCCCGTCCTCTCGCCTTTGGTCGACTTTCATCAAGAAACAGTAAGCAGAGAACCTCGAAGCAGTAAATGAAGATCTGCAGAATATTGTCGTGATCTTGAGGCATATTATCGTTTATTATTGGCCAACGGTCATAATTTGTTTGAGAATTTATTACAATGTCTTCTAGCCTTAATTAAAAATAAGTATTCTCTAAAATAAAATTGTGAAAACGAACAGTTGGAAGATATGCCCCAACACTTCATTGACAAAATATGGGGGTGGAAGATTGCAACCTTCATGTGGTCCGCCCTGTTTCGACGAATGCAATCAACCCGGCGTGCACAATCAAATAAGATCAAATAGAACAAGTTGTCCTACAACTTTAGGCTGTGCACGCCATACGCAAGAAGAAGAAGATTGACAAAATATTGAAGTTTATTTGTAAGCACGCTTAAATCTGACTGTGGTGTCACTTGCCAGACTTGGTACTGCCCCTACATCTCTTTCTAGTTTTTTCCCCCCCCCTGCGACTATCAATCTGTAGAAGGGTCCCACCCTGGAATGCCACCTTCCACAAATGCTGCCCGACTCGCTGAGTTACTTTGCGTTTTTACCATATTCTGAACACCATTTTGTAGGGTTTGGGTGGAAGCCAGTACAATTCGCAAACAGTAGATGGCAATGCTGCATCTTCTTTAACAAGCAACGGTACAATATTGGACAATATTGATGTGTTCTGAGATCAAGCAGGCAGTTTGATCCTGTAACATGATCTTAGGATGTACGACTGTCTGCCAAGAAAAATCAATGCAGAATACTATATGAAGCGACTTTAGTTCAATTCTGTTTAACATGCAGTTGTGCATTTTGCCTGGAAAACACATAAGATTGATAGATAGGATGAGTAGGAACCCCGAAGAAGGGTTTAGACCCAAAATCTCACCGGTTCCTTTTCTCCAGAGATGCTGCCTGACCCGCTGAGTTACTCCAGCATTTGGTGTCCATTTTAGGATTGATAGGTTACTTGTCATACAGATTCCAAAGAAATCCAGGTTATATTTTTGTATGTTTATTTTGACAGGACTGTGAATTTTCACCGTGACTTTGAATGTATGTAATCCGAATGCTGACCTCAAGAATCTCTATGATAACGTGATATTTTAATTCTGGACAATTCAATTCATAATCATTTGTAGATGGTATTATTGTATTAACATCAGCAAAATAAACTTTCTTCCTTGTAATTATAATTTATTATTCTGCAAAGACCCAGACCAGTACTTGGATTATAATTTAACAACTGTTAGATTGGATTGGGGTACTGGCTGAACTTTTATCTCCTGTTCTGATTGGGTTACTAAGGTGGCTCAGTGGCGCAGTGGTAGAGTTGCTGCCTTACAGTGCTTACAGCGCCAGAGACCTGGGTTCGATCCTGACTACGGGTGCTAGCTGTACCGATTTTTTACGTTCTCCCCGTGACCTGCGTGGGTTTTCTCCGAGATCTTCGGTTTCCTCCCACACTCCAAAGACATACAGGTATGTAGGATAATTGGCTTGGTATAAATGTAATTTGTCCATAGGGTGTGTATAGCATAGTGTTAATATGCGGGGGGTCACTGGTCGGCGCGGACCCGTTGGCCCGAAGGGCCTGTTTCTGCGCCGTCTCTCTAAACTGAACTGTAAATATTAATACTATCTTACTATCGAGTGTAATAGCTGAGGAGAAATGGAAAATTATATTGAGGAAGTTGATGGTATATAAAAAACGAAACCACATATATTTATAATATTTAAATCATTATACCCATAATTTCTATGAGAATATGTTGGATAGGAATATTGAGCAAGGTATAGGAATGAGTAAGTTGGACTTGCTTCGATGGGGCATCTTGGTCAGGCATAGATGGGTTAGGCCGAAGACGCTGTTTCTGTGCTCTGTGACTATATCTCCAATATTTCTGTACTAAAATCTTGTGATCTGAAAAGAAATGTTAAGATACAAAAACAAATCTATTTTCTCAATAGGAAAATGTAGCTGAACTTGATTGAATGCAAATGAAACAGACATATTGGACTTTCGAAACAAATTCCTCTCACACTGGGTTCCGAATTGATGTAATAAATTATCAAGAACAGAAGAAAAGCAAGTAATTGACTGGATTTTTAAATTCAGGGGTGGTGAACCTATGGATTTATTACAGGGCAGCAGTGAGGGAGGCTGAGTCGAATCCTATAATATTTATGTTGTGAGTGAGTTCTATGTAAAGTCATTTCCTTTATATATTACAAATTCATCGGAACATCTTATGGCAAGCCCTCAGTGGAATTACTTTTGTAAAGACAATTGTTATTCAGGTAAACATGGCACAACCTGCTTCTACAACATTTCAGTGTTGCTATGAGTGACCTAGTGCTTATTCTATTCAATGTTTGCAAAAGTGCAGCTTACATAGAATGTAAAACAGAACATCAAAGAGTTCAGCACTGAAACAGGCCCTTTAGCCCACCATGTCTGTGCTGCTATAAAACTCATCTAAAATAATCCCATAAAATAATGCCTGCACATGGTCCACATCTCTCTATTCCCTGTCTGTTTACATGCCAGTCTAAATGCCTCTCACAGTGTCCTATCATATCTCCATCCACCTCAGCTAGCAGTGCGTTCCAAGTACTTATGACCCTGTGTAAAAAACCTGCTGTGCAAATCTCCTTCAAACTTTCCCCCTTTCCATCTTAAAACTATGCCTCTAGTTCCTGACATTTCTACCATGGAGAAAAGATTATCTTCTCTATCTATGCCTCTCACAACTTTATTTACTCCTATCAGGTCACCCCTCAGCCTCTGACATGCCAGAAAAGAACAACCCATGTTTGTCTCACCTCTCCTTTTAACTAATACAACATTTTAGTTAAAATGTCGGACGACAGATGGCGCAATGGGCTAAGTGTTCGGCTGGCAACCAGAAGGTAGCCGGTTCGAATCCCGCTTGGAGTGCATACTGTCGTTGTGTCCTTGGGCAAGACACTTCACCCACCTTTGCCTGTGTGTGAATGTGTGTGAATGTGTGTGAGTGATTGGTGGTGGTCGGAGGGGTCGTAGGCGCAGATTAGCAGCCACGCTTCCGTCAGTCTGCCCCAGGGCAGCTGTGGCTACAGAAGTAGCTCACCACCACCGAGTGTGACTGAGGAGTGAATGAATAATGCGATGTAAAAGCGCCTTGAGTATTAAGAAAGGCGCTATATAAATCCATCCATCATTATTATTAATACACTCCAATCCAAACAACATCCTGGTGAACCTCTTCTGCACCTCTCCAAAGCCTCCCCATCCTTTCTATAGATAGGTGACCAGAACTGCACGTGAAACTCCAAATGTGGCCTAATCAAAGTTTTATAAAGCTGCAACATGGCCTCCCAACTTTTATACTTAATGGCTCAATCGATGAAGGCAAGCATGCTGTATGCCTTCTCTTAGAAGATGTGTCTCTGAACGTATGCCTTGATTATATTATACAATAAACTTACTGAATGCCTGCCTTGATCATTTCTGACACAGCACTCATTTTGTGCAATCAATGTTCTTTTATTGTTCACATGAGCATTCTGGAACCATTGCTCAATATTTTATCCAATAGGTTGGCATACGAGATGGATTCCACTGTTCAAATCAATATTTAACTTTGGAGATCAAGGATGTTAATTAAAGGGAGATATAAGGATTACTGAGAACAAAAGATAATGTAGTTTCCAGGAGCTATTGTCGATATCATCTTTAGCTTGGACATAATTGGTTGTGGCTGTAATGACAACAGCAGAGCCATTTTGCTCATACAATGTCGTCATTTAATGGCGTTGTAAAGGGATGTGTTTCCATGAGGTTCACACTCACATCTTTGGGCACAAATTAAGTCTGGAAGTTCTTCATTTTTTCATTGAAATATGTACATAGATTTCCAAATTATTAACGCAATATAGTGCAGAGTAATAAGGCATGGAAACAGGCCCTTTGCATAAATTATACATGCCAACCAAGATGCAACACGTAAACTAGTCCCATTTGCTTGTTTGGACAATGTTCCTCTAAACCCTTCCTATCCATATACCTTTCAAAATATATTTTAAAGGCTGTTACTGTCCCTGCCTCAATTACTTCCTCTGGCTGCATGCTTCATATGCCCACAACCCTCTGTGTGAAAAAGTTGCCCTTCAGCTTCCAATTAAATCTTTCCCCTCTCACAATAAGCCTATGCCCTCAAGTTCTTGATTTCCCGACCCTGGGAAGGGAGGCACAGTGGCAACTTTCCTATAGCAGGGTGACCAATAATGAAGACAATACTCTAAGTGAGGCCTCACCAATGTCTTGTCAACTGCAACATAATGCCCCAACTTCTACGTCAAATCTTTCCCCTCTCACCTTAAACTTATGCCCTCTAGTTCTTGATTCCCCTACCCTGGGAAAAAGACAATATGCAATCACCTTATCTATTCCACTCATGAATTTATACATGTCGATAAGAACACTCTCAGTCTCCTGCACTCCAAGGAATAAAATTCCAGTCTGCCCAACTTCTCTCTATAGGTCAGGCCCTTGAGTCCTAGTAACATCTTCATAAAACTTCTCTGCATCCCTTCCAGCTTAATGGCATCTTTTTTAAAGCAGGGTGACCATAACTTGTCTCAAAACCTCAAGTATGGCCTTACTGACATTTTGTACCACTGTAACATAATGTCCCAATATCTATACTCAATCATAGACACAAAGCGCTGGAGTAACTCAGGTGGGTCAGGCAGCATCTCTGGAGAAAAAGGATGACAGTCTGAAGAAGGATCCTGACCCGAAACATCACCCATCTTTTATCTCCAGAGATGCTGCCTGACCTGCTTAGTTACTCCAGCGCTTTGTGTCTATCGTTTGTGTAAACCAGCAGCAGCAGTTTCCTGCCAGTTCCCTGTTTCAACATCTATACTCAATTCCCTGACCGATAAAGCCTAGTGGGTCAATTGCTATATATTGGGACTTTTTTCTGATTTTACACGTTGGGATTTGGTCTTAGCAGAGGTTCAATAGATCAACGTGCATTAGAATTGATTTATGGCGATGTTTTAGATGGGATATTGAACTTTACGCTGAACAGCAGAAACATCTGTTGTATTGGAATTCTGAAATACCATTGCCTGTGGTTGATGCACAGGCCGTAATGATATTGGAAATGATAAATTCATCACTCCGGAAAGGCTGAAGTTTAAATGATGCGAAAATCAATGCCCTGCTTCAGGGTTCTCTTGCTTTGCAGTTACTTGAAGCTTCTTGGCCGATGAGGCGGGGTGGGGAATGGTTTACGGAATTTACCTTTCATCCTTCTGCCTCCCTCCAACAATTCATAATACTCCTTCTATTGCAGAGTCTCTATTATTGTTTTGGCCGATATCTGTTTCACGCTTTGCAATCTGGCCATCTGACCTTGGGTGATGTTGTTAACATTTGATTGTCCAGAAATCCAATCACACGATGCATTTCATTTCAGCTTCAAGCAATCAGAAGGCGATCATTGCCCCTCTGTGGCATAAAACATGATAAAAGAAGGATTTCCATGTCATTTCACATCATTCTGGGAATTAGACAGGGTACATCTTAGAGTGTGCAATCCTTGTGCTGCATTACAATATCTGCAGCAGTTGTGCATGGGTTGTGTTACTCGGCATTGCTCCATCTGGGAAATTTAAGCTATAATGACCATTATTAATTTTCCCTGGACATCTGTCTTCATTGTATCTCTGTTAGGTAGGCCCCTTAAGCCCCTGTCCCACTTAGACGGGTTTTTAGGCGACTACAGGCAATTAGGCTGTCGCCACATGGTCGCGGGGTGACGCCTATATGGTCGTGAATAGTCTCCTCAAGTCGCCTAAAGAGTCGGAACATTTTTCTGGTTGCCGCTGGAATTTGAAATGTTCAAAACTTTTCGGCGACTGTGGGCTTGTCGCAGCTTGTCTTCTCCTGTCGTAGGTGCTGTCGCCGGTTGTCGCCAGGGTGAGGCAGGTTGTCGCCAGGTGACGTTGGTTGTCGCCGGGTGCTGACTTTGGTGAACTCCATTGGCGACTACCTACGTCAATCGGCGACAGGTACCGGCGACTGAATTGTCTTCAGTTGTCTTCAGTTGTCGCCGACAGGTTCGTTATTTGTCGCGGGTGGACGTAGGTTGACTTTGGTTGTCGCCTGTGTGGTCGTAGGTTGTCGTAGGTGGACGTCCTAATGGGTCGCCGGTTGTCGGTAGCTTGACGCCAACTAGGTGGTAGGTTGTCAAAGACATTGCCATGGGGGGGGGGGGGGACCACTCGCCGCTTTTTCGGCGACCTGCTACAACCTTCAGTTACTTTTCATCCATCTGGCTACTTCTGTCCTCCACCAGCCCTCTTCCCAAGCTTCCAATTATTGACCCAACTCTTTAATCCTCTGAACTTGCTGACAACTCCATAACTAAGGCTCCTCTATCATTCCCTGCTGCTTGAGGACCCTTTGATCCTATCGACCGCCTCCAAGGTCAATAATGGTCGACTCTACCTCCAACCAACCATACACACAATTGCTGGCCTGACCCTTGGCTCATTCTCACCCGCACAATCCTGATCACAATCTGGATTTTAGTTTAGTTTAGATATACAGCGTGGAAATAGGCCCTACGGCCCACTGAGTCCATGCCAATAGAGCACTAGGTCTGTCCTACACACTAGGGACAATTTGCAGAGACCAATTACCCTGCAAACCTACACATCTTTGGAATGTAGGAGGTAACCGGCGCACCCATAGAAAACCCACGCGGTCACAGGGAGAACGTACAAACTCTGAACAGACAGCACCCATGGTCAGGATCAAACCTGGGTCTCTGGAGCTGTAAGGCATCAACTCTACCGCTGCGCCAGTGTGCCGTCCCAGACCCTAGACATTAATTAGTCCACTACCTAATGCTTACCCAAAGACGAATCTTTCAAGGATCTCCATGTACCTCAGTTCCTTGTCCTGATCATTCTATTGCCATTCCCCCTCTAACACCTCAATCAATGGAAATTACCCCTCACCTGCTCCTCCCATATCCCATTGGACTCCTTCCTAAACCTTTGCAACCACCTTTTAAGAATCTCCCCAGTTCCAGAAAGAGACCTCAATCTTTCCAGCCATCCCTTGATGTCCAATCCTGGTATAGATGGGCCCAAAGCTGTTCCTCCTTCCTTCCCTCACAAAAATCTGGCATCAGGCCTGAGCAACACAATTTCTATGAATAAAAACTCTACAAGTTAAAATCTGTAATGAGGACTTCATTCAAGAATGTGGGCGTCCTGCCTGAACACCAGCTAATGGCAACATAGAGGTGCAGCTGGTAGAACAGCCGCCTCATTGCCCCAGAGAGCAGGGTTCAGCCCTGACTTTGGGTGCTGTCTGTACACACTTTGCATATTTTCCCTGCAATTCCCTCCGGAGTTGGGAATTTCCTCCTACATCCAAAGATGTGTGAGTTGGTAGGTTAATTGGCCTCTATAAGTTGACTGCTGTGTGTAGGTGGGTGTCGAATCTGGAGTGGAGGGGAGTTGATGGGAAGGCAGAGAGATGAAACAATGGGATTAACATACGATAAGTGTACATTGGCTGGTTGGTGGTCGGTGGGGACTTGATGGGACCGAAGGTACCTGTTCCTGCGCTGGATCCCTCTATGATTCTAAGATTCCAATGCAACCAAATTTCTAGGCAACTGTATGTGGATATTTTATTCCAGAATAATCTGAACAGCTCACGACTCAAGAGTCAAGAATGTTTGGTACACAAAAATGGTGGAGAAACTCAGCGGGTGCAGCAGCATCTATGGAGCGAAGGAAATAGGTAACGTTTCGGGCCGAAACCCTTCTACAGTCAAGAATGTTTAATTGTCATATGTTACAGCAACAGAAGGGTCCTGACCCTAAATGTCGTCCGTAGACAAAAGTGCTGGAGAAACTCAGCGGGTGCAGCAGCATCTATGGAGCGAAGGAAATAGGCAACGTTTCGGGCCGAAACCCTTCTTCCGTTCATTCCCTCCACAGATGCTGCCTGACCTGCTGAGTTCTTCCAGCACTTTGCTCAAAATTCCGGCATCCGCAGTTTCTTGTGTCTTCACAATGAAATTGTTACTTGCTGTATCTTAACGGGCCCATTAACATAATAACACAGAGACAAATATATAATAAGTAATACAATAAATTAATAATAGTAAACATATTAAAGTAACCATAATAGTGGAAAGCCAAAGTCCATAGTTGATTGTCTATTCTTTATTTTCAATTGAAAAAAAAATGCTTCATATTAATCATAGTGAAGTTCTTGCTGGTTAGAGAATTTTACTATACAGTCAGGTGTAGATTAATGCATTGTGAAATTGGTTTATAGAAATGCCAAGAATTTGACACGCTACCAATAAATTAAAATAATGTTCAGACTAAATTCAAATATACACCAGTGTACTGTGAACTGAAAGATATGAGCACCATGCTGTGGAATGCACCTAACTATTTCCCCAATTTAATTCAATTTAATTTTAGTTTCAGTTTAGTTTATTGTCATGTGCACCGAGGTACAGTGAAAAGCCTTTGTTGCGTGCTTTTGTTGCCATTTACATTGGCGACTTGGTGGAATGCCTGAGACATTGTCCATTCTGTCACACTAGTCCGATATAACCGATATTAAAAATAACCACACAGAGGGCTGGAGTAACCTAACAGGTCAGGTGGCATCTCTGGAGAAGATGGGTGGGCGGCATTTTGTGTTGGGATCCTTCTTCAGGCTGTTTGCTTGCAATCAGTCGAAAGGAGGGTCCTGGCCTGAAACATCACCTATCCATGTTCTCCAGAGATGCTACCCAACCCACTAAGTTACTGCAGCAATCTGTGTCTTTATTTTATCAGTGATATTTCTGTTGGCGGTGCCTTGCGGCAGCGGCCCCTGCAGTCTGTCTGTCCTTTTTAAAAAACATTTTTGTCCTGTTCAATGTGTAGTTTGCTGTGGTTTTTATATTGTTTTTAACTGTGTATATGTGGGGGGCGGGTGGGGGGGGGGGGTGGGGGAAACTTTTAAATCTCTTCCCTGTACGGGGGACCCAACCTTTTCCCTGTCGGGTCTCCGTTGTCGTTGGGGCCTAGCACCCTGGAGCGGCCTCCATCCGGAACGACCTGGGGGCTCCAGTTACCATCAGGGGGGCTGGCCGGCCTCGGAGCGTGGGGAGCTGTGGTGGCGCGCGGCTGCGACCAGACTTCGGAGCTTCGGCGGCTCCAGCTGCGGGCCTGTGGACGGTGACATCGGGAGCTCGCGGGTCCCTGGTGGGAGACCGCTTTTCGGAGCTCCCGCGGCGGCAGCTTCTCCCGCCCGAGTTGCGGGGCTGAAAACGACCCGGAGCGGGGCCTGACATCGCCCGGCGCGGCTTTAACGGCCGCGGGACTTACCATCGCCCGCCGGGTGCTTTAACATCGGGAGAGGATGGAGAGCAGGGGAGAGACAAGACTTTGCCTTCCATCACAGTGAGGAGGAGATTCACTGTGATGGATGTCTGGGTGAATTGAGTTGGTTGTGTGTCTTGTAAAATTGTTTGTCTTGTGTGTCTTGTGTCTTGTAAAACCAAAGTTCCTAACGGATAAATAAAGTTCATTGAGATTGAGATATGCCTGATATGGATGAATCACAACTTGCTCGGAAATGATCAGGTGTCCTATTTCCTTATGGTTCTTTTGAATAGTTTTTGAATAGATCTTTGATGAAAAAGAGGTAGCAACTGTGGAAATTCTTTTAGCTGCTTTCATCATGCACACATTGTGCAAAGCTTAGAAACGCAATACCTTATTACACCAGTCTTCAAAGCAAAATAAATCTCAAAAGCAAGGAGGTTAAAAATTAAGCATACGTAATATTTTATTTGATGAGCATTGATATCTTGGCCTTTGATGATTGCTTGGCTCATCACACTGTGAAAAGTTACAGAACTGATTGCCTACAAGGGTTTCGCCTATCTCCATTGAAAGGGAGTTGAGTGGAAAGCATGAGGAAATAACACAGGAGAACGTCTGCAGAAACCACCTGTGTGTGTCTGCTTGCAATCTGATATAGCTATTATGTTAAAATAAATCTGCTCTCTGAATCTTAAAGGTTTCTCACATAACAGACACTGTTCTGCCAAGATTAATAGGTAGCAATATCAAAGAGCGAAAACTCTCTAGTGTACTTGGTTCTTATTAAATTGTGCCTGAATCAAAAGAGATTTATGCATTAGCTACAATTCTGAGCCACTGGTACTTTTCATTCAGTTTACGTATCCAGACAATAGAAAGAATAATCACAGAAATTTTATTCATTATCCACATGGCAGGGATTTGCATTTGATATGGAAGAAATAAACACAGAAAAAAATTCCAAATTATTTTTAATATGACGTTGCCAATCCCTCTGCCTCTAATATTCAGCATTGACAATGATATTATCACGCTTGGGAGGATGCTGCTCACGAAATGTGCCTCCGTTTTTAATGACAGTAGAATCTTGACCGCCCTGTGATCATATCAACATTTCTGAGTAAGACTGACAGAATTTCTTTTGACTAATAACTTCTTCCTTTCACGGAAGGTATTTTGCAATCCAACCATGTCTGTGTTATCGGCATATGTGAACAAAACCCAGCAGTACACGGTTTGTGAAAGACACGATGGGATATGTAATGACACGGAACAAAATTCAGGAAGAAAGTTTGTTAATCATAGAAACATAGAAAATAGGTGCAGGAGGAGGCCTTCGAGCCAGCACCGCCATTCATTGTGATCATGGCTGATCGTCCCGTATCAATAACCCGTGCCTGACTTCTCCCCATATCCCTTGACTCCACTAGCCCCTAGAGCTCTATCTAACTCTCTCTTAAATCCGTCTAGTGATTTGGCCTCCACTGCCCTCTGTGGCAGGGAATTCCATAAATTCACAACTCTCTGGGTGAAAAAGTTTTTTCTCACCTCCGTCTTAAATGACCTCCCCTTTATTCTAAGACTGTGGCCCCTAGTTCTGGACTCGCCCAACATTGGGAACATTTTTCCTGCATCTAGCTTGTCCAGTCCTTTTATAATTTTATATGTTTCTATAAGATCCCCCCTCATCCTTCTAAACTCCAGTGAATACAAGCCTAGTCTGACTGACTGTCGTCTCATAATCGTGTCATAAAAATGGACGATGTATTAAAATACATAATCTCGAAAACAGTCGCATTGTAAATAAGTATGGGGATCTTATGCAATACCAGAAAATGCCACAAATACTTTGACAGTCAGGCAATATCTATGGAGAGAGAAGCGTTTTAGGTCAATGAGATTTCATCAGAAATATCTAGCAGGTCAGTGATCTGAAGCAATTTTCCCCCCCCTCTGATTCTCTCTCCACAATTGCTGCCTGAATTCCTGAGCATTTCCAGAATGTTCTCTTTATTTCAAATCTCCACAATCTGCAGACTTTTTCCTTTTGATCTGTATATCTCTTCTATTTCCACTCACTGAATGCATACTCACCGCTGTGTTTACTTGAGTTATTAAGTTACAGTGACCTTATGAGTACAAACACAAATATTGTTTAGTTGATCTCTAAGCAATATATTCTGTAAAATATTGAAGTAAATAGAATATGAACATGATTTTTTAAAGCTACAGGAGTCTCAGGTGGATAGAAGCCTGAGTACTTATTCAATGCACAGCTTTCGCTTGACATGCAGTCCTTTGTGACATTGATGACAGCAAAGAGGCAGTCTGAATGTCAAATAATGCATTAAGATGCTGTACATATCCCTATCGTATCATGCGATCAAAAGTATTACAGAATATCAGGAGTAAATTTGACATGAAAAAACATATATTTTCAATTACAGTTAAGGCATATTTATATAAAACATTGCATTCAGCTCAATAACATTCCTAAAAAAATGTGTGCTAAAAAATGGGTGATAATGTGCATAGGTTGGAAGTGGTCATCTTTTATTCATTTGGCCTACATTGCTAAGATGCAATCCTATAAAATGGGTCTCATCTTTCTGAACTACGCCCATCTCTCCTGGAATTCCAAGGATTCATGACCCTCTGAGAGAAGAGATACCTCCTCGTCTCCTATTTGAATTAAGTTCAGTTCCAACTCTTATTCTGAAAACCTTTTTTAATTTGAGAGAGATACAGCATGGAAACAGGATCTTCAGCCCATCGAGTGCATGTCCACCATCAACCACCCATTTACACTAACCCAGTTTAATTCTCCCCACCTTCTCAGTAACTCATTGCAGCTTCTCCCAGTCTCCCACACACCAAGGACAATTTATAGAGGCCAATTAACCTAAGAAACCTGGAGGAAACCAATGTGGTCACAAGGAGAACATCTTTGATGACTCCACTCACAGCAGCTTGTCACAGTTTTGGAAGCTGCACTGAGGTGGCTGTAGTGCTTAAGGCTGAGGTTTGATGCCATACCTCTACTGTGAAAGAATAGTTCAATTAAACCTGGGACCTTCCTATCTGTTTCTTCAGGTTACACATGCAGGAAGGAATAGCCAGGAGGAATCACACAGGGGTAGCAGCCTGAAGAAGGGTCACAACTCGAAACGTCACCCATTCCTTCTCTCCAGAGATGCTGCCTGTCCCACTGAGTTACTCCAGCTTTTTGTGTTTATCTTCAGGTTACATTTTGTGTATCACACCAGTTAAATCTGGACTTCTATGCAATTTGAAGTTTTCTGATTTTATATTTTATTACCTGGCTGAAATACTGCTAATGGCAAATTCTTGATGCTCTCAAAAGTTCGTCATCCTATACTTTCAGAAAGACCCAATTAAAATCAGTCTGGGCACAATGTAATTATTATAGACCTTCTCAAAAAACGGCCTATACCTCTTTGGGGTGAGCTATCATTATCTTTCTCAGACTCAGATAAGGAAGCACTCCTGATCATCCTGACTCCATAAAAAGACTTTAAAGATTAAAAAAAACACTCTTACTATATGCTTTGTCAGGGGTCTACCGAAACACCATAGGCCAAGCCCGGGAAGTAGTTTTACGGATGGGTCCGTCAACAGGAATGGGGGTCTAGCTTACTTAATCCTGTTTCAAACACATGACAGAGATACCGAAGTAACGGACACCACAACTTCATCCTGAGGGCAAAAGTCTTCTTATTTCAACTTGAAACAGAATTGAAGTAAAACTTTTAATCATTAAGGAACCGTTAAAAAACAGTTAGTATAGTGATGTCCTGTTTCCATTGAGACTTTGTATTCAGACCAATGCTATTTTGTAGACATAAAAGGTGCTGGTACACATACTGAGTAAAAATTCAACTACATTTATCAATAATTTAGTCCCATCAATAAACCTGCCTTTTCTGCTTTGTTTTTGTGGACTTTTGTGATCTTTTAATTTAATGAACTAATAACAATATATGATTAAAAAAAGTGGAAAATATACGCTATATTGGAGCATAGCATCACTTTAAAAAGCACTGATTCAATCAATGAACAACTAATTCTAAGACAGACGGACAGACATTAGTATGTAATCATTGCGTAAATATAATCAACTTCTCTGTGAAATGTTGACAGAATTTGGTCAACTTGTGTGAAAGGACACAAATGCTGCCTGAACTTTTATGCACTGCCATCATTTTCCCTTTGTATTTCAGGTTTCCAATACGTGCATCGCTTTGACTTTCCAAAATTGTGTAGGTTTGTAGGTTAATTGGCTTCCGTAGAAACAGAAAATAGGTGCAGGAGGAGGCCCTTCGGCCCTTTGAACCAGCACCGCCATTCAATTTGACCATGGTTGATCATCCAAAATCAGTACCCCGTTCCTGCTTTTCCCCCCATATCCCTTGATTCCGTTAGCCCTAAGAGCTATATCTAACTATATCCTGAAAACATCCAGTGATTTGGCCTCCACTGCCTTCCGTTGCAGAT
Source organism: Malacoraja senta (assembly GCA_038087875.1). Taxonomy (NCBI): domain Eukaryota; kingdom Metazoa; phylum Chordata; class Chondrichthyes; order Rajiformes; family Rajidae; genus Malacoraja; species Malacoraja senta. Next base: position 19,829,845 of record CM075986.1, on the reverse strand, counting down.
AATTCCACAAATTCACAACTCTCTGAGTGAAAAAGTTTTTCCTCACTGTCCCTGCCGTGCTGGATAGTGCTAGTGTACGGGTGATCATTGGTCGGCATGGACCTGTTGGGCCAAAGGTCTTGTTTTCATGCTGTATCTCCAAAGTAAACTAAACTTTATCTTCATGTGCAGGGATGGAATGGTATCACAGCTGCTATCGGAAGGAAATTCCCTGAAAGTGGAAATCTCTCTGCACTTCATCTTGGAATCAGTTTGAAACCCATATTCAATACATGCTTCGAAGTTTCAAAGCTGACACTGCTTTGCAAAGATGCCAAAGTGAAATGTTTTCGTGAACTGAGGATGATCAGTGAATAAAGTTCTTCTGAAATATAATTGGGCCATTTGGCCCATTGAGTCTACTCTGTCATTCAATCTCTCATCTCTGCCTCCTAATCCAATTTTCCTGCCTTCTCCCCATATCCCGTGACACACGTTCCAATCGAGAATTTGCCTATCTTTGCCTTCAAAATATCCACTGACGGCCTCCACAGCCCACTGTGGCAATGAGTTCCACAGATTTACAGTTCCACACAGTTCCTCCTCTCCTCCTTTCTAAAAGAGCACCCTTTAATTCTGAGGCTATGACCTCTGGTCTTAAGGGCCTGTCCCACTTACGTGTCCTTGGCATGCAAATTACGTGACCTCGTGGTCACGTTGAGGCGCACGGGCATCGTATGGCCACGTGGGGCCGGTCCCACTTAGAAGCGCGGAGAGGTATGTAGTTGTGCGCGACATCGCGCGGGGCTCCGAAATTTTTGTAGTGAACGAAATCTTCGCTCGCCAACGGCCTGTCGCGGAACTGACGGCCAAAGTGGGACAGGCCCAAGACCCTGGCGCGACGCAACGTCTCACCTTCAACAACAGCAGAAGCAGGCAAACGATCGCCGAACTCGGCCTGGGGCTCACGGCCGTTGCGGTCCGGATCCGCCCCCACTTCTACTCCCAGAGCGGGGCCAAGAAAATTGAAGATAGACACAAAATGCAGGAGTAAATCAGCGGGACCGGCAGCATCTCTGGAGAGAAGCAATGGGTGACGTTTCGGGTCAAGACCCTTCTTTTCAGACTGAAGAAGAGTCTCGACACGAAACGTCACCCATTCCTTCTCTCCAGAGATGCTGCCGGTCCCGCTGAGTTACTCCAGCTTTGTGTCCATCTTCAATTGACGTCACGCGCTCCAGACGGCTGTGTGTACGCATGTCATCCTTCCTCAGATATGGGGCCCAAATTTGCTCAAAGTACTCCAAATGTGGCCTGACCAGCGCCTTATGGAGCCTCAGCATTACATCTCTGTTTTTGTATTCCAGTCCTCATGATATAAATGCTAGCATAGAATTTGCCTTCCTTACTACCGATTCGACTTGCAAATTAACTTTTTGGGAGCCCTGCACCAGCACTCCCAAATCCCTTTGTACCTCCGATTTCTGGATTCTGTCTCCATTTAGAAAATAATCTACACCTTTATTCTTATTACCAAAATGCATGACTCCACATTTTGCTGTACTGAATTTTCATCTGCTACTTCTCTACCCACTATCCTAACCTGTCCAAGTCCTTCTGCATAGTCCTTGCTTTCTCTACACTGCCTGCCCCTCCACCTAGCTTAGCATCATCTGAAAACTTGGCCACAAAGTCATCAATCCCCTTATCCAAATCATAAATATACAAGGTGAAGAGAACTCCCCTAGTCACTGGCAGCCAACCTGAAAAAGACCCTTTTATTGCAACTCTTTGCCTTCTGCCATCCAACCAACCCGCTCTCCATGCTGGTATCTTCCCTTTAATACCATAGGTTCTCATCTTCCCTTGCAGCCTGACGTGCAGCAGCTTATCAAAGGCCTTCTGAAAATCTAGGTAAACAACATCTACAGCCTCCCCTCTGTCTGTCCTGCTATTAACATCCTCAAAGAATTCCAGCAGATTTGTCAGGCAAGATCTTCCCTTCACAAAACCAAGCTACTTCGGCCTATTTTATCGTGAACTTCTAAGTACTGCGTAACATCATCCATTATAATTAACTCCTAAATCTTATTTCCTTTACCTACCATCCTCTGTGTGAAAATGTTGCCCCCAAGCTTCCTATTTCAATCCTTCCCCCTCTCACCTTGAACCTCTAGTTCTTAATTTCCCTTACCTGGGAAATGTCCATTCAAGAGAACAGATAGGAGTCGTGATGTTAGAAGTCCTACTTCCACACAACTGTATATTTATATTGAATTTTACTTTCTCTCAAGTTTTTGATTTCAACTTAATTGAATTACATTACATAGGTTGTAGGAAGGTGACATTATTTCCTTCGTCATTACTTACACTTTTTACTGCTTGTCTTGGAGTTTTAGTTGCCCCATTGTTCAAGCATGAAGCCTCCATCAGACTAAGACATTGCCACACTAATTGTTTTTTAATGCCTCATCTTCAAAATGAATAAAAGCTTCTTAAACAGAATCCACAAATCAAATTTACAATTAGCTCTGTTTGAAAGGTCAGTGCATGTAAAAATGAGATCTCCAGTTATGCTTTTTTTTTTTATTATTCCCTTCAAGCTGGTCATAATGAATACATGATTTTGAAGAATTATTTAAACTGTCAGTGACTGCATAAAAACCTAATTTTCTCACATGGCAATGAAGGTCTTAATTGCCTGAGTGGTATCTAACCCCATCCATAATTTCCATAATTTTCCCTTTAAATTTCAGGTCTCCAACATCTGCACCACTTTGACTTTATCTGCTTGTGAGGATAGATTGTTGTCACCACTGTTGTAGGCCTACCTCCCTCACGCTCCCACTCTCCCTCTCCTCTCTCCCTCGCTGCCAAAGGGCCTGTTTCCAGGTTGTATCTCTAGGCTAAACTAAACTAAGATTTGCAGGATACAGCATGGAAACCGAGTCGAAGCCAACCATCGGTCTCCCATTTACATTATTTCTACATGAGTTAACCCACTTCCTCATCCACTCCCTGCACATTAGGGGAGATGTACAGAGGCCAATTCATGTACAAACCTGCACGTCCTTGGGATGTGGGAGGAAACTGGAACGCCTGGAGGAAACCAATACTCTCACTGGGAGAACGTGCAAACTCCACACAGATAGCACCCGAGGTCTGGAACGAACCTGGGCCTCTGGCACTGGAAGGCTAATGTAAAATCAATGTAAAATGTTACCATATTATGGTCATTATTTTGAAGGATCTCTTCACAAAAGGACTATTTATTAACCCTGGTTAGACGCAAAATGCTGGAGTAACTCAATGGGCCAGGCCGCATCTCTGGAGAAAAGGAATAGATGACGTTTTGGGTCGAAACACTTCTTCAGACTGAGAATCAGGGGGAGAGGAAAATTAGTGGTATGAAAAGGTTCAGAACAAATCAGAGCCGGCACCGATGACCAAGGAAAGGTGGAGCCCACAATGGTCCATTGTTGGCTCTGGAAGAGGTGATAACGAAGGGTACAATGGAACAGGTAGGACGATTAGAGTGGGGGAGGGTTTTCTGATTGCATGATACTAGATCTAAAAGTATGTAGGAAAGAACTGATGCTAGCTTAAATCGAAGGTAGACACAAAATGCTGGAGTAACTCATCGGGACAGGTAGCGTCTCTGGAGAGAAGGAATGGGTGACGTTTCAGGTCAATACCCTCCTTCGGCTGATGTTTTGGGTCAAGACCCTTCTTCAGACTAAAGGTAGCCTGCTTCCAAAATGATTCCTTAGCATACTAAGAGGTTTAATATGTTATTTCATTTGCATAGTTTCAACATAGATTAAATATTTTGAAAGCATAATAAAAGGTTCTTGGCCATGAGCCACTGGAGCCAGAGAAACATGCTGAATGAACCAAGAACAAAGTACTCTGCTCATCTCAGTGGATCCTGGTGCAGAAACTGAGCTCCTTGTTAACAAATCTAAAACATCAGGCCACTCAAAAAAAGTGGTCTCTTTACTGTACACTGCACAATGACAATTAAAGATTGAATCTGAATTGAATCTGAATCTGAAAAAATAACAGTGTCCAAAATCAGCTGCATTATAGCTGCTTTCAAGGTCCAACTTCATTATCTGAAATGAATCCTTGCCCTGCTTCTAAAATGCTAACAACAATCAAAATGGTAACCAAAGCAACTCCCCACCCCCTCACCTGTAGGCAGCTATCACATAAGATTTGACACAAGAAGCTGGACTAACTCAGTGGGTCAGGCAGCATTGCAAGAGAAAAGGAATAGGTGACATTTGAGTCTGAGGAAGGGTTCCAACCCAAAACATCACCTATTCCTTCTCTCCAGAGATGCTGCCTGACCTGCTGAGTTTTTTCCAGCTTTGTGTCTATCTTCAGTATAAACCAGCATCTGCGATTCCTTCCTATACATTTTCTCCAGCTATCACTTGCCTGGCTTTGTTCCCACTCCCATCTCTTTTTTCCAGATCTCTCCCTCGTACTCCAATCAGTCCGAACAAAATTCCTGACCTGAAAGTCATCAGTCCATTTCCCTGCACCGATGCTGCCCGACCCATTGAGTTCCTCCAGCACTTTGTGCTTTGCTCAAGATTCCAGCATCTGCTGTTCCTTGTGTCTCTAATACTCTCCATGTGATTGCAATGTTGAAATCACAACTGGCGACAAGACTAAACTCTTCCATGGGTCTTAGTAACTTATGGTCAGAGTCCACACTCATGTCTATTGTCGCTCACTAATTAAAATATTGTTTGTGACATTGGCAGACAAACGTTAAAAAGGCAAGTCTCTAGTTTTATCTTTGCTTCTAAATGAATAGGTTAATGGTGTGTTATGACAGTGGATAAAGGATATTTACATGAGCAAATGCCAAAGAATGGTCTACCAATATTGTGTGGAATATTTAGTTGTAATAGAAATAAGGAACAAGAAATTTAACAGTAACTCTGCAAATATTTTCTGAAGTTAGCACACCATCTGAGAGCAAATTATATTGCTTTCCTAAATGGATCTGGGCTACCATTACAAAGAATGCATAAATCCCTTTTCAAAGAAAGGTGGGCACTTCTGTTCATTAATCAGGGATTTAACAACTGATTAAACAGATGCCAATTTACTTTGAACTAGATTTGTAATTGGAGTACACAATGTAAAATGATGTTGATATTCTGACTTCTGTGCTTTGGTGCTCATAATCTTGCTTGAAGATCTAAAGGCCATAATAACGTACAACATAGAACAGGAACAGGCCCTTCGGCCCACAATTTCAGTCCCGAAAACGATGCCAAGTTTAACTAATCTCCTCCCCCTGCACATGATCCATACCTCTCCATTTCCTGCATTTCCACATGCCCATTCAAAAGCTCCTTAAATGCCACTATTATATCTGTCTACACCACCAAATCTGAGGAAGGACATTATAGCCATAGAGGGAGTGCAGAGAAGGTTCACCAGACTGATTCCTGGGATGTCAGGACTTTCATATGAAGAAAGACTGGATAGACTTGGCTTATACTCGCTAGAATTTAGGAGATTGAGAGGGGATCTTATAGAAACGTACAAAATTCTTATGGGGTTGGGCAGGCTAGATGCAGGAAGATTGTTCCCGATGTTGGGGAAGTCCAGGACAAGGGGTCACAGCTTAAGGATAAGGGGGAAATCCTTTAAGACCGAGATGAGGAAAAACTCTGTGGTGAATCTCTGGAACTCTCTGCCACAGAGGGTAGTTGAGGCCAGTTCATTGGCTATATTTAAGTTAGATGTGGCCCTTGTGGCTAAGGGGATCAGGGGGTATGGAGAGAAGGCAGGTACGGGATACTGAGTTGGATGATCAGCCATGATCATATTGAATGGCGGTGCAGGCTCGAAGGGCCGAATGGCCTACTCCTGCACCTATTTTCTATCTATCTATGTATCTATGTACCACACTTGGCAGTGTGTTCCAGGCACCCACCATTCTCAATGTAAAAAACCTTCCTCTTTAAATTTTGCACCTTTCACCTCAAAGCTGTGCCCTCTTGTCTTTGATATTTCCACCCTGGGAAAAAGGTTCTGCCTATCAACCTTATCAATACTTCTCATAACTTTCTATACTTCTACCCGGTCTCCCCTCAACCTTTGACGTTCCAGAGAAAACAATCCAAGTTTGTCCAACTATGCTTTGTGAGATGATGAATTTTTGCAGCAAAAGTCCAACTGTGTAATGGACTGTGTTTTGGAATGAGAAGTTACTGGTTGCAAATTACAAAGATATTGAAGTGTTAAATGAAGCTTCCTAAAGAGTAGAGTGTATTTTCATAAACTGATAATTGTTTAATGAGTGGCTTGCATAGTTTGCTTTAACATGATGAAGATCCCTCTGTCTTTGTCTTCTGGACTGAGGATGACTTACTTCCAGTCTGGTTTTGCGTGTGATCAATGGGGTCAATGTAGGAATTGCAGACTTGATTTATAGTCGATTTAACTTGATTTATTACACTCAAAGTAATCTACATTGAAAATACCACAAACATTTCTGGTAGGTTAGGCCACATGCAGTTGATTGCGCACTTGAAATTAATGCAGCAGGTCCTCTAATGTTTCTCAGAGGTTTGCTATTTTCACATCACATAAAGATGTTCCAATACATTGATTTTACTGGCAATTGGTCTTTTCACTTCATTACACTTACGGTTGAATATCATGTGAATGATAACGATGAATTAATCAGCACACCGCCACTCTGCTTTCTGCATGTGGTCTTGTGCGCAGTGTACAGAAACGGCATGATTGCAGAACCTGGAGAGAGTTTAGAGTCAAGAGTGTTTAATTGTCATATATACTGGCAATGGAACAATTAAATTCTTATTTGCTGCAGTTTAACAGCCCCATCAACTCAATAACATAGTTAAATGTGATAGAGATGAAGGGTGGTTACCCAAACTGTTAACCTCTCTGATATCAGGGAAGCATATTCCCCTTATCATGTATCTGTACAGCATGAATAGCTCGATTGTAATCATATATTGTGTATTGTTTGTCCGCTGACTGGTTAGCACACAACAAAAGCTTTTCACTGTACCTGACAATAAACTAAACTCAACTCAAACGAAGAATTTTGACCCTAGTAATGGCAAGAAGTAATATGGAGTTGATAGTGTTCTCATCACATCCCAACTCTCATCATCATTGGTGATGAGCCTATGTTGCATTGAACATAAGAAATAAGAGCAGGAATTCACTGTGCAGCACTTCAAGCATCAATAAAGTCATGATTGATCTGATCATACATCCGTCTCAATTCTGCAGTTCTGCCCGATCCCATCATTCTTTAATTTTATATAGTCTGAAAATGTATCTGTCGCGCCCACAAATATAATCAATTTCTTGTCTTCTCTTCGGAACAGTATTTCAAAGACTCATCATTTTTTCCAGAAGAAATTCCTCCTCATCTCCATCCCAGATGGGAAGCCCCCGATCCTGACACAACGCTCCTTTGTCCTAAATTTCCCCCTGGGAAGAAATGTCCTCTCACCGTCTGGCATAGCGAGTTTCCTTGGGAAATGATATGTTTCAATGAAGTGAAGACAGTGCATTGAACAAACTGCTTATCTCCTCCCTTGACTAGGGCAATAAGTGAACAACACTGAGCAAGCCAATTGTTTTTGCGATGATGATATTAAAAGTAATCAAACCCTATCTAGATAAATAGTTAAGATTCAGATCAATTATATTCTATAGTGATGGCAGAACAGGCATGAGGAAGTAAATGTTCCATTTCATCCCCATTTTCTTAGAATGTTTTAATTCTGTAAAAGAAAGTAAATAGTCAAGTCAAAAGTGTTTAATTGGCATATGTACTGACAACAGAACAATGAGATTTTTACTTCAGCGTCATAACAGGCCTGGAAACACAATAGACCGATAAAACATATTGAACAGAAATTCAAAACATGAATAACCGTGGTACTAGTAAAAAAAAACAAAGTCCTTGGTGCCACCAAAGACAGTCCAGAGAAGTTCATAGTTGAGGTTAGTGTTGTGCAGTGTTCAAGAGCCTGATGGTTGTTGGGAAGAAAATGTTACATCTATTTTCTCCAGAGATGCTGCCTGACTCGCTGGGTTACTCCAGAACTTTTGTTTCCATCTAAGCTATTCTTTTAAAAAAAAAATATTTTAATTTTATTAGAAGTAAGTACAATTGTATACAATCATATTTTCATAATACCTTTTATGTACAGCTTCTTATTTAAAAAATTTTTTGTAATAAGGAAGAAAAAGAAAAAAGTTAGATAATGAAAAATAGAAAAGTGTGAGATATATAGTGTGTGAAAAAGAAAAATAAAGAATGAAAAAAGAAAGTTGAGACATAGAAAATAGAAGAAAGAGAATAAAAGAAAAGATGAGAAGAAAAGAAAATAGAAGTAAGGAGATCATTAATAATCTTGACCATCCGCAGTCACGGATTAGCTTTTACACCTGTTTTGCACCATATGTTTCCAAAAAGACGACAAATGGAGACCAACTCGTTATGAATTGGTCAAATTTATCTATTAGGAGGAATCGCATTTCCTCAAGATGTGCGGTATCCAACATACTTGCAATCCACATTTTGAGCGTTGGTATTGGTGTATTTTTCCAAAATTTCAATATTAATTTTTTTGCTATTATTAAACCATAATTAAAAATTGACTTTTGAGATGAGCTCAATTTGTTCCCGTCTTCCATTACCCCAAATATAATCAATTCATTATTGGGTTCCATTTTTGTCTTAAATAGTTTTGTAAATATTTCGAAAATATCACTCCAAAATCCATGAAGTTTTATACAAGAAACAAAAGAGTTTAAGCTATTCTTGAAGGTAGACAAAATTGCTGGAGAAACTCAGCGGGTGCGGCAGCATCTATGGAGCGAAGGAAATAGGCAACGTTTCGGGCCTAAACCCTTCTTCAGTCTGAAGAAACCCTTCTTCAGATTGAAGAAGGGTTTCGGACTGAAACGTTGCCTATTTCCTTCGCTCCATAGATGCTGCCGCACCCGCTGAGTTTCTCCAGCAATTTTGTCTACCTTCGATTTTCCAGCATCTGCACAAATTTGGTCACAATTTTCAGACTCTCATGCAGTACCTCCTTCCCGATGGTAGGAGTGAAATGCTGGATAGTTGATTTATTATAAAGATGTTCAGAAGAACTGACCCTATTACAGTCCAAAAAATAATATTATTAATGGTTCAACAAGAAATTTGAATAATTTTGAACTCCTTTTAATTCCAAAACCTTCTTTTAATTCCAAAATGTTATAATATGATATGTGAAATATATCATCATTTTAGCAATTTGCTATCATTTAGTTAGTGACCTTTAGAGTAAGGTAGACACAAAATGCTGGAGTAACTCAGCGGGACAGGTAGCATCTCTGGAGATTCTCGCCAGAGATGCTGCCTGTCCCGCTGAGTTACTCCAGCATTTTGTGTCTACCTTCGATTTAAACCAGCATCTGCTGTTCTTTCCTATATATGAAGTGTAACCTGTCTTCATTATATCACCAATATTACCGAATGCAATGGTGAAGTAAAAAGTCAGAAAGAATCACTTCACGTAACAAACAGTTTTGACAATCAGATCAGTATATATTACTGAAGATGCAATGGGACAGACTAAAATTGCATCTGCTCACTGATGACCCTCATGAATGTAGGGCAGCATGAAAAATCGCTTGTTTAATGGATCAATTGAACCTCCTTTATTTCAAGTAATAGACACTTAAAGCAGTCCGTCGCTTACACTGAAGCAGTTTCTGAAAAACAATTTGCTCTGCAGCTTTTGTTTATCACTTGTCTCTACTTCAGGGAGAGCACGATTACAGGCAATGTGTTTGTTATGCAAAATAAATCTGAAATAGAACATCCTTCCTTTGAGAAGAATAAAAGGCTGTAACTCCGAGGAGACTCAATGTTTTATGCCAGATGAAAGCATAATGACACCTGACAATGGGTTTTGAATCAACTGGATTTCTAACTGGATTTAGAAAGCATTCAATCTACACATTCAGCCCAAACTACTGCATGGCCCATTGCCTCGCTAGCTGAGCTCAAGTCAATGGAAATCCATCTAACATAATAGGGCAAATTTCCCATCCAGCAGCAAAGGGGAGGCAACTGCTGATGCTGAAATCTTGGGCAAAACACAAAATGCCGGAGGAACTCTGTGAGTCAGGCAGCAGCACTCATATTCCACTTGGGTAGCTTACCACCTAATATATGAGGTGCAGCAATTTTCTCCAATTTGAGGTAACTTACCAACTGCTACCTCCCTTCCCTTTCCTCTCTGCACCCCCCACTCCCCCCCCCTCCCCCCAGGGCAGCATCTCTAAAGAGAAGGAAGGGGTGATGTTTCGGGTCAAGACCCTTCTTTAGACATGTGTCATTGAAACATACAGAATAGTGAAAGGCTTGGATAGAGTGCATGTGGAGAGGATGTTTCCACTAGTGGAAGAGTTTAGGACTAGAGGTCATAGGCTCAGAATTAAAGGATGTTATTTTAGGAAGGAGAGGAGGAGGAATTTTTTAGTCAGAGGGTGGTGAATCTGTGGAATTCTTTGCCACAGGGCTGTGAAGGCAGTCAGTGGATATATTTAAGGCAGTGATAGATAGATTTTACTTCGGAGTCATGTGAGTGACTACGTGAAGAAGACCCGTCAGGGCGCATGCGCGTCATTACGTCTGACGCATTGGCGCCCGGACAGCAGGAGGACGGAGCTCCTCCTGTGGTGAGTACTTTAAAAACTCCACCAAAGTTGGGGAAACTTTGGTGGAGTTAGGTTTATTGTGTTAGTGGTACTGTATTTTCCCCCAAAATTTACAGGCACTATGGAGAAATCGACGAGGGGCAGGCGAGCTGCGGAGAAGGTGAGAGAGAGCTGCGGGAGTGCGGTCTCTGAGCGGCTGCCTGGCACCCCTGGGGAGTCGCCGACCGGGAGCGGAGCGACGGCAGACTTGGTACACAGCCAACGCCAGTCGGGCGGAAGGTTAAGGCCAGGTCTGTCAGGCCCATGGACTCAGCAGAGTCGGGCCAGGATGAGTCCCGTGCGGGACAGGATACCGTGACCCAACGGTTATCCCAGATGGAGCAACTCATTCAGGGGTTGCTCCACAAAGGCACACTCCAGGAGGAGTCGTGTGGGCGGCAGGCCGTGGGGAAGGCTCCGCCGGCAGTACCTAGTAGAGGGCTGCTTGATGGCACCCTCTTTCAAGAGGTTAGTGCTGAGGGTCAGATAAGCTCTGACCCTGATTCTGATGACGAATATGAAGGTGAAGAACGGCCACTGCCAGAGTTACCACCTCTGGCAGCACGACTTGCCGTGGCATCAGAGTCGGGAGAGCCTCTGGGTGAGGAGCTGGCAACCAGTATTAATTATCTGGTGTCTCATCAGCTGCAGGAGCTGACTATAGATGAAACATTGCAAAAACATGAAACGCCAGTGAACTGTGAACTGCTAAAATTGCCGGTGGTCAACAGGATGATATGGGGCCAGATGGGGATAGCCATGAGAGCCCAGGAAATGAAACTGCAGCGCATTTTAAAATTGCTGGGGTCTGGAATTACCAGTTTTGCCAGAATGGTAGATGGAGAGGAAATGACCAACTTACAGCAAGAGGTGCTGGGGCTACTCTGTAGTGCCCATTTTGAAATAAATTGTCTGCGCAAAAGCGCCATTCGGTCGACAATTAATCCAAAGTACGCATCACTCTGCCAGCCTGTGAGTGTACAACCGGCAAATCTGCTCTTCGGCGAGGATTTCGCGAAGAGGGTTAAAGAGCTGGAGGACGAGGCGAAGACAGTGGGCTTAATAAAGCAGCCAGCAGCCACACACTCGCAAAAAAGGAAGTACCCCTTCAAGCGTGGTGACTGGTCGGGACAAGGGACAAGTCGTACGACCATGCAGATGCGCAGTTGGCGTTCTGCAGTAGCAGCGCCAGGGAAAGTGGGGTTTCCAGCTCGAGGCCAGGGACAAAGGAATCCAGGTGGTAAGGAGGTATGTGGGTCTGGTTCTCATCTAGACATATCAAATGTAATACAACTAAAAGTTGGGGGGAGATTACATCTGTTCCTACAGGAATGGAAACAAATTACCTCAGACATGTTTATACTGAGTGTTATTGAAGGGTTTCGAATAGAGTTTAATACAAATTCTGATTTACCCCTGCAGCATGTTCCAAAAAGAAGTTTTCAGTTCAGTATAACTGAACAAATGGAAGTTCAGGTGGAACTTGAAAGCTTATGTGATAAAGGCGTAATTGCTAAGGCAATTTACCAAAGCCAACAATTTGTGTCCAATATTTTTCCCAGACCAGAAAAGGATGGGGGATGCAGAATTATCCTGGACCTGACTAGTCTTAACCCTTTTGTACAGTATAGACATTTTAAGATGGAAACGTTTGTGACTGCTAAGCAACTTGTTTCCAGAGGATGCTATATGGCAACTATAGATCTTAAAGATGCGTATTACTCAGTGTCTGTTCATTTGCAGGATAGAAGATATTTAAAATTCAGCTGGATGGGGCAATTATGGCAATACAATGCACTGCCTAATGGTTTGTCTTCAGCTCCTAGAGTGATTACAAAGTTGTTAAAACCTATTCTAGGCATGATGAGAAGTCAAGGTCATGTGCTCATGGCTTATCTCGATGATATCTTGATTGAAGGACAATCAAAGGAAACAGCTGAAGCATCAGTGGCAGTCGTTAAATCCACTTTTCAAAGATTGGGCTTCATAACTCATCCAGAGAAATCCAAATTAACACCTGTAACACAAATTGACTATTTGGGGTTCACAATTGATTCAATCAACATGATTGTGACCTTACCCAGGGAAAAAAGGGTAGAGCTAATTGATAGCTGTATCAAGCTAATTGCTGACACACAGTCGTTCAATTAGACAGGTGGCAAGTCTGCTTGGGAAATTAGTGGCAGCATTTTCCAGCAGTTCAATTTGGGCCACTGCATTATCAACAATTACAGAGGGCAAAGGAACAAGCACTAAGGATACATTTGGGTCATTATAATAGGCCTATGCATCTTTCAGCAGAGGCTGTTGCTGATGTGCAATGGTGGATTCAGCATGTGTCCACTAGTTGGTCCAAAGTATTATTGGAGCAGTCTTCCATGATTTTGCAGACAGATGTCAGTGCACTTGGGTGGGGTGCTACTGATACGAGTTCCAGCTGTGGAGGCAGATGGACTGAGCAAGAGTTATTGCTTCTGCAAACATGGGGAATTAACGATTTAGAGCTTTTAGGAGTTTTTTTTATGGAGTTAAGGCTTATTGCTCTAACAAAAGTAGCTTGCATGTTCAGTGTCAAATTGACAACACTACAGCAGTTGCATATATTAATCATATGGGTGGAATCAAGTCGTTATCTTGTGACAGATTGGCAAATCAAATTTGGGCCTGGTGTATTGATAGAGATATTTGGCTTTCAGCTATCCATCTGCCAGGTAGAACGGTGGACATGCTCACTGCAGCCTGGAGAAAGAGTACTCAAAAGCAGTATATTACTTATGTAAAAAAATGGGAACAATATTGTGTTAAAAAGAATATTCAATATAATACTGTAGTTATTGAAAATGTTTTAGAGTTCTTATGCACACTCTATTATGATGGTCTCAGTTATAGTGCTATCAATACAGCTAGAAGTGCTTTGTCCTCATACCTTGTAATAGGTACACGGACAGAACGTATTGGTTCTCACCCTCTCATATCTCGATTGATGAAAGGAATCTTTAATTCCAAACCTCCAAAACCTAGGTATATGGTTATCTGGGATGTAAGCGTTGTTCTTAACATGCTTCGTCATTGGGTCCCTGTCACGTCTATGACTTTGTCAAAATTAACCATGAAATTGGCTATGCTAATGGCATTGGTTTCAGCACAGAGAGTGCAGACTTTGCAAAAACTTCGGTTAGATAGAATGGAAGTGACTGCAAAAAATGTTATGTTTTATATTTATGATCTGCTCAAACAAAGTAGGCCAGGAGTGACAGGTTTTAAGATTGTGTTCTCAGCATATCCTACAGATCCATGTTTATGTGTAAGGACACATTTGTTACATTACATTGAAGCTACAAGGGCTTTAAGACATGAGGAAACAGGATTATTTATCAGTTACAAGAAGCCACACAAGAGAGTGTTAGTACAGACTATTTCAAGGTGGTTAAAGCAAGTGTTGGTTCAGGCAAGAATTAACACTGATGTGTTTACATCTCATTCCACTAGGGCAGCAGCAACATTGGCGGCCAGGGCGATGGACGTTCCCATCGACCATATACTAAAGGCCGCAGGGTGGCAAAATGAACTCGTGTTTCAACAATATTACCATCGGCCGATTGCCGATGGAGGGCTGTTTGCCAATTCAATCTTAAGTTCTGTTAATTCTGTTTAATTCTGTTTAATTCTGCCCCTAAGATAGAGGGCTTATTGTTTGTTTTATGATTCAAATAGAACTGTTACTGCATGATATTCAGTGTCATGTTTACAGCATTATTGATTATTACTCACCTAGAGTCAATCAATGCAGTGAGAAGCTGGGATTGTGATCTGCGGCATAAAATCACAGAGCTTTGAAATCTTCACGTAGTCACTCACGTGACTCCGAAGTAAAATAGTAAGATTAAACGAGAACTTACCAGTTTGAAGTTTGATCTTTATTTTATGAGGAGTTACGTTGGTGATTACGTGCCCGCCACGCCCAACCCTCTCTCATAAAAAAAGGTCATAATGGTAGTTCTCATGTTGCTCATCTTAATATGTTACTTCAAATATTGTGTTGTCTGTGATTTCATACCGCTGCTTTGAAGATTGACGCGCATGCGCCCTGACGGGTCTTCTTCACGTAATCACCAACGTAACTCCTCATAAAATAAAGATCAAACTTCAAACTGGTAAGTTCTCGTTTAATCTTACTATTCTTGATTAATATGGGTGTCAGAGGTTGGTGGGAGAAGGCAAGAGAATGGGGATAGGAGAGAGAGATAGATCAGCCATGATTGAATGCTAGACTTGATGGGCCGAATGGCCGAATTCTACTCCTATCACTTATGAACACCAGTTTTTAACAGTCCCAGAACACCTTAATATGCGACCATCCACGTTTCATTCAACACAACCAAATTCAGAGGAATTAGATAATAAAAACTCAATTAGCTTATCAGGATACACTTCACATAAGTCATTTCCATCAACCACTGGGAATACAAGGCATTGCTGTCAGTTCTTGCATTGTTCTGGGCGTGATGTTGTGTTCTAGCACATTTGTTATGCACGTGCTTGATATTTGTCCGAACGACATCAATGAAATAATAACCGTGTTGGTTTATGATGATGATTTGCATCCCCATCCACATGTGAACTAGCCCAGCCTTTAATTTTCATTATGAATTCCAAATTCCAAACAAACTTGTTTTAATTTCAAGACGAGAATCTTAGAACCATTAAAAAAAAATGACTTACCATTTCATGTCTCACTGGCTGTAATATCATTTTTGTATTGTCTGGATTGTCGATGTTTAGCTCAGTGGACAAGAGCAGAAAGTAAATGCTGAAATAAATCAATTGTTTGAAGGCATGTTCATATAAAATAAATAAGGGATAATTATGCTTTGCAGTATAATATGAAATATTAAATATGTCCTTGGGTGCATATTGATGAACCCACAGGCAGGAGGTGGAGATATTCTTTGATTTGATCATTTTATTTATTTTTTAATGATCTAGAAGTGCAATTTGATGGTAGGGGAAGAGCTGTATCAAGGCATTAGAGTCAGTCGTTCTGATGTTGGAGTAGATTGATGGCAGTGGAGATAATGAAAGAAATTAAAGATAATTGGTGTTGGAATGATACAACCAAGTCAAATATAGATCTTGTCAGGCCGTTGATCCAATCAAATGGAGCAAAACCTACACAAAGTATTCCAGCTTCACACAAAGGTGGATTATTTCTTTGGGACATTCAAGATTTTGAACCTCTTCAGGAGAAGAGGATTTTTTTTTTTAGTTTAAAGATACTGCATGGAAACAGGCCCTTCGGCCCACGGAGTCTGCGCTGACCAGCAATCCCCGCACACTAACACTATCCTACACAGACTAGGGACAATTTTTACAGTTTTACCAAGCCAATTAGCCTACAAACCTGTACTTCTTTGGAGTGTGGGACGAAACTGAAGAACCCGGAGAAAACCCCACACAGGTCATGTGGAGAACGTACAAACTCCATGCAGACAGTGCCCTTAGTACCCATAGATCGAACCTGGGTCTCTGGCTGTAAGGCAGCAACTCTACCGCTGTGCCACAGTGCCACGCTATGCTTCTGTTAATGTGCTGCAAATTTATTACTGGTGGCATGGTAAATAATTGTCATTCTGATGATCTGGTTTCTGGACTTTGACCTCTTCATGCGTAATATATGTTGTAAAATGTTCAGTGAAAAATGTCTACGGTCCAAACTTGAGATTGGACCCGAAGAAGAGTCCTGATCCAAAAAATCAGTCTGTCCATCTCCCTCCACAGGTGCTAACTGACCTACTGAGTTCTTCCAACACTTTGCGTTTGCTTGAGATGCATTATTTCTTTTAAGATATGAAATTGAAGAGATGCCAGTATATATATGTTTTCATCCTCAATCTGTCAGAGAGAAATACCATTATTTTCACTCCACTTTCTGTCTGCTAGAGCACATAATTTGTTTCTTAAAAGCTACAAAGTTAGAGAAATAAATTCACTTACTTAATCAGAGATAGGAAGCAGGCAAGGTCTCTTTGGATGGCTGATGAATTATTCATTGCATAAAGTTTGAAATTTCACATTTAGGAAAGTGTGTATATTAGCAAATCCCTCAATAATATACCAGCTTGAGAGAAAGTTGCTATTAAACATAATGGGGGTGAAAGTTAACCTCGAAAGGAAGGCAATCTGATATTGAATCAAAAAACGGATTTAACCGTCTGGCTAGGTCACTTTTCCATTTTGTCTTTCGGCCAGAATTAAATTTCACCACTTATCCCTGCAGATCGAAATATACTGTAAAAATATTGTTCCTGCATACTCTCAAGCTACAAAGGAAATATCTCTCATGTAGAAAAAAACCATTCCTACCTTACCACAATTTAAGAGATAAGACTATGTCGGAAAATGATAGGGTTTTGTTATTATTCAAAGGCAGTTAGCTTCTGAAGACTAATGCTAAATTATGTTTAAGAACATTTCTTTTCCCAGATTGTATGAAACCATTTTTTTTTCTACTTGGTCAGAGCTGAGGATATTTTAATGCGAGTTATGTAAGTAATGTAATGTAATTTTATGTCAAAACAGAAGAGATTTTTATTCCTTTTAATACATTAAGCTATGGGTGGCTAAATTATTTAATTGGTCAAGTGAGATTCTTCCACATAATAGGTCAGTTTGAGTTAATATCATCCCGAGTAGATTAGATGAGAACAACTCTAATTCAGTCAGTCAGTCAGGGGAATGGATATGGTTTATCCTTTCGGCTTAGTTGAATCATTTGGGAGCTCCTACTTCCTCCAAGGAGGGCATTAATGTAGAAGCAAATATATTTACTCTGAGCTATTACAAAGTTTAAGTTTAGAGTATGTTATTGTGATTGCAACCACGATAGCAATGCTAATGATGTGTTTATTTGACACCTTTAACATGGCAAAGTGATCTTAATTCTTGGAGACGAAAGGAACTGCAGATGCTAGTGACAGAAAAAGACAAAGTGCTGGAGTAACTCAGCTTCTCTGGAAAACATGTATAGGTGATGTTTCAGGTTAGGACCCTCCTTTCGAACCTGAAGAAGAGCCACAATTCAAAACATCATCTTTCCATCTTTCCACATTACGGAAAACGAAACATAAAAGGATATCATTGGTGAAAAAAATAGATTAATATTGCTAAAGCCAAACAAGCATTTAATGGTAATAACATACACACAACTCATCTCTACGTATACAGAGTCACCAGCCATAGACTTTGACGCTGAACTGTCAAAGCCAAAACCATGCAGTGAAATGTACTGTTTAAAAAAGAACTGCAAATGCTGGAAAAATCAAAGGCAGACAAAAATGCTGGAGAAACTCAGTGGGTGAGGCAGCAAGATGCTGCCTCACTCGCTGAGTTTCTCCAGCTTTTTTGTCTACCAGTGAAATGTACTAGCACCTTTCGCAACAGAGAAGAGTTATGCTAACATCTTCCAGTACCTTGTCTTTAATGTTCAGCCAAACACTGTGGCAGGTTAACTTTTGCTAAGTTCTTGAAATGGCTAGAACAGGGATGGGGAACCTTTTCATGTTGGAAGGCCGCATTAAGTTAGCTGTAATGGAATAAGGCCGCATCCAAGAAACTTCAATTAGATATAGGATTATTTTGTTGAATCTTCTTTTACTCTTTGGTATTTTAAATACGTTCAATTTAAGATTAAAATAAATATAATAAAAGACAAACAAAAACATATTAATAAGAATAAAAGGATTCATTCAAAAGGCCGCACTTATTGGCCTAGAAGGCCGCAGGTTCCCCATCCCTGGGCTAGGAGATGCTCGACATAGACAAAGTATTTATTAAACCAAGCATAAAGCATAAACAAAAGGAGCTGATTTGAATTCGTCCACAATCACAGAACCTGTACATAAAATGTATTATGAAAATATGATTGTATACAATTGTACTTACTTCTAATAAAAATAAATAAAAATAAATAATAATTAAAAAAAAAAAAAAAAAATTAAATTAAATTTTTAAAAAAGAACCTGATTGCTGAGTGCTGTAATGTCAAAGTAAAACGAACAGATAAAAACTCAATAGCCTCATGCCAAACAATCTTTTCAATCTGATTAGATTTTGGGCAATGATGATTAGCTCTATATGTTTCCAACAGGCAATGTCTTTGTGACTACTTGCTAGTACGCCTTACTGGCGCCTGTACAAAGTTAAAATCGAGATTGATGTACAACAGCCAACAGCGCATATGAACTAGATGTAATAAAAAGGAACTGCAGATGTGCTTACCTGAAACATCACCTATCCATTTTCTCCAGAGATGCTGCCGGACACATTGAGCTGCTCCAGCATGTTGTGTTTATCTTCAGCACATATGGACTGTTATACGTGTACCAGCTATTTTTTTTATCCACTGAAAAAGCACTGCCAACAAGAATTATGTTTTGGTCACACCTGAATATAAAAATAGAGAGAAAGTTAGTTAAAAACCTATTACCCCTTTCACCCATTTAGTGATAAAAGGGTCTTGAACCTAAATCATTAACTCAGTTTCTCTTTCCACCGATGCTGACTGCCCTGCTGATTGTTCAATAATCTTGCTTCTCCACTCTAGCCACAGATCATTTATCTCATTATGATCTCAGACTACCTCCAATCCCATTGTTAATTCCAGGAGCCTGCCCCCAAATTCACATGGGCACCATTTATTACATACAGCCTCCACAAACACATAAATAGAAATCTAAGGTGACATTTTGGGTCAGGACCCTTCTTCAGGTCTTCTTCAAACCTGTAAATGTCATAGAATAAATCAAAAATGGAAATAGATAGAGTGTATGTGGAGAGGATGTTTCCTGTGGTGGGAGATACTAGGTCCAGAGGGCTCAGTCTCAGAATAAAATGACATACGATTTGAATGGAGATGAGGAGGAATCTCTTTAGCCAGTAGGTGGTAAACCTGTGGAATTCATTATCACAGACAGCTGTGCAGGCCTAGTCATTGTATATTTTTAAAGCACAGATTGATAAATTCTTGATTAGAATGGGCATCAAGGGTTATAGAAACATAGACAATAGGTGCAGGAGTAGGTCATTCAGCCCTTCATGACAGCACCGCCATTCAATATGATCATGGCTGATCATCCAGAATCAGTACCCCATTCTTGCTTTCTCCCTGTATCCATTGATTCCGTTAGCCCTAAGAGCTATATCCAACTGTCGAGAGGGCAGAAGAATGGGGTTGAGAGGGAAAGACTGACCAGCCACGATTGAATGGCAGAGCAGACTCGATGGGCCAAATGGCCCGGTTCTGCTGCTATAATTTACCGTCTTCTGGTCATCTTTTCCTTTCCCTCCACGCATGTGCCTGATCTATTGAGTTCCTCCAGCAGTTTGTGTTTTGCTCAAGATTCCACTATCAGCAACCAACCACTCACTCATCATAGTAAATTACTTCCTGGAGCTCCTCTGTCCACTCCATTTAGCAAATCATTGTGCTCATCAGAATGGCCTGTGGCAAGTGATTAAATCAAATGAATACCCGGTAATATCTCCAAAGTGGCATATCAAGTTTTGTGCTATCTAGACCTTCAGTAAAAGCAGTCAGCCTGCTTTTCTTGGTGACATAGTCCTCAGGCAATCTTGAATTAATTACACAGGGAATGCTGTATTTTCTGGGGCAGATTAAATGAAAATCAAGGCACCACAGGGTGATAACATAATGAATTCTGAATGGTTGGAGGCAATTTGTTTTTGTGCTGCAATGGCAATACGCATTTCACTACACCAATTGGTGTATGTGGCTAATAAAGAACCTTTGAACCTTTGAATTGTAGAAGAAATAAGTGATCTGTGTTGGTAATTTGATGGAGAACAGGAAGGTAAAGTAAACTCTTTCTCACAATTCAATAAATGGTGAACCTTAATACCAGTGCAATAAAACCCAAGGTCCACAGTGCAACCAAACATATAATAATCTATTATACAGTTAATTAATAACCATAACACTGGTCTTGTGAAGCAATAATTTATACTGTTCCTCAATTTTTTTCCAATAATCTGTCCACCGTGCATGGTATGCCATAAGAAGGGTCTCGACCCGAAAAGTCATCCATTACTTCTCTCCAGAGATGCTGCTTGTCCCGCTGAGTTATTCCAGCATTTTGCGATTATATTCATGGTATGCCATCAGTTTAGAGGTATCTGGAGACACGAGGAACTGCAGATGCTTGAAATCTGTCTGAAGAAGGGTCCCAATTAAAATGTTGCCTGTCCATTCCCTGCACAGATGCTGCCTGACCCGTTGAGTTCTTCCAGCAGTTATCTGGCCCTTCCTCCTCTCCCTTTAAACGAAAAAGCTATTGCATTCTATTTTTCCAATACTCTTGCGTTCAGTCTGTAGTTAAAGTGAACTGGGGAATAATGATCAGTATTTCTGCTTGTTACTCCCTTTACTTCTCTTAAGAACCTGTGTTATATTTCAATGGATCTAGCAAAATAAACTTTTAAAATGTCATAAACACTTCAATACTTCTTTGCTCCTTATGTTTATCACATCTAAATTCTTGTTTAGTTTAGAGATATAATAGTGGACATAATAGTGGCGGATCACAAAGTGCTTTAGTTTGGTTTAGAGATATAGCATGGTAACAGGCCTTTCGAGTCCACACCAACCATCGATCAGCTGTTAACATTAGTTCTGTGTTATTCTGCTTTCACATCCACCCACTAAACATTAACACCAATTTACCGACAAACTCGCAGTTCTTTAGGATGTGGGGGGGGGAAACGGTTCCACCTGGTGGAAACCTAGGCAGGCATAGGGAGAATGTGCAAACACCACACAGACAGCAGCCGAAGTCAGGATCAAACCCAGATCTCTGGTACAACAGCACTACCAGCTGCAACACTGTGCTGCCCTGTGTTTCACACTTTTCCTCTTCATTTTCGACGTTTGTGCCACTTCTCTTGCAGACACTATGCAAAATGCTCAGTGAAAGATAACCCATGTTTTCCTCTCCAAAGGAAAATATCAGGCTCTCAACAATCTCTTTCTTTTAGAGTCATAGTCATACAGACATAGAGTGATACAGTGTGGAAACAGGCCCTACAGCCCAACTTGCCCACACCGGCCAACATGTCCCAGCTACACTAGTCCCACCTGCCTGTGTTTGGTCCATATCCCTCCAAACCTGTCCTATCCATGTACCTGTCTAACTGTTTCTTAAATGTTGGGATAGTCCCAGCCTCAACTACCCCCTCTGGCAGCTTGTTCCATGCACCCACCACCCTTTGTGTGAAAAATTCCTATAAAGATTTCCTCAGATTCCTATTAAATCTTTTCCTCTTCACCTTGAACCTATGTGTCCTCTGGTCCTCGATTCCTCCACTCTGGGCAAGAATTCTATGCATCTTATGATGTTATGATCCTCTTGTGGTGGCCCCTGGTGGTTAGCCACTGGTGGTACGAACCCTCGGCTCTGGGGGTTGGGTCACGTGACTTGGCTTGGCAGGAAGAGTGGGTCACGGGTCTCCCCTGGGGTATATATACTGCTGGTAACACCTTTGCCTCTTGTTGTGGTTCTGAGAGCTGTTCTGTGTTAACCCCATAAAGATCACTTTGTTAGACAACTCTTTCACTCTTTGTATTTATAAAACATCTTGGGGCTTTCCTTAGTTTTAACCTGCCAGTATATTATCATATACTCTCTTGTTAATTTCCACTTTAATTTCATGTCTACACTTTCTGGTCTATAGGCTTTCTGCAGCGTTGGGCTCTCTGTATCTTTCATTGACATTCCATATTGCCTTAAGATGCATAATCCATTACAATGAATATATCTTAACAACATATTGCATTAAAAATGTATCCGTAGAATTGACCATGGTTACTTGACAGATTTTATTTGCATAGTTTTTAAAAATGTATTCACTATAAAAATCAAATTTTTAAATAACCAATGACACAGAACCAACAGTATATTCTGGTAATAACAGGGGCATTACATTGATCATTGGGAGCTGTTGACTAAGGCAGCTAGTCTGTCTGAAGTAAATCAGAAACTGACCAGAATAATTATACGCAAGCAGTGAGTTGGATCTCTGATGAGGGCCAACCGGCAGATTTGCATATTATTGTGAAAATACTGTAACAATTAACAACGTGCTCGGAATCTTGTGCAGAATAATTTTTGTGACTGGAATATGGTTGTGCTATTTGGATATAGTTTTGGTTAGTTTCTCGTGGAAAGTTTCAGACATTTGATGGAAAATGATTGAGTTTGTCTACAGTAGGTGTGAAAGATATTGTAGGGTCATAGTCATACAGCATGGAAACAGGCCCTTCGGCCCAACTTGCTAGTCCCACCTGCCTGTGTTTGGTCTATATCCCTCTAAACCTTTCTTATCCATGCAACTGTCCAAATGTTTTTTAAATGTTGTTATAATACCTGCCTTAACTACCTCATTTGGTAGCTCATTCCATACACCCACAATCCTCCATGTGAAAAAGTTGCCCCTCAGGTTCCTACTAAATCTCATCTTAAACCTGTACCTTAAACCTAAACCTTGGCCTCCTGGCTTCCAAGAAATAAAGTCCTGGTCTACTTATCCTTTCCCTCCAAAACTCCAAACATGGCTTCACCAACGTATAGTACAAATGGAACATCACATCCTAACTTCTACACTCAAAACCCCGATTGATGTAGGCCAATGTACTGAGAACATTCTTGACCACCCGTGACACCCTTTTTCAAGAAACTATTTACCTGGACTCCTAGATCCCTCTGCATCGCTCCCCAGGGGCTGCCATTCACCGAATAGGTCTTGTCCTGGTTTGAATTCCCAAAATGCAACATCTCACACTTACAATCACAATCACAATCAGTTTTATTCGTCACATTGCACATAAAGTGCAAGTGAAATGAATTTGCCAGCAGCGGTACAATGATAAAGAACACACAAATACACACTAAAAATGTAACACAAACATCCACCACAGCATTCATCACTGTGGTGGAAGGCACAAAAATTGGCCAGTCCTCCTCCATTTTCCCCCGTGGTCGGGACCTCAACCCTCCGCAGCCGCCACTGCGGGCATCCAGATGTGCAGACAAGGTAAAAAGTCCAGGTAAGTCCAGAATCGGCTCTTCCCCACCGGAGACCGTGGCTTCAGGCTGGTGTAGGCCGCAGGCCGGCGGTCGGAGATTTAAAGTTCGTGCCGCAGCCAGAAGCACCGCAGACTGAAGGGCCGGCGGTCTGGAGCTCCCCTCCAGGGATCCCTGGCGAGGGACCCCCGCTCCTGATGGTAAGTCCCCGCCACGCCCACGGTAGAAGTAGGCCACGTGCCGGCAGTTTGAGCTCTTCTTCCCCCGGGTCCCCCACGAGGGATTCCCAGGCCGCGGACGCCACGCCAGCTGGAGCTCTGCAGACCGCGACTTCAGGCTGCCGGCTACCGCGGGCCAGCGAAACGGAGCGCTCCCCCTCCGGCGAGGGCTCGCCCGCTCCACGCCAAAAGTCCGCGCTGCGCCCGCCGCTGAAGCCCCGGGCGCGTCTCCGGGAAAGGCCGCCTGATCCTCGCTGTTAGGCCACGGGGGAGGCGACATGAAAAAAAGTCGCCTCTCCGTGGAGGAGGCGACCGAAACGGTTTCCCCCTTACCCCCCCACACACAAAACACACTGAGAAACATTAAAAACATACATTAAAACACACAAAAAAAACAAAAAAAGTAGAAAAAAAACAGACACGCTGCTGACAGGGCTGCCGGCTTGCAGCGCCCCCACCGACCTATTAAACTACCTGCATTAAACTCCATTAGACAATCTTCAGCCCAATTTGTCCAGTTCATCAGGACAATATTATCAAAGACCCACATCACCCTGACCATGCTCTCATTTATCGACTATCATCGGGAAGAAGGTGCAGGAGCTTGAAAACCGTGATGACCAGGTTCAAGAACAGCTTCTGCCCAGCAACACCAGGCTCTTGAACACGCACAGCACTAACCTCAGCACATATGATCTCATATAGACGGTGTCTTCTTTTGCACCTTGGTTTTTGCACTATTATGGTTACCTAGAATTATGGTTATTCATTTATTGTATTTTTGATTATTCCATACTATCTGTGTTTATTGTGCTTACGGACCTGATCAGCTGCTGCAAGTAAGGATTTTATTGTTCCATCGTCGATACATATTAAACACTCTTGACATGTATTGGTTTGTAGTTTAATTGGCCTCTGTAAATTGCCCCTTGTGTTAAGGATGTGGATGAGAATGTAGTGTATAATAGAACTAGTGTGAATGGATGATCGATGGTCGACATGGACTTGGTGAGCTGAAGGACCTATTTCCATGCTGTATCTCTGAACTAAGCTCAAGCACTTTGTGTCCTACCACTATTACCTCAGAGGGCGGTGGAGGCCGGTTGTCTGGATGCTTTCAAAAGAGAGCTAGATAGGGCTCTTAAAAATAGCGGAGTCAGGGGATATGGGGAGAAGGCAGGAACGGGGTACTGATTGGGGATGATCAGCCATGATCACATTGAATGGCAGCGTTGGCTCGAAGGGCCAAATGGCCTACTCTTGCACCTATTGCCTATTGTCTATTGTCTATTACACCTGGGAACACAAAATGACCCCTGATTTTGGATGTTGGTTCATTGATTCTGCAAAAGAATGACTGCTTTTACAGTTTTATCAGAGAAAATATTTTTTTCATCCGCCACACTGAGAATTCCCAGTGGCAAAACACTCGTGCAGTCTGCGTCACGGACGTTGTTGTATGAATATACATCACCTCATACAGACCGGCTCAGTTATTTTCCACCAGCTTTCTGAAGCTTCCATCAAAGGACGAGGAAATATTCAAAGTTCCACTGAAACAGCACACACATAATCCACCCACCACAATTATTCTGTTGCCTTCAGAACACGCTGGTAATGTATCACGGTATTTTCATGAAAATTATGTAAATCTGCTGGTTGACCCCCATCTCCAATACCACTCACTCCTCATGTAATAATTCTGATTCAGCTTCGGATTGACTTCAGGCAGACTTGCTGCCTTAGTTAGATTGCAAGCTCGCAAGGATTAATTTAATTCCTCTGTTATTACCACCATACACTGTTGGTTCTGTGTAATTGAATAGTTGGAAACTTCATTTTTTTAATACTGTGAATAAATTAAAAAAAACGCAAATAAAATCTGTCTTCTGCAGTCATGGTTGTTGCCACTGATATATTTTTAATGTGCTTTGTTATTGAGAAAAGATTTATGCCGGTGCAAAATTGCATGCTTTTTAGACAGAGATTACAACGCATGCTTGTGCTAAAGGTGCCCTGAACCAGTGCCGAGATATTGTATTAAAATCCCACAAAATGTTTAAAATGCTCAGAATCACTGTTATTAAACCCCATATAGCACAGAAACAGGCCCTTCGGCCCAACTCGTCTAGTTCAACGAAATGCCCCATCTAAGGTCCCATTTGCCTGCATTTGACCCATATCCATAAATCTTTCCTATCCATCTACCTATCCAAATGTCCTGTTAAAGTACTGGCCTCATCTACATCCTTTGGTAGCTCATTCATTCCATATACCTGTCAATCTGCGTGAGAAATTTGCCCCTTCAGGTTCCCATGAAATCTTTTCCCTCTCACCTTAAACCCACAGAGCCTGAAAACGGCATCAGCATTATCAGAGACCCTCACCACCCTGGCCCCACACTCATTTCACCCTTGCTGTCGGGAAGAAGGAACAGGAGCCTGAAAACGGCAACGTCCAGGTTCAGGAACAGCTGCAAGTGAGAATGTCATTGTTCAATTTGGGACATATGACAATAAAAGACTCTTGACTCTTGATTATACTCCCTAGTTCTTGTTTTCCCCTACCCTGGGAAGAATACTGTGTGCCTTCATCCTATCTATTTATTTCATGATTTTATGCACCTCAATAAGATCACCCTTCAGCCGCCCATGCTCCAAGGAATATAGTCCTAGCCAGCACAACCTCTCCCTCTAGCTTAGGCTATCAAGATCTGACAACATGCTTATAAATCTTCCATGCACTCTTTCCAGTTTAATAGCATCTTTCCCATAGTAGGGTGACCCAAACTGATCACAATACTCCAAGTGCATCCTCACTGGTAGGCCAGGCGACCACCCTGGAGAGAGACATAGTTATCAATTCAATGCAAAAAAAGACAAACACTGTAAATGAAACGCATGAGAAAACACAATTAAATCAAGGATTAACAAACAAGTTTACAATTGCACAGCTGGAGTGCAACTGACTGGTTTCGGAGAAGAATAGCTGCCACTAGGTGGTAGTGGGTTCATGTTGTACAGACATGCACACTTATCTCTGACTCTCTCTCTCTCACACATACTTTTATATATGGCTAAGTTAAAGTTTAGGGAATAGTTTGGAAATGAAAAGTAAGGGAAACTTTTCTTCTCCCTGCGCTCTTGTCAATGTACGGGCGCCTAGAGGAAGATGTTATGATGAGACTACAATGCTCAATAAGGAACAAGTCAGATATTCTGTGCAGGAAGGAGCTGGTTTAAACCGAAGATAGACAGAAAATGCTGGAGTAACATAACGGAACAGGCAGCATCTCTGGATAGAAGGAATGGGAGACATTTCGGGTCGAGACCCTTCTTCAGACCCAGTTAAGCACAATTCAATTTTGATGAAAAAAGAAAGTCAGGTTAACTATATTACAACTCCTTGTCTAGCTTTCCTCTTCATTCTACCTTGGTGTTCCTTTACGCATCGATTCAAAATTGGGACGTATCCAGAAGTATAAAGCTTTCTGAATTAGTTACAATAGATGTGGAAGACACAGTGAGACATAGAGTGGGAAGGATCTCACACAAAAATACAGTTTCATCTGAAATTATTTGGAATATTTGTTTTCCAGAGGTGCTCTGCATTCTCTCTTGATACCTGATGTGGTTGAACCTACAACCCAAAAGCAATATTTCTAACAATATTTGAAAGCATTAGTCCAAACATAGATAATAATTTCCAGCAGGCTGGATAAGAGCTGGCTATCCTGCAGAAGCCTAAAAGCCCTGTCCCACGGTACGAGTACATTCCAAGAGCTCTCCCGAGTTTAAAAAAAAATCAAACTCGTGGTAAGCACGGAGAATGAACGTAGCGGGTACGTCGGAGCTCGGGGACGTCTCTTAGTGCTAACGGCAGGTACTCGGGAAGGCTTGCTAACGGCAGGTAAGCACGGGAAGACTCGTGAAGATTTTTCAACATGATGAAAAATGTCCACGAGAGCCCCGAGTACCGACGAGTGGCCATTACCGTAAATCTACGAGTTCAAATCAGGGCAAACTCGGGAGAACTCTTGGAATGAACTCGTACCGTGGGACAGGGCTTTTAGAATTGTATTTTGCTTTTCCTTTTCACACACCATTATATCACACGTTTTTTAATTTTTTTATTACCTATTCTTTTTTTCTCTCTTTTATTATTAAAGGAAAAAAAAATAGGAAGCTGTACATAAAACATGCCAATATATATTAGGCACCTTGGTGCCATATTACTGTACTTACTTCTAATAAAATAAAAATATTAAAAAAAAAAAAAAAAAAAAGATTTGTATTTTGAAGTGGGAAGTTTAACCAGATGTGAGGGACTTCCAGATGGAACAGATACATTTTTGATGTGAGGATTTTTCAAGTCAAGAGTGCTTAATTGTCTTGATATAGCGGCAAAAGAACCGTGAAATTCTTATTTGCTGCAGCTTATCTGACCCATAGTAACACTCAGATACATATTTAATAATTAATTACACAATAAATGAACAACTTTTATGCTAGGTAACCATAAGAGTACAAAACTGAGATCCCTAGTACAACCAAAGACACTGTTCATAGATGACCCACTGAGTCCATGCTGACCCATTCCCACTAGTTACCTGTTACCCCACGTTACGTTACCCCACTCTCATATCCACTCCCTGCACATTGGGGTCAATTTTACAGAGGCCCAATTAACCTACAAACCCTCACGTCTTTGGAAGGTGGGAGGAGACCAGAGCACCTGGAGGAAACCCACACGTTCACAGGGAGAACATGCAAACTCCACACAGGTAGGACTCGAGGTCAGATTCAAAACCGGGACTTTGGCGCTGTGAGGCAGCAGCTCTGCCAGCCAAGCCACTGTGCCATCCCAAGCAGGCCAACCGCACCTCTCCTGGGCAGGCAGTCTCGATGAGGTAGATGCTCTGAACCAGTGCTGAACCATCGAACCATAGTCCTTGCTTACCATGTAAAACCTGGCACGTGCGAGGTGGAGAGCCCGGGTAACAACAGGAACTGGGACTCTGCTGAATCTATACGTCTAGTCCTGTTATGCTGAATCACGGACACAGCAGGGAATGAACTAAGTGACGCAGGCATGTGCAATCTTGATCTGGGTAATTTGAATTCCCAAATAAAACATTAAAAGAGCACAGTTAAAAGAGTCATCGTTGCTTTCATCAACAACCCCATGGCATTTTATTTTTGGTCAGAGTGCAAATATGAACTCCATTCCATTGAAGTTAAATCCACTGCCAACTTTTGACCATACCGCTTCTTCCCTTACACATCTAACTGCACCTCAAGGACTGTGAGTCCCATTTTCACTGCCACTGAAGAAGTAACAGTAAATCTCCACTCACTCTGAAAATATACTGCTTTCATATCCCAACACAGTAGACTCTCAGACATTCAGTATCCATGGGGAACAGGCTGCCTGCATGAGCATCACTCAAAACCTTTTACTGTTCTGTATATCACACTCTGGTATTCTGTGCATAAACCTTTAAACAAATCTCTGAACTATATGTCATTTCCTCACCCTTTTTAAATAACAATGTTTTACACTGCAATTCTATCTTTTAAGGCTAAACAGTATTAATATAAAGCACTGCAAACTAAATCAAATGAATGACTATGTTCACCTTCACACAAAGTTCGAAGAGGTTGTTTCTGCTAGTCCACTGGCCTTAAATATATAAAATACTAGACTAAGTGGGACCCGTTGGGTCCCATGTTCACACAGGAGGGCTGGTCCCCCGACGCAATATTCCACCTATCCACCAATTCCAATTTTGGTGGCCAGTGGGGGGGCTTTCTGGAGAGCTGGTATGGGTGTTGTTGGGTGCAGGGACTACTGGTCTCCAGAGGGCTAGTATGGACATTGTGGGCCAAATGGATTCTTGGGGTGGAAGCTCAGTCCCTCAAGCCTGATGTGCTGGCAGCTCACTCACGGCTGGAGGGCTGGCAGTTGATTCACGGCTATTCCTTGAAATTCCATTTCAAGCAGAGTGCAAGGCCACCAAATTCAAATCCATTTTCCTACCATTTCAAGCAGGGTGCAAGGCCACCAAATTCAAGTGCAGTTTCTTACCTCTTCGAGCAGGGTGCAAGGCCACAAAATTCAAGTGCAGTTTCATACCACATCATGCAGGGTGCAAGGCCAGCAAATTAAGGTTCAGTTTCCTACCACTTCAAGCAGGGTGCAAGGCCACCAAATTCAAGTGCAGTTTCCAATCACTTCAAGCAGGGTGCAAGGCCACCAAATTCAAGTGCAGTTTCCAACCACTTCAAGCAGGGTGCAAGACCACCAAATTCAAGTGCAGTTTCATACAACTTCAAGCAGGGTGCAAGGCCACCAAATTCAAGTGCAGTTTCATACCATTCAAGGAGGGTGCAAGGCCATCAAATTCAAATGGAGTTTCATACCATTTCATGCAGGGTGCAACGACACCACATTCAAATGCAGTTTCATACCATTTCATGCAGAGTGCAGGGCCACCACATTCAAATGCAGTTTCATACCATTTCAAGCAAGGTGAAACCACCATAAAAGCACACAAAACACCACACTCACAGTTCAGTAGACATTCAGTGTGTTCAGTTGATTCACAGCTCAGACAGAGTTGTGACCTCTCCCTCCATCATTCAGAGACTGAGCCACACCCACACTTCTGCGTTTTATAATCCCTCCCCCTTCCACCGGAAAAGGTGTGGCCTTCATGGCGTGATTAACAGGAGAGAGATTCTCAACATATTTTAAACACTAATAACACTTTTATTTTTCATTGATGCGAAGAATCCTCTGCACCTGATCAGCGGAGGGGGACTGAGTAAGATGGGCTAAAATCGCAGCCGTAAGTGGTAGCGTTTTACCTAAAATCAATATAGTGCAAACAGGAAGTTGTCAAGTTTAGACAAACAACCCTTTGCAGTGCCTTTTCACTTCAACCCAAAACACGCCCAAACAACCATTTGCAGTGCATTTTCACTTCAACCCAAACAACCATTTGCAATGCATTTTTACTTCAACCCAAACAACCATTTGCAGTGCATTTTCACTTCAACCCAAACGACCATAAGCAGTGCATTTTTACTTCAACCCAAACGACCATTTGCACTGCATTTTTACATCAAACCAACCATATTTTCATTTTCAAACCACATTAAGGGCACTCACAGTTGAGTAGACATGTGTTCAGTGTTATTCAGAGCTCAGAGAGACGTGAACCTCTCGCTTCCTCCATCTTGCAGAGTGAGTGAGGCACACCACTTCCTGGTTTTATAGTCCCTCCCCCTCCCTCCAGCAGGGGCAGCAGAGAGAATGGCAATTTAAAAAAAAACATTAATATCTCTCTGATTGTTCATCGATGGTAAAAATCCTCTGGTCCAGGAAGGCGGAGGGAGGCACTGAGCGAGGTGGCCAAAAATGACGGCCGTAGGTGGCGGCGTTCTCTCAGAAATCATACCACAGCGAGCCAAAAGCGGTCAAGATCAGACTTTTAGTAATATAGATTTTTAAATATTTTCTTCAGCTATTTTGCATCGCACTTGAATCAACATCAGATTCGGGAACTGCTTCTTCATAGCTGTTATCTGAACGATCCTTCCAAAACTGGAGCATGGTCCTGATCTTCCAACCTCCCTCATAGCAGACTTTTTCTCAGTAACCATAATGCTGTAACATTATATTCTGCACTCTGGTGTTTTTCTCTTTGCTCCACTTAGAGGCAGAAGGTGCAAACTCTGCACAGACAGCACCTGAGGTCAGGATCGAACCTGGTTCACTGGCGCTGTGGCAGCAGCTCTACCAGTTGCGTCACTGTGCTACCGCTAATGCTGAGATAGTTGGATACGTTAATGCAGTCAGAAACCAGTTCTATCTGAAGTTATTTTGATTGTCAACCAAAAGGCTTTGGTCGTTTCTGATCCTGCGTTTCTCTATCAATTGCAAAATTAGTTCATTGCCTGAAACTGTAGTGATGACTGCTCGTCATCTTGCACGAAGAGTTATTACAAATTGCTAACTTTGTTCTCATTGTTTTCGCTCACACCAGGAATCACACTCCACACTCGCTAATGGATGCTGTGGGGGTGATTTCATAGGTTTGATTACTTGGAGAGGATACATAAAATCTAAAAACATTAAAATTAAAATAAAGTGAAGCTTTACGATAAGGTGGAACTGTTCTTTCTGAAGCCTGCACTGAACACAAATCCCCAAAACATAGTGTCTTGCTGCACTCCAATGTGCTATCGTGCAGTGTACAGACAAACTGCATTTCATTACTTTGTTATTTCAATCACAAGATAGAGGTGATATGAATATTAATAATTATTTATCGCACAATCTGCTGATCCGCTAATCCTTCAAGCTGTATCGTCCACGTTCAGGAGCAGCGTTTTCCAACAACCATCAGACTATTAAACACTACAACCTCCAAATAAGCTCCAAACTACATAGACTTGGGGGCATTGTTTTCTGCCTTTGTGTTATTGTTGTTTGATGGTGTTTTAGAAACGGAACTTATTTTTTGCTGTTTGTCATGGTGTTTACAGAGCACCATTGTTTATTTGTCTCTTGTGCCGCTGCAAGTACAAATGTCATTGTCTGTTTCAGGGCATATGACAATAAAACACTCTTGGCTTGACTCTTGACATTAAGTTTAATGTTAGAACTGTAACTTTGGGGAAAGATATTAAATAGCATTTTATTAATGCTCCGTGACAGTTAGAACCTTTTCAAATAGTGAAAATGTCAAAGACTAGAGGGCATAGCATTAAGGTGAGTGGGGGAAATGCTAAAGGAGATGTACGGGGCACATATTTTTTAAACAGAGAGTGGTGGGTGTCTGGAACACACTGCTGGAGGTTGAGGTGAAGACAGATACAATAGTGGCATTTGAGAGACATAGATAGGCATATTGTCATTTGCAACCAGTAATTTCTCATTCCAAAACACACTATAGTCAAATAATTGGTGCAAAATGCCATCAGCACACAAAACAACTATTTTGGATAGTTGGGCAAACTTAGATTGTATTCACTGGAATGTCAGAGGTTGAGGGGATAGGAAAAAAAAAATCATGAAAGTCGAGGTTGAAAATTTTTCCAGGGTGGAAATGCCAAAGACAGACGGCATAGCTTTAAGATGAAAGGGGCAAAATCTAAAGGAGAACGTTTATTTACACATAGAGTGTTGGGTGCCTGGAACGCACTGCCAGGGTGGTGGTGGAGGCCGTTACAATAGTGGCATTCACGAGGCTTTACGAAAGCCACATGGAAACGCAGAGAATGGCAGGATATGGATCATGTACAGGCAGCAAAGTTGAATCTGACCGCATGTTCGGCACGGACATTGGGGGCCAGCGGGCCTGCTCTATTTTCTATGAATAGAGTTTCTAAGCTTGAGACCAATTCATGTTTCACCTTCATGTCTACCTTCATTTCATAGAAACATAGAAAATAGGTGCAGGAGTAGGCCATTCGGCCCTTCGAGCCTGCACCGCCATTCGATATGATCATGGCTGATCATCCAACTCAGTATCCCGTACCTGCCTTCTCTCCATACCCCACTGATCCCTTTAGCCACAAGGGCCACATCTAACTCCCTCTTAAATATAGCCAATGAACTGGCCTCAACTACCCTCTGTGGCAGAGAATTCCACAGATTCACCACTCTCTGTGTAAAAAATGATTTTCTCATCTCGATCCTAAAAGACTTCCCTCTTATCCTTAAACTGTGACCCCTAGTTCTGGACTTCCCCAACATCGGGAATAATCTTCCTGCATCTAGCCTGTCCAACCCCTTAAGAATTTTGTAAGTTTCTATAAGATCCCCCCTCAATCTTCTAAATTCTAGCGAGTACAAGCCGAGTCTATCCAGTCTTTCTTCATATGAAAGTCCTGCCATCCCAGGAACCAGTCTGGTGAACCTTCTCTGTACTCCCTCTATGGCAAAAATCAGGCCTTCATCCGAACAAGTGCAGTTCACTGCATCACTGTTATATCTTAACATATTTGAAAGGACACCAAGGCTACACTTGGCCAGGCCAACCCTTCAATGCCACCAGGACAACAGACCTTTATGGTCAGATTAAGACCCCTGCACTTATAACTGGGACTTGAAAATGGCACCAAACTGGCCCCTCTGTTTACTGTCTCAGTGTACTACTGCTATACACTTGTACTGTATCTGAGATGCTTATCTAACATGTATCTAAGTGCTTATGCATAGTGATACTTGTACAGAGAAATGAATTTCACATGTGACAAATAAAGAACCATACCATAGGTTTTGTATTTTATGGAGAGTCTTTTTATTTTCTTCAAACCTGTTGAATGCACATGTCTGGAAACTCATCAACTAACACGGCTTCTGCCCAAGGTCAGAACAGAGAAGAGTATTGATGCAGAGATGATTAAGGGAGAGCAGTGTAGCCCTGCTGATGTCCATTTGCTGGGACAGTGAACCCAAACAGGTAATCTGGACATTATCAACTGCTTCAGGTGATGGTATAGTGGATGCCTGTAACAATTGACAGTAATGACGTACACTTTGGCTAAACGAGATTTAAGTTCTGATAAATATTATTACAGTCATATAATCTTCCAGAAGAATATAAAAAGCATACATGGCCACAATTTCATGAACGATTTGTTTATATCTTTGCTTCCACTTAGAAGTCCCATTATACTTTCATATTAAGATAAACCCTGACAAATGAGAATGACTTGGTCCCCAGCAGTTGATGCTGCAAAATGGCAATGAGAACCATTTTTATTAGGTTATGACAGGATTTAAAATTATACAAAGAAAGTTCTAAGGTTGCTGTTGAGTTACAGCTTTTATTTTTTATTTGTTATCTATCGATTTATTTTTTAACCAAATGCACAGTTAAAAGTCTTGCAAGAAATATGAAGCATATCTAGAAAAACAGCATTTTACTGCTGCCTCACTAGCATTCAAAGTCACAACAAGAATAATGTAATGTAGTATGCAGTGTTGTCTCCACCAAAAGGAGGAGCACGGCACGGTGGCGCTGCGGTAGAGTTGCTGCCTTACAGCGCCAGAGACCCTGGTTCGATCCTGACTACGGGTGGCGTCTGTATGGAGTTTGTACGTTCTCCCTGTGACCTGCGTGGGTTTTCTCTGGGGGTTCCAGTTTCTTCCCACACTCCAAAGACGTACAGTTTTGTAGGTTAATTGGCTTGGTATAAATGTAAATTGTTCCTACTGTGTGTAGGATAATGTTGGTGTGCGGGGATTGCTGGTTGGTGCGGACTCGGTGGGCCAAAGGGCCTGGTTCTGCGCTGTATCTCTAAACTAAACTACCAAAGGTAATTTTAGTGCTCGTAGGGCCCTTCCTTGTAAGTTAAAATCTTTGAATGGTAAGTGTGTAAATTGCTCCAATCAGCAACCTAAAGCACTTCTAACAACTAAATATAGAACATAGAACAGTGCAGCACAGGAACAGGCCCTTCAACCCATGATGCACCTGTTGAAGTTGGGGGCGCCGTCGAGTATGGCTGCCCTGCCTGCACCTGTTTGTCCTTTCACCCTTTTTTTATTTTTAGTGTGTTGAAAGTTTTTGTTTTGGAGGTCTAGTCTTTTTATGTGGGGGGTGGGGGATGGGGAAACTGTATTTCTCAGTCCCTACCTGGTCGGCTTTCCTCCGAGCTGCATCTTCGCCCCTTCCTCGCGGCCTACCAATGGGCCTGGAGTGACGTTTCCTGCCGGGACCGGCCAGAACCTCAGCTTCGGCGACGGCACAGCGCTGAAGCATCATTGCGGAGCGGGCAATGCCTTACCCGGGTCGCCGTGTGGTGGGCTCCGGAGTGCTGAGACCGCCGACTCCTACACCGCGGAGCTGTGGTGGCGGAGCATCCAGCTGCGGGCGGTGCCGGGTTTAAACACCGCGGAGCCTGGGATCTCTCGCCGAGATCGCCAGTGTCGGAGCTCCGACCAGCACGGGCTGTGGACTTCGGGAGCCGCGGTCTCCGGGGAGGAAGCGGCCGTTCCAGACACTCCAAGCCGCTGAGAGTGTTCTCCCGACGCCGGAGTTCCATCATCCGGCGAGAGGGCCTGAAACATCGGGCCACTGTCGCGGCGACTGCGGAGGCCTCAAAAGGCCTGACCATGGGTGAACAGGAGGGAGAGGACTGGACTTTGTTGCCTTCCCTCACAGTGGGAACCATTGTGTGTGTCATGTGACAATAAATGTCCTTTGACCTTTTGTTCTTTGAACATCATTCTGTGTCCACGTGCTCCATATCCCTCCATTTGCTGCATATTCATGTGTCTAACTAAAAGCCTCTTAAACACCATTATTGATGATGGTAGACGTAGATACAATGGTGATGTTCAAGAGGCATTTAGATAGGCACATGAACATGCAGAGAATAGAGGGGTATGGATCACATGCAGACAGAGATTAGTTTAACATGGCATCATATTCAGCTCTGAATCCGTGGGCCAGAGGAACTGTTATTGTACTGTACTGTACGATGTTCTACGTTCCATATACTATGTATTCCCCCTCTGACCTCTGTATTTGGTGTCCTACAGTGTTCCAATGAAGCCCAATAGAACCTCAAGGAGCACTATCTCATCTTCCATCTGGGACCATTACAACCCCAGGACACAATACCGAGGACGACTTGCTACAACAATTATATATATATATATTTTAAACAAGGACTTTATTTTCTTGACAGTGCACTATGCTTGTTTTTGGTAAACTTGTTTGAAAGGGGAAAGTAGATGTCTAATGCAGGAGGCATGGCAATGGATGTTGAATTTGTGAGATCATGCATAAGATCATGCATTGTGAGATACAGTAGCAGCTTGTTTGACCATCATTCTCAATTTTCATTTCTGTTGACGTTTATATTTCTATAAAAAATCAGGAGAGATGTAAAATGAGACGTGGAAGTCTCTCTTCTAATTTATGGTGTTGCGAAAAACCAAGACCAGAATGTAAATCAGCTTGTATTAGCAGTTCACGCAAACAGTGGTCAGGTACTGAACAGTATTTAACTCCAGTTTGAGGGATAGAAACATAGAAACATAGAAAATAGGTGCAGGAGTAGGCCATTCGGCCCTTCGAGCCTGCACCGCCATTCAATATGATCATGGCTGATCATCCAACTCAGTATCCCATACCTGCCTTCTCTCCATACCCTCTGATCCCTTTAGCCACAAGGGCCACATCTAACTCCCTCTTAAATATAGCCAATGAACTGGCCTCGACTACCCTCTGTGGCAGAGAGTTCCAGAGATTCACCACTCTCTGTGTGAAAAAAGTTCTTCTCATCTCGGTTTTAAAGGATTTCCCCCTTATCCTTAAGCTGTGACCCCTTGTCCTGGACTTCCCCTTGACCCCTTGTCCTGGACTTCCCCAACATCGGGAGCAATCTTCCTGCATCTAGCCTGTCCAACCCCTTAAGAATTTTGTACGTTTCTATAAGATCCCCTCTCAATCTCCTAAATTCTAGAGAGTATAAACCAAGTCTATCCAGTCTTTCTTCATAAGACAGTCCTGACATCCCAGGAATCAGTCTGGATTCCCTGAGGAAGGCCGAATTTTACTCTTCCAAAACACAAAGTAAGTGCTTTGACTGGGCCAGCCTAAATGCGGGTGATGGGAGCTTATTCATTGTCTCAGCTGGAAACTTAGAACCTTCAACTTTAATATTTCAGCGACAGCGAGAGTAAGGGTGACAGGCCAACAGAGATCTTCAGCAGCCTTCGAACGCTGGTGATCAGAGGTCTTTGCAATTATGTGTTTGTACTCTGTTGTCTGATCGATGCTAAATAACAAAACCACTGGAGTGTGGAAGACGACTGACTACTGATAAAGCTTTAACTTTCCATTTTTTGTCAAGCGCCATTGATTCTGGAAGTCAGCTCCACTTATTAGCACGACACAGTAACGGCAAAGTATTACACTGCCTTCAAAATCAGAATGAAGCATACACTTGCTGCTTTACAGCACATTTAGTTGGAATTCACATCCAGGCAGCAGAGTTTAGGAGACCTTCAGTCTGCCTGAAGGTCGTGTGTTGAGACAGTATTTCAGCCCTCCTGCCCACCGGGGATTACTTTGTTTCATAGATACATAGATACATAGAAAATAGGTGCAGGAGTAGGCCATTCGGCCCTTCGAGCATGCACCGCCATTCAATATGATCATGGCTGATCATCCAACTCAGTATCCCGTACCTGCCTTCTCTCCATACCCCCTGATCCCCTTAGCCACAAGGGCCACATCTAACTCCCTCTTAAATATAGCCAATGAACTGGCCTCAACTACCCTCTGTGGCAGAGAGTTCCAGAGATTCACCACTCTCTGTGTGAAAAAGTTTTTCCTCATCTCGGTCTTAAAGGATTTCCCCCTTATCCTTAAGCTGTGACCCCTTGTCCTGGACTTCCCCAACATCGGGAACAATCTTCCTGCATCTAGCCTGTCCAACCCCATAAGAATTTTGTACGTTTCTATAAGATCCCCTCTCAATCTCCTAAATTCTAGCGAGATGATGTTACTAACCAGCGGGCCAATGTTCTAAGGGAGGGACAAATCTTTTCATTTAAGGCAAGCCTGTTATTGTCAAGCTATCTACATCAAACCTTTGGTGTCCTGATCACAAACATATGCTGTTCAGATGTTTGTGATCAGAAATTTAATAAATATCATAAATTTATTCTGTGCCATGTATATCACGGACAATAAATGTCACAATTTTGGATTAACAACTGTAAGCTTGTAGTTCTCAGTGGAATCTGGGGGAAGTAGGGAACTAATGAGTTGCCATGTTTCCAGAGGGTGGGTAAGAATTTGGATGCTTTTGGAAAATTAAATGAATAACATTAAACAATATATTTGTTGATAAAACAATTTCAGCCCAACTAAAGTGCTATTACCAGCACATGGATAACTTTTGTTTTTCATCTCAGGATATATGTTTAGTTTTAGCAATTATTTTGCACTCCCAGTGGTATAGCTGGTAGAGCTGATGTCTCCAACCTCATGTTCGGTTCTATCTGTGTGGAGTTTGACAATCATCCTGTGATGGTCTGTGTTTCCTCTGGGTGCAATATTGGTCTGTAAACACTGCTCTCAGTACATAACATAATAAAAGCAAAAATAACATGTTCAATAAATTTAAAAAAACCAATATTAGTGCAAAACCAAAACAAATCCCAAAGTCTCTAGTGCAACCAAGACAATTCACAGTTCAAAGTATAGTTGGTGTTTACAGAGCCTAACGGTCGTTGGGAAGAAGCTGCTCCTGAACCTGGAGGTCCCGTTTTTCAAACTCCTATACCTTCTTCCCGATGGCAGGTGAAATGAGAGCATGGTCAGGGTGGTGTGGGTTCATGACAATGCTGGCTGTCTTTTTGTGGCAGAGCCCTCTATACATTCCTTTGATGGTGGGGAGGTCAGTACCCATGATTGACCAGGCAGTGTCCACCACTTTTTGTAATCCCTTTCATTCCTGGGCATTCGTGTTGCTGAATCAGACCACGATGCAATCTGTCAATAAGTTCTCTACAGTAGAAGTTCAAGAAATACTGAATTTCCTCAATCTTCTCAGGAAGTAGAGGCATTGATGGGCTTGCTTTATGATTGCATCAATGTGCTGGGTCCAGGATAGATCTTCAGAGATATGCACACCAGGAACTTGAAGTTGATGTCTCTCTTCATCACCAACCTGTCGGTGAGGATAGATTTATGGATCCTCTGCTTTCATCCTCTGAAGTCAACAAAAAGCTCCTTGGTCTTACTGATGTTTAGAGCAAGGTTGTTGTCCTGACACCATTCAATCAGACAATCGATCTCCCTCCTATACTTATCCATTATTCGTCCAACAACGATGGTGTCATCAGCAAATTTAAAGATGAAAAAATGTCTGTGTCTGGCTACACAGTCATGGGTATAGAGTGAGTATAGCAGGTGGGTGAGCACACAGCCTTGAGGAGGCCCTGAGCAGATGATTGAGGAGAAAGTGTTGTTGCCAATTCATGCCGATTGTGGTCTGTAGATGAGGAAGTTGTGAATCCAGTTGCAAAGGGATGTTGAGAGATCTAGTTCCCTGAGTTTGGTAATACGTTTGGAGGGCTCTGGTCAATCAACAACAGCCTGGTGTATGTGTTTTACTCCTTAGTAATATTATTGCAATTGCAATGCTTCGCTCAACCAGCTACATTAACCAGACCAGTTTACAACCACATTCATCATCGTTGAAAACATTAGCGACGCAGTGGTGCTGGTTTCTGATGGGAATGGTGACGGACGCACCACACATCTCTGTCCTCCAGATCCCGCGGACATCCGCCGCTGGAAGTTCAGGATTTTGGTGTGTGTGTGCTTTATCATCGTTCCTTACAATGCTACGTACGACAGTGATCGCAACTTCTACTGAAGTGTGGATGGCCGTTGGCTCGCTAGAAGCTCATCTGCCCTTTGACAGGTCTTGTTTTTGGTCCTGCTGGGGGTCCACAGCCCCCTCCTCACCTGGCAAACCAGGATTACATGGTACCCATGGCGGTGGGAACTCCCCCCGACCCGAACTACAACCACAGGCCAATGAATATTTGCAACAATTCCAATGTGTTGCCAAAGTAACTTGCAACCAGATTAATAAACAAATATTAGCATAGCTAAGTAACATATTTGTTTGTACCTATTCATCTACCTATATTCATGTCTCTTCTCTGGATTAATATTTCATTCTTAACCAATAACTCCTGAGTTTATTTTATGCCTTTATTAAATAAACTCAACACGTTGATTAAATTCTGGAAAACACTTCCCTTATCATTAATAGGTAGAATAAATGCTATAAAAATGATCTTTCTACCACAATTATTATACCTATTTCAATGTATGCCATTATATATGCCAACATTTTTTTTTTAAAAACTAGACTCTAATATTACTAATTTTATTTGGGATTATAGATCAGACAGAATTTAAAAAAAAAACACATGTAAACCAAAAGAGGTCGGGGGACTTTCACTCCCGAACTTTTTGTATTACTATTGGGCAGTGCATATTAAGAATATAATTTATTGGTTGGACAGTCCTACCCAACAGACAGAATGGATAAGAATGGAGAAAGAGGATTGTTTTCCTTGTAATATAAGAGCGATCCTCTTCTCCCCGATAAAACTGAACAACACAATATATAGGAAGAACCCAATTATACATGATACAATAAGAATTTGGAAACAAATAAAATTATCCCTAAAATTAAGAAATCTATCATTGTTAATGGCAATAGTGAATAATCCTTCATTTAAAACCATCTTTTATTGCTAAAACATATAACCAATGGGAAAGAATGGGAATTAAAAGGATCGGTGATATGTATGAAATGGGAAACCTATTATCATTCCAACAATTACAATTAAAATTTACACTGAAAAATAACCAATATTTTAAATATCTTCAGATTTGCGATTTCATGAAGAAATACATACAATGATATCAAAACATAACTTTTGATCCACTGGAAGAAGCAATGAATATTAAAGGCTGACTCACAGAAATTAATATCATCTTTATATAATAGTATTTTAAATATAGACCTACCAGCGACAGAGGTACTTAGAGAAGAGTGGGAACGAGAATTAATGATAAAAATTACGAAGGATACATGGGAAAAGTATTTGACATATATACACAAATGTTCGATTATGCAAGACATAATTTAATTCAATTTAAAATTTTACATAGATTATATTATTCAAAAACTAGATTGAATAAATTTTACTCAAATATATCCCCCATTTGTGATAAATGTCTATCCCAAAACGCAACTATAACACACTCTTTCGTTTCCTGCATAAAACTTTATAAATTTTGGAGTGATATTTTTGAAATATTTACAAAATTATTCAAGATAAAAATGGAACCTAATACTGAAATGATTATACTTGGAGTAATGGAAGATGGGAATAAATTGAACTCATCTCAAAATTTATTTTTAAATTATGGTTTAATAATGGCAAAGAAACTAATACTTAAATTCTGGAAAAATACACCAATGCCAACGCTTAAAACGTGGATTTCAAGCATGTTGGACACCGCACATCTTGAGGAAATGCGATTCCTCCTAATAGATAAATCAGACCAATTCTTAACGAGTTGGTCTCCATTTGTCGTCTTTTTGGAAGCATATGGTGCAACACAATTGTAGAAGCTAACTGTTTCAGGACTGGGTGGGGGATGGTCAAGATTATAAATAATGATCTCCTTAATTTACTCTTTTTCTTTCTATCTTCTTTTCTTCACTTTTCTTCTTTCACTCTTTTTTTTTCTTTTTCACACACTATATATCTCACGTTTTTCTATCTTTTATTATCTATTATCTTTTTCTTTTTCTTCTTCATTATAATAAAAAAAATAAGAAGCTGTCAATATATATTAGGCACTTTGGTGCCATATGATTGTACTTACTTCTAATAAAATTAAAATATTTAAAAAAAAACTCCTGAGTTTATTAACCAGGTAGCTGTGAACTTCTTGAGCATTAATGCGCTGATTTGTGACTCCAAATTTGTTCTATCTCTGTGTGATGCGATAACAAGATACACAGCAACCTTCCGATCATACAATAACTTTAATGATAAATCGGAAGGAGTGCAGCTTTTTTTCCTTCTCTTTTTTTTTTTTTGAAAATATTTTTTATTGGAGATAAGTACATAACATATTAACATCATTACCAGTCTTACATTTTTAAATTGATAATATTGTCAATTATTATTACATTGTCTCCAATACCTTTTGCCTTTTTTTGTTTTTTTTAAACTAGATAGAACTAAAAAGATAGATGAAGTAAAGAAAGAAAAGAAAGAGAAGAAAAGAGAGAGAAAGAAAAAAAAAAAAAAACAACAACAAAAAAAACAGAAAAGAAAAAGATAGTTAAAGAAGAATGGAAACATTTATTAAGATAAAAAACTTCGTTCGAGATATATTCGTACATTTCAGAGTATATCATTTCCTCCATTCTTTAGCCCGAGTGTTAGTCCTTCTCTGATCAACATGGAAACCTTATCTGGTTAGAGATAGTATTCATGACTGTTTGTGGGAGTTTATTCATCTTTTCAGATAAAGGTCAACCTTCAGAGCTGCTTTTAACATTTACCGCCTGATGATTGCTGTCAGAGGAGTGGTGGAGATAAAGGCAGAT
This sequence comes from Malacoraja senta, assembly GCA_038087875.1. Classification (NCBI taxonomy): domain Eukaryota; kingdom Metazoa; phylum Chordata; class Chondrichthyes; order Rajiformes; family Rajidae; genus Malacoraja; species Malacoraja senta. Next base: position 19,786,591 of record CM075986.1, on the reverse strand, counting down.
TAATGGCATTAACTGGCGTACAGAGTGTATAATAATTGATCGTAATTCTCTGCAGTACCCCAGGCTCCATCCTGAACTGTTCTTGATTGCCTGTTTCTTAGTTTTAACGGTAAGCTGACCATGAAATCCCACAGCTGTGGGTCAGCATGAAAAGTCTGCAGAATTGTTGTTCGACTTCATGGCACACAGATTGTCAGAGTGTCTCTGGTACTAACTTGCTTGAATCTCTCCTGGTGATTCGGCAGTCTGTTTGGGTTAGAACAAGCAGATGGTGCGATCCTTTAAAGTCCCCGCTAGAAATTAGCTCAAGGATTGACAATTGACGGCCACAGGAGCAGATGGCAACATTCACTTTGCATGTACAGTACCTTAGACATGCTTCAGGCTATAATTTAAAAATAATGGCCATTTTCCTCAGGTTAACCATATATTCTACCTAAATAGAGATGTAATCCCCCAAAGGGAACAGTGATCCATTGATTTGATTTAGTTTAGTTTAGAGATGCAGCGTGGAAACAGGCCCTTCAGCCCACTGAGTTTGTGCCGACCAGTGATCCCCGTACAATAGCACTAAAGGTAAAAGGCCTGTCTCACGAGCCTGGCGGCGAAACGGGAAGAATCTACCGCTCCTGGGCCGCCATAGACCGCGCACTCGGTCAAACGCACAATTCCGGGGCCGTGCGGCGTTGTTCCCAACACCGAACGGTGCTAAAATAAAACCAACACTGTTCAAAAATATGTCCTTACCGCACAGCCTCCGCCAGTGAGGCACGAGTGCGGCATGGCCGCCGCCACAGCCGCCGCCAGTGTGGCTCGAGCGCCGTGCGTTGAACTTGCACCGCCACAGCCTCCGCCAGTGAGGCACGTGTGCGGCACGGCTGCCGCCACAGCCACCGCTACAGCGTTCCAATGTGCAACATATTGCTTTTTATTTAGATACAGAAATGAGCCATTTAACAATACTTACTAATCTCTATAATACTAAAACTTTGTCTTGTTTGTCGCTGTGTGTGTGTGTGTGTGTGTGTGTGTGTGTGTGTGTGTGTGTGTGTGTGTGTGTGTGTGTGTGTGTGTGTGTGTGTGTGTGTGTGTGTAATTCCTATTTTCTTCCAAACGCTAGGCCACAGCCTTTTCATTTTCACATTCTACTCACATTTTTCCCGTTGAGGTGATAAACATCTTCCCGTCGCATTCCCACTTATATTTCCGAAGTTTTTGATCGTTTAAAGCCCGAAAACTCACTCATTTCAGAAAAAAAACCAGAGTGACGTCACAATGCACTCGCAAGGCAGGATGGGACACTCAGGGAGGGAGGGGCACTCCAGCGCTCGCGTGGTGGCGGCTGCCGACGCTCGACGGGGAGGGTGGTGCTGGAGCTGGAGTGAGGGCCGAGCCCGGGGCTTGGGATGGGGCCGTGACCAGGGCCGAGAAAGAAGCCGCCGCTGGAACCAAGTACGAGCCTTGGTCCGGGGTAAGGGACGAGCCCGGAGATGAAGTTGGGACCTGCACTGCAGCCCAGGCGATGGCCGAACTGACGGCTGGAGTCTACAGCCAGGGCCGGGCCGAGTACGAGTTCCAGGCCCTGGCACTGCTCTACGATCTGAGTAGGTCCTGGGGCAGGGAATGGGAGTGAGGGGAGGAGGATGAGGGAAATGAGGTGGAGGGAGATGTCGTGGGGAGTGGGGTGGTAGAGGGAGATGGGGAGGGGTGGAGGAAGGAGATGTTCCCTCCCCATCTACCCCCACTCCCACCCTCTCTGCCCACTCCCTCTCTACCCCCTTCCCTCTCTACCCCCTCCCTCTCTACCCCCTCCCTCTCTACCCCCCTCCCTCTCAACCCCTCCCTCTTCCTCGCCCTCTCCCTCTCTACCCCTCTCTAATTGTGTTTCTTATTTTCTTTTGGTGCTCTTGAAATTGAATTCTGTTCTTGATTTGTGTACTGTGGTGTTTTTATATTTAATTTATTCCGATTATGTGTTTTGTATTTTTTTTGTGATTCTATGCATTGTAAGGTGTCCTTGGGTTTTAGAAAGGCGCCAGTAAATAAAATGATTTTTATTATTATTATTATTATTACCCTCAGAGAGTCATAGAGCCATACAGCAAAAAATAAAACAGGGCCTTCGGCCCACCTCTTCCATGCTGATCAAGATGCCCCATTTAAGGTTGTCCCATTTGCCCTCATTTGGCCCATATCCCTCTAAACATTAACTGTCCATGTACCTGTTCAGTTGAATATTACAGCGCAAGTCTTGTAGCTGGTTAGAGATGGAAAATGCAGGATTATTGATTTCACCAAATATCACGGAAAGATTTATTTATGGCCAGATAAAATTCCAATTCAGATCATGTAAATATAGAGAGTTTATTCTGTTAATTTTGATAGAGAGAAGTCATATCTCTGGATATAAGTAGAAAACCTTTCATGTTATTAATGTTGCAGCAGTAGAGTTGCTGCCTTGCCACGCCAGGGACCCGGGTTCGATCCTGAATATGGGTCCTGTCTGTACGGAGTTTGTACGTTCTCCCTGTGACCTGCGTGGATTTTCCCCGGTATCTCCGGTTTTCTTCCACACTCCAAACACGCGCTGGTATGCAGTTTAATTGGCTCGGTAAAATAGGACAGTTCTAGTGTGCAGAGATCACTGGTCGGCATGGACTCAGTGGGCCGAAGGGCCTGTTTCCACTCTGTATCTCTAAATTAAACTAAATCAAATCAGTGGATCACTGTTCCCTTTTTGGGATTTCTTCTCTATTTAGGTAGAATATATGGTTAACCTGAGGAAAACGGCCATTATTTTTAAATTATAGCCTGAAGCATGTCTAAGGTACATGCAAAGTGAATGTTGCCATCTGCTCCTGTGGCCGTCAATTGCCAATCCTTGAGCTGATTTCTATAGGGGGACTTTAAAGGATCAAACCATCTGCCTGTTCTAACCCAAACAGACTGCCGAATCACCAGGAGAGATTCAAGCAAGTTAGTACTAGAGACACTCTGACAATCTTTGGGCCATAAAGTCTAACAACAATTTTGCAGACTTTTCATGCTGACCCACAGCGACGGGATTTCATACAGACTCCAACTACGGCCTTGGCCTCATCAGCCTAAGTGGATATTGTGGCGTGCAGAGCTTTTGAATGAAGACTTCATCAGAGACAAGCACTAACCTAATCTTGTGTAGGACGGAACTGCAGCTGCTGGTTAAAACTGAAGATAAAAACAAAATGCTGGAGTTATTCCTTCTCTCCAGAGATGCTGGGACAGGCAGCATCTCTGGAGAGAAGGAATGGGTGATGTTTCGGTTCGAGACCCTTCTTCGGATTGAAGAAGGGTCTCGACTCCAAACGCCACCTAAGCAAAGTCCTGTTAAGCAGCATCATGAATTTCTCTCAAGCAACTACGGCTTCTCCTACTAGAGCCTGAACATTACACAACACTAACTAAACCATGAACTGTACACTGTCTTTTTGTACTAACTATGAACTTCTATGGACTGTCTTTCATTGCACCAAGAACTATAGTTCTTTTTGCACAGCGTACAACAGTACAATACAGTAACGGGACCATTCGGCACCATGTTTGCTCCGAACATGATGCCAGGTTAAACTAATCCTATCTGCCTGTACATGCTCCATATCCCTCTGTTCCCTGCACTTCCACTTGTCCATCTAATGGCACAGTGGTGCAGTGGTAGAGATGCCTTATAGCGCCAGAGACGCGGATTCGATCCTGACTACGGGTGCTGTCTGTATGGAGTTTTTACATGACCGCGTGGGTTTTCTCTGAGATCTTTGGCTTCCTCCCACGCTCCAAAGACGTACAGGTTTGTAGGTTAATTGGCTTGTTGTAAATGTAACGTCCCTAGTGTGTGGAGGATAGTGTTAATGGGCCGTGGTCGCTGGTCGGTGCAGACACGGTCGGCCTGTTTCCGTGCTGTATCGCTAAACAAATCTACAATCTAAAAGCCTCTTGAACACCACAATCAAATCTTCCTCCACAAGTATTGTGTTTGTTAAATTATTGAATTTTTGAATTTCTATGCATGATCTGTGTGTATTATGTTTACAAGCATGTTGTACTGCAGCAAATAAGATTGTCATTGTTCTGCTGTTGTTACATATGACAATGAAACATTCTTGACTCGATGTATACATGTGATGTTGTACCAGATAACCCAGGAGGCTACTCATTCACTTGAATTTATCTTTACTGGGAGAAGGAAAGAAAATCTCCCTGTTTAATATTGTCAGCAAGAATTGTTTAACATTATTGACGGGAACAGTAAATTTTATTATTTGCATTTTTTAAACCCAAATTATAGGACTTTTGCAATGAAAGCAAGAAATCTTCCCCATGAGCTCCACATATAAATATTGTTTATGCAAATTTATGAGTAGTGCACTACATTTTTTCCAATAAACACAACTGGCAAGCAAGGCTGCGTGCTAGTCATTTGCATCATTTGTATTTTCTGCCTTTAACCAATGAATAAATATGAAACAAACCACTGTAACATATTACAAACAATTTCTCCCAAAACACTACCAGCTCCCCCCCTCCATCCTGGAGCTCCAGATGGAACTGGTTCTTCCTGGGGTCTCACTCGGCCAAAGGTCTCACTACCTACAGGGGTTCAGGTGCATTGACAAACCTCAGTGGAGGCTTGATCATTGCCTGTGGATGTTGCCTGCTGAGCAAGGCTGGGAGATGTCTGCAAGTGAATGCTGCCGACTGGCCCAGTCCAGACTGCAGGAGTACGCACTGAGGAACGCACTGAAGCTTGGCAACGCCAAGGCTCTGTGGGGGAGGACCACACTCCAGGGTCCATCCACTGCTGGACTTTGAAGGGCTGAGTCTGGTGGGACCCCCTTCCCCCCCCCCCTCAAACAAGGGAAAGGAGGCCCAGTAGTGGCAAGGGTGTTTTGTGTAAAGTCAGGTGCTAACACTTCTGAGTATGATACAAGCAATATTGAATGTAGGTCCTTCTGCCCACAATGACTGTGCTGAACACAAGGCCAAGACTTACAGTATCTACCTGTATGTAACCCATAAACCTGCCTATCCACATGCCTATCTAAAAGTATTTTAAATGCCTATAACGTACCTGCTTCAACCACCACCCCCAGCAGCACATTCCAGGCACTTTTGATCCTCTGTGTAAAAATGTTGCCCAGCACATCTTCTTTAAACTTTGCCCCCTCACAACTTAACGCTATGCCCTCCATTATTTGATTTTTCCATCTGGGGAAATAAGGTTCTAACTGTCAACCCCATCTATGCCTCTCATAATTTTATATACTTCTATCAGGTCTCTCTGCAACCTCCAACGTTGCAGAGAAAACAATCCAAGTCTGTCCAACTTCTTCTGGAGCTAATACCCCCAAATCCCGGCATCATTGAGGTATGCATCCTTGCCAAAGCCTCCATATCCTTCCTATAATGGGACGACCAGATCGGCACACAATACCCCAAACACTCCAGGTTGGTGAATAGCGTGCAGAATAAGCATTTCACTGTATTTTGTGCATGTGACAATAATGGAAGCGGCGCTGTATAGAATACACACACGGACATTCTGGTATATGCTGCTTATGGTGATATTTGTCAAGTTAGGAATTATAACAACAATTGGCTTCAATCCCATTGTGTGAATGACAGAAAAATCATCCAACAGTTATGGATAGGAGGGTTTTGGACTGCTTGGGCCAAATGCAGGTTTATAGGACAAGCCTAGCATGCCAACTTGATTAGCATGGCAAGGTGGGCTGAAGGGCCTATTCCTGTGCTGTACAGCCTTACGACTCTCTGAGTGTAGGTCCCATTCTAGGAAGGCTGAGAATTAACATTGTGGGAACAGTGTATCCAATATAGATGTGATGACCTTCACGCTTGAAGAACCACGATGTGCTGGTGAAGGATGGCCTGTTGTGTGAGAGCCTCCCTTGACTATTGATAATCTTAGCCAAGCAAGAAGCCTTCAGGAGGATAGGTCGGGTAGTTGGAGGAGGTGGGAGCAGGGAGGTGAGAAGAACAGATATTTTCATACCTTGGCAATGAATGTATAATTGAAACTTTTAAATCTGAACATTAATAATCCTCTCTCTAAACGATGTGAGGATATAAAACTATGTACTGAGATGCTTTGATACCAAGGCAAATGTTGCAGAGATTGAGAGCATGTAAATGAAATGTAATTGATTCTCCAAAGAGTTAAGAGTAATTTCAGCATCAAATCGCATGGCAATCCTTGCTTGGTATGCAATCATCAGATTTATTTTTTCAGCTGGATAGAAAATACTGTATAATTTTTTTTAATAAACTGCTTCTCACCAGCAAGAGCAACAGCTTGGTGATGTGAAGAGATTATTTGCAGCCCACATCAAAAGGAAACTTGGATAAGCAGGGAATGGAAGGATAGGGATCATGTGTGAGCAGATGAGATTAGTTTAATTTGGCATCATGTTCAATAGTACAATGGTGGTTCGTTGGTCCAATGGTTCAATGGTCCTTCATTGTCACGTGTACCGAAGTACAGTGAAATTAGATTTGCCATACAGTCATACAAAAAAACCCACCAAGGTACATAACTACATAAAGATTAAAGATAGACTTAAACAGACACCACAGCGGTTTGTGAGAATCCCCAGGGCACACAGCATAAATGGAGACCCACAGCCATCAGTTCAATGTCCGGGCCACACACACCGTGATGTGACCAGGGTTGTCACTCTCTCTGCAGTCCCTGTCCGCCCGAACAGCCAGAAAGCCGCCCACACTCGCACTAGACTCCGAAATGTCCTCATGGAGCAATGTCGCCACAAAACACCGAGATCACTGCCCTCACAGCAATCCCTCTGAGTCCTCACCAGTGCAGGCAGCACGTCCATCTTGTCTTTTCAGCGACCTCACATTCCCCACTGTGATGGAAGGCAAATAACTTGTACCTTCTTTCCTCCTTTTCTCCCGCGATCGGGGCGATCGAGTCTCCAGCGATCGGGGCGATCGAGTCTCCAGCGATCGGGGCGATCGAGTCTCCAGTGATCGGGGCGATCGAGGCGATCGAGGCTCCCGCAATCGTGGCTCCCGCAGTCGATCCCTAACAAAGGGACCGCCAGTTCCACGATGTTAAGGCTGCAGTGCAGACGGAGATACGATACAGTAAAAGTCGCATCTCAGTTGAGGGAAGAGATGAAAAAGTTTCTCCCAACCATCCTCCCCACCCCACACATAATACAAAAACTAAAGATACACTAAAACATACAAGTAAAAAAGACTATAAACAAAAGAAGAAGGGGACAAGAGGCTGTTGGCGAGGCTGCCATGTACGACGCCACCCGGTGATCGGCACAGACATTGCAGGCCAAAGGCCTGTTGTTCTGCTATACTGTTCTATATTCTTCCATGAAACATAGGGAACTTGCAAGTATATTTTTTACAATATACTTCAATGCAAGCCAGCCGGTAAACAAGAAAGTAATCCTCTCCTATTTGACCATTAGCTGAACATTTTAATAAATGGCATAATTCCAGAAAAATAAGCTCTCTGTATCAGATTTCTATCATTTCCCAATGTATTTTAGCCAGTAGTAAAAAAAAAGTAAATACAGTTGATATTGTCTTTCTAGTAATAAAGTGCTTGGTAAAATCAATCCAGAATAGGGCAAAGACAATTATAAAAACAATAATAATTGTAATGATTGTGCCCTGCTCCAGATATTGTTTTAAAATGCAAGCTCGATCACAGAATGAGAACCAGACTGATTCCTGGGATGTCAGGACTTTCATATGAAGAAAGACTGGATAGACTTGGCTTATACTCGCTAGAATTTAGGAGATTGAGAGGGGATCTTATAGAAACGTACAAAATCCTTATGGGGTTGGACAGGCTAGATGCAGGAAGATTGTTCCCGATGTTGGGGAAGTCCAGGACAAGGGGTCACAGCTTAAGGATAAGGGGGAAATCCTTTAAAACCGAGATGAGGAAAAACTTTTTCACACAGAGAGTGGTGAATCTCTGGAACTCTCTGCCACAGAGGGTAGTTGAGGCCAGTTCATTGGATATATTTAAGAGGGAGTTAGATGTGGCCCTTGTGGCTAGAGGGATCAGGGGGTATGGAGAGAAGGCAGGTACGGGATACTGAGTTGGATGATCTGCCATGATCATATTGAATGGCGGTGCAGGCTCGAAGGGCCGAATGGCCTACTCCTGCACCTATTTTCTATGTATCTATGTATCTACTTTAGAGAAATCAGATACTGCCCAGTTCGTCAAGGGCACTGACCTCCCCACCATCAAATGAATCCACAGGAGACACTACCTAAAAAGGCAAAAAATATCAAAGACCCACACCACTCTGGCCACACTTTCATTTCACTGTAACCATCAGGAAGAAGGAACAGGAGCCTGAAACCCACGACCAAGAAGTTCAACTTCTTCCCAACAACCATCAGGCTTTTGATCACAGCAGCATGCCAACTCAGTGGTCTTCCATAGACTGTGTCTTTGGCTGCACGACAGACTTCAAGTTGTGCACTGTTATGGTTATCTGGTATGAAGATGATTAATTTATTGTATCATTGATTTTTATGATATACTATCTGTGTGTCATCATACTAATGGGTCTGTTAAGCTGCAGCAAATTTTTGATTCTTTGCTCTTGTGCTGCTTGCAATATACATAGGCAACTCTTTCTCCTCCCCAACTAATCTCTGCTGTGGGGTTCCACAAGGTTCCATCCTTGGCCCCATTCTCTTCTCCCTGTATATGCTCCCCTTAGGCCAAGTCATTGAAAGGCACGGCATTTCCTTCCATTGCTACGCAGACGATACACAACTCTATCTCCCCCTGAAGCCCAAAAACCAATCAAATCTGTATAACCTTACCCACTGCCTCGAGGATATAAAGTGTTGGATGGCCCAGAACTTCCTCCAACTAAACAAGAGTAAGTCTGAGGTCATCCATCTCGGCCCCTCGGACTCAATCAAAATGATAGCAGGCAGCCTTGGAAGCCTTACCCCACTACTCAAACTTCACGTCAAAAACCTTGGCATGATATTTGACTCAGCACTGAAATTTGACAAACAAGTCAATGCTGTGGTAAAAGCTAGCTTCTTTCCGCTTCGGACGATAGCTAAAATAAAACAATTCCTCCAGTTTGATGACCTGGAAAAGATCATCCACACATTCATCTCCTCCCGCCTAGATTATTGCAACTCCCTTTACACTGGCATCAGCCAATCTTCCCTGTCCCGCCTGCAACTGATCCAAAACACCGCAGCGAGACTCTTGACAGGAACCCGAAAAAGGGACCACATCACCCCGATCCTGGCCTCTCTCCACTGGCTCCCTGTGCGGTTCCGTATAAACTTCAAGATCCTCCTCCATGTCTACAAAGCCCTCAATGGGCTTGCCCCCACCTACATATAAAGTCTTCTCACCCACCACTCCACCTCCAGGCCCCTCAGATCGGCCGACTTGGGGTTGCTGAATATCCCACGGTCTAGGCATAAGCTCAGGGGCGACCGCACCTTTGCGGTTGCAGCCCCTAGACTGTGGAACAGCATCCCCTTTCCCATCAGAACTGCCCCCTCCATCGACTCTTTTAAGTCAAGACTAAAGACTTATCTATACTCCCAAGCCTTTCCTGACGTCCTCTGAGCAAGGGCTACATGTATATATGTATGTAGTTTGTTTTGTTTGTGCTATTCTTATAACAAATGTAAAGCACTTTGGCCAACGAGAGTTGTTTTGTAAATGTGCTATATAAATAAATGTGACCTAACTTGACTTGACAGTAAGGCGCCATCTTTAAATATGAATTTCATTGTTCTATTGTCGGTACATATTACAATGGACTTGAAATAAAACAGAAAGTGCCAGAAAAATACAACTAGCCAAGCTAACGGTTTACAGTCAAGGACTTCCATTGAAACCCTTCACTGGTAATGAAGATTTCCCCCTGCGGATGCTAATTGGCTCATTATGATGCTAGCATTTCCCATTTGGTATTTTTAGATATAAAAACTGGAAGTACAAGTTGAAAAACACTGAGGCAGAGAAACAGAGGCAGACGATACAAGAGCATAGATGTTATGATCGAGACACAAGGAACTGCAGGTGCTGGAATTTTGAGCAAAACACAAATTGCTGTAGGAACTCAGTGGGTCAGGCAGCATCTGTGGAAGGAATGGAAGACAACATTTTGGGTCAGGATCCTTCTTCAGACTGAAGAAGAGTCCTGATCCGAAACGTTGCCTGTCCAGTCCCATATTGTCTGACCCGCTGAGTTCCTCCGACACCTTGCGTTTTGTTCAAAGTTACGATAGAACTGTACACATCATTAGTTAGGCCACAGTTTGAATGTTGTGTGCTGGGTGCAGTTCTTGCAGTAGTTTGTTCTGGTACAGGGGAGGTTTAATGTACACTTTATTATTGGGTATAAAATTATGAGGGGCCCAGGCAGAACGAATTATTTATTTTCCTTAACATTGGAATCAAAAATAATAGTGGCATTAAGTGGCATTTAAGGGCTTTTTGATAAGCATGTGGATATTCGGGAAATGGAGGAATGTGGATCACGTGCAGGCAGACTAACTTGGCAACAGTTCCCATTAGTTCAGCATGGACATTGTGGGCCGAAGGGCATGTTCCTGTGCTGTACTGTTCCATGTTCTATGTTCTAATGATCCTTTGTTGGTATAGCGATCAGAGGATAGATCCAAAGGTGATAGGTAGCTGGGAATCACTGCCTGGAAGAACAATATAAGCAAGAAACCTCTACATTTGGAAAGAACTCCAATGTGTGCTTGCAGCGCTAGCTTTTGCCAGAAGGTGAGTTAAAGTTGGGCAGGTCTTTCTCAATGGCACCGACACGATAGGCTGAATGGCCTGACTGCATTGTAGATTTAGTTTAGTTTAGAGATACAGTGCAGAAACAGCCCTTGGGCCCACCGGGTCCACACCGACCAGCGATCCACGCACACTTAAACTGTCCTACACACACTAGGGACAATTTACATTTATACCAAGCCAACAAACCTCCAAACCTGTAAGTCTTGAGTGTGAGTGTGGGAGGAAACCGAAGATCTCAGAGAAAACCTACGCAGGTCACGGGGAGAACATACAATCTCTGTACAGACAAGCACCCGTAGTCAGGATTGAACCCAGGTATCTTGACGCTGTAAGGCACTAGCTCTACCATTACGCCACTGTGCTGCTCTTGTAGAGATTACTCTGGTGAATCCATTTGTAGGCCTTCAGCTAAGTATATAAAAACATCTGCAAAAGGTGATAAATAACCATACATATTATTTGTTATCCAACTAATATTTTAGCGTCCACAGAGTGGAGCAACATCAGCACTATTTTGAAATCTGCAGAAGCGTCCCGACCCGAAACATCACCTATCCATGTTCTCCAAAGATGCTGCCTGACCTGCTGAGTTACTCCAGCATTCTGTGAAACATCACCTATCCATGTTCTCCAAAGATGCTGCCTGACCTGCTGAGTTACTCCAGCACTCTGTGAAACATCACCTATCCATGTTCTCCACAGATGCTGCCTGACCTGCTGAGTTTCTCCAGCGTTTTGTGACTATTTTGATATTGTCGTCTTATTTTAATTTTCCCTTCCATTAAGTCACAGTGGTGGAGGTAGTTAAATCAATAGCTTTAATCCACAGACATTAACGGCAGTTCTTCACTGCAATGGATCTTTGGACATCTGCAAAACATTCCAGAAGCAATTTTATATTTTTACTGAAAGGAGATCAATCAAATAATGAATCCTGGGGTAACGTATCTTCCCGCAAAAGTCCCATTAATCATTATATGTCGATGGACATGATCACAGTCTGAGACAGCATTCCATATGGTGCTGCATTTCAGAACCACATTATTCAACTCCATAATGATTATCATAAAGGGGCTGTCCCACTGTACGAGCTAATTCAAGAGTTCTCCCGAGTTTCCCCTGATTCGAACTCGGAGAATTACGGTAATGGCCGCTCGTCGGTACTCGGGGCTCTCGTGGACATTTTTCACCATGTTGAAAAATCTTCACAAGTCTTCACGAGCTTACCGCGTTTCCTGAGTACCTACCGTTAGCGTTACGACCCGCTAAGAGACGTCCCGAGCTCCGACGTACCCGCTACGTACATTCTCCGTGCTTACCATGAGTTCGATTTTTTTTTTAAACTCGGGAGTGCTCTTGAATTACCTCATACAGTGGGACAGGCCCTTTAGGCTGCTTATCGTGGTATTCAGCCTTTCAAAAAGTGGCCCGATTTGGGTGTGCAAATAGCGAAGGCATTATCGAGGAGATATACAGCATGGAAACAGGACCTTCGGCCCACCGTGTCCACACCCTCATTTCAACTCATACCAACACTATTCCCATTTTATTCGCCAAAAATTTCCCAACAACTCCCCAACATTCTACTACTTGCCTTCACACCAGGGAAGTGCCCGCAGTCTGCTATTCCACAACGAAAACATAAAATGGTAGGCATACTCAGTGAACCAGACATCTGCTGCCAGAGATACCAATAACTTTTAATGTCAATGCCCTTTCTCTAAAATTGGAAACCATTTGAGGTAAACAAGTTTTAAGATGCAGAGAAAGGGGGAAGGGAAAAAGGAACTAACAACAGACTCAGTGATTGGGCAGTACAGAAGATGCTTCCACCTTGAAGTGGAGTTATATCGAGTTGCCATTTTCAGAGCTGTATTATGAAAATTAATACTTTGAAGTGGAATGTGTATGGTCTGGTTTTGAGGTCAAAGGAAACTCGATAGGGCATTTTCTGTCATGAATTATGCTTGGGTGGCAGAGCTGTTTTGGGTATTGAACACAATCATCGTGCCTTCACACCTTCTGACACCATTTCCATTTCATGTTGAAGTGGTCAACACTTCCAGCAGCACTTGTGAAGTTGCTTCTGGGTGACTTAAAAAGAATCTCCCTGCACTGGGACATTGACTCGGGTAGATCCCCTTACTTATTTGCCACCCTAAATTCACCCACGAAACATCCACTGAGATAAAGCTACCTGATACACCTGCCCTTGTGAGAAGAACCATAGACCAGCAAGCCAATCTTCAACTCTGATCAGAAGAAAAGACAATTGGGCGGTGTTGTGTCTGGGTAACTGTCCTTACAGTCACCACTAGAGGGCTCTGCCCCGAAATGTATGTTTTCCTCAGAATGAGTCCGGGGCCATCTTGACTGGTTTTGATGCAGCCATTTTGTCTTGAAATAACGCACTTACAGGCTCGGAACAACAAGAGTCAATTGTGAGTTATTAGCCGTCAAATACAACATCTGACGACGAGGATGGCTAGTTTAACTCTCGCTGCCCCATCTCAATTCTTGGAAAGTCCAGGAGAGCCTCCTGTACCATGGACACGATGGTTTGAAAGTTTCACCACATACTTGATCGCAAGCGGCCTGGACGGCGAGGCCATTTCGGACCCTCGCCAGCCGAGCGATCCTGCTGCATTGCCGCAGAACGGAGGGACAGCGGATCTTGGCGCAGTTTGACAGAGCTGCAACGAGTGAGTACAGTAATGCTGTTACTGCACTTGGCAAATATTTTGGCCCAAAGACATGTGTGATGATAGAGAGATACCGTTTTCGTCAACGTTCACAGGGACATGGCGAACCAGTGACGCAATTTGTTTCTTCATTGATAGAACTGGCCGCAAAGTGCAATTTTGGGACACTGACTGATGAGTTGGTGAGAGACCGGCTGATAGAAAAGGCTTCTATCCCGTCGATCAGAGAGAATGAAGGATGATGATCTCAAACTCGAAAAGGCACAAGAATTAGCCGTGCAAATTGAAAGTGCGATGCATGATGCCAAGGTGCTCAAACAACATTCGATGGCAAGCACTGAGGGAGTATCTAGTCATTCATCTCATCAGATGAACACAGCACCAGTGCAGGGCATTCAGAAACAGTAAAAAAAACAATCGCTCAAACAAGCAGTGTCCGAATTGTGGCCGGACGCACGCTCCCAAGGAATGTCCGGCTGACGGTAAACGGTGCAACGCGTGTTCAAAGCTGAATCACTTTGCGGAAGTCTGCCGGTCGTCGAAGAAGAAGGCGTCATCTGTCCGCCATGTAGACGATGAATCTCCGGGTGGACACGACGTAGACTCCATAAAGGACAGGGCTGACCAGGATGTTCGGTCAACAGGGATTTTCATAGACTGCAGGGTCGAGATCGCTGGGACCTCGGTATCGCTTCTCATAGATGTGGGGGCGAAGGTTTCAATTTTGAACGTCGACCTCTACAATAGGTCTTTTTCGGACTACCCACTTGCTCCCCTCGAGGGCATTCTTCACTGTTATGATGGTTCAACCATACCCACCATAGGGCTAGTGACCGTTCTTGTCTGCTACAAAGGAGGTAATCTCGATTGCTTCACATTCTACGTCGCAAAAGGAAAGAGTCTGATGGGAGTCAATTTGTTTGATCGACTAGGTTTCAAGCTTCAGGACCCAACCGGCAAGAACATCAATGTGATCAGGGACACGGACTATGGGCATGAGTACCTCTCCCTTTTCTCTGGTTTTGGGGTAGTTAAAGGATACTGCCACGCACCTCGTGTTGACACATCAGTCCGGCCTGTTTCACAACGCCTACGGCGACTACCGTTTTCCATTCGCTCAGAAGTCTCAATGGAACTGAAGCGACTTGAAAATGATGGTATCATTGAACGCATCAATTCATACCCTTCGATATCGAATCTGGTCATCGCGCGACGCAAGAACGGTGAACTCAGACTTTGCATCGATCTCAAATCGGTCAACAAAGCCATCATTCCGGACAAATATCCTCTGCCAACAATACCAGAGCTAGCTGCATCGTTCCACGGTTCAACAGTGTTCACAAAACTGGACATGCGCCGAAGCTACCTTCAGGTACCACTAGCAGAACGCAGTTGGCATTTGTCAGCATTCATTACACATGAAGGAGTATTTCAGTACCGTAGGATGCCGTATGGACTGTGCTCAGCGCCTAGCGCATTTTAAAAAATCATGGCGTCGGTTCTGGCAGGCATTGACGGAACACTCAACCTCCTCGATGATGTCGTGGTCCATGGCAGGGACAAGGAGGAACACGATCGACGACTGCATGCAGTGTTAGCTCGGCTTGGGCAACACAACTTGACGCTCAACGCAGCATCCGAGATTGACTTTCTCGGGTACAGAGTGACAGCGACTGGAGTTGAGCCTACTCAGGACAATGTCCAAGCCATCAACGCGCTCCCCACCCCAACAAACGCGAAAGAGTTAGCTTCGTTTCTGGGCAACACCAACTTCTACCGCAAGTTTGTGCCGCAGTACGCGCAGATCGCAGAACCGCTACAGAAGCTGCTACGGAAACACACACAGTGGGAATGGACGGATGAGCAGGACATCGCGTTCAACACGCTGAAAGACAAAATAGCATCTCTGCCTATTCTCGCGCACTTCGACCCAAGTGCTGAAATGTACTGTGATGCCAAACGCAGAGTACGAGCGCCGCGGTTCAAGGTTGGCGACTGGGTACGAATCAGCCGCCCAAACAGACAGCATAAGCTTGCAAGCGCACTCTCAAAGCCGATACAGATCAAACAGAGACTCGGTAAGAACGCGTACCTCCTCCAAGATGACACCAGATGGAACGCGAGGCGTCTCATCGCAAGCAGACAGACAGGAAGAAGACAAACAGGATGCTTTTCCTTTCCCGATATCCAGTCAAAACGGTCAGCATACATCAGAACAGCCAAATCCCGCTCGGCGCTCTCAGCGACTGAAGAGGAGACCTCAGTATTGCTGGCAGAGGAGACTCTTGTATTGTTGGCAGAGGAGACCTCAGTATCTGCAAGATTTTCAGCTGTGAAGCCAGAAACCGTTATATTTTTGGACTTCCATTTATTAATAGCGGACATGGAATTTGAAAAGACTTTGGACTGATTTCATATGGACTTATATTTGATTGGATAACTGGACTTAAATGATCGCCTTCATTTACAAGGAGGGGAAAATATGTTGCGTCTGGGTAACTGTCCTTACAGTCACCACTAGAGGGCTCTGTCCCGAAATGTATGTTTTCCTCGGAATGAGTCTGGGACCATCTTGACTAGTTTTGACGCATCCATTTTGTCTTGAAATAAACGCACTTACAGGCTCGGAACAACAAGAGTCGATTGTGAATCATTAGACGTTAAATACAACAGGTGGATTAAAAAAAAATGCAGAGGTGTAGCTACACCAATGTGTTCATATTACTTTGTGTCAAATTTCAATAGTGTTATGAATGTGATCCATGGTACCTGATGCTTAAATACACTCTGGATACAACCTGCAGGGTTACCAAGTCTGAGGCCAGACAAGCTTTGCAGTTATACACACACTCTACAGCAAAGATTGATTGAAAGTTACAGCATAAAAACAGGGCCTTCAGCTCACCGAGTCCACGCTGACCATCAATGACCCGGTCCCATTAGTCCTGTATTATTCCACTTTTGTACTGATGAATGGAATGACTGGTTCGTACACAGATCAAGCTTTTCACTGTACCTCGGTACACATGACAATGACAAACTAAACAAAACTAGGCAATGAGCTCCTCTCCTTCTCTGGTGATCCTCCTTAGACACTTGGTGTAGAGAAAATGCAAATCTTCACTCAAATTCAGACCCAAGGGTCCAAACACCCATGCCCTGAAGCAGCACTGAAGTCCTGTACTCTGCATGTAATAACAAGGAACGGCAGATGCTGGTTTATACCAAAGATAGACACAAAATGCAGGAGTGACTCTCCAAAATGTCAGGCAGCATCTCTGGAGGACATGGATAGGTGATGTTTCAAGTTGAAGCCCAAACGGCACATTATTGTTTCGATAAGGTTCGGCTACCACATCCAACCTGTATTGGCATTCACCCACAGGTTAGCTGCACAAGGCAGATTTAGTGGTTTAATTCCAATTTCTAGGCAAACACCTCAACCACGAAGCACACCGCTATTACCCAAGCTGAAACAACGTTCCAAAGTTAACTGCAATTATTTGGACATCACAGAAAAGCCGAGTAGAAAAATTCTCATCAAGTTAATAAGAAGCAAGGGCGAATCAGAAAGTCCTTGAGCTTGTTGTGTATCGTTTTAATTTAGCTTTAAGACCACTTATCATCTTGTTGTTAAAAGTACCAATGGTGTGTGATGAATAATGAATGACCAAGGATATATATTTTTGGCAGCTCATGCTAAAATATTAGAACGACTTGAGTGAATAGTGCCGTGATTATTGCAGTCTGGTTGTTATGCTTGCAATAAAATCACCATCAATAAAAAAAATCCATATAACCCTGTTTCTGTGTTTTATTGTATAAACAAATCAAATGTTTGGCAAAAGGATTGAACAGACGCGAGGTCAAAGCTGTAAGACTAGCTGGAACTGCAGAAGAAGGATCCCGACCCAAACATCGCCCACCAATGCTCTCCAGAGATGTTGCCTGATACAATGAGTGACTCCAGTGTCTGTAAGGCTAACTGTTCATACAGGGCTAAGTTCAATATAATATCAATATAATACTGATGATTAAACTCTTCAGCGATGAAAAGTTTGGACATTTGGGTGTCAGCAACACACAAATTGCTTTGACCCATAAATGACCACACCCTTGCTTCACAGCGTCAAGTTTGAGGAGGGGCAACATTTTATTCTATAGATTAAAGCTCCAATGATGAGTTTACAAACATGAAGTGTCATTTCGAACACTTAGTTCAACATGAAACCAAGTATCATCAGAGACCCACACCACCCTGGCCACACTCGCATTCCACTCCCGCCATCGGGAAGAAGGTATAGGAGCCAGAAAACCGTAATGTCCAAATTCAGGAGCTGTTTCTTCCCTGCAACCATCAGGCTTTTAAACACTACAAATAAGCTCCAAACTACACAGACTTGGGGCATTGCGTTTGTCTTTGCATCATTACTGCTTGTACGTACACATGCAGAACTTTTTGTTGGTGTTTATTATGGTGTTTACTGAGTACCATATTTAAATATCTGTTGTGCTGCTGCAAGAAAGAATGTCATTGTTTCTTTCGGGATATATGACAATAAAACACTCTTGAATCCGACACTTCTACACCTTTAACTTCTCGTAATCCAGTGGTTGCATAGTGGGGCATCTGGTAGAGCTGCTGCCCTCATAGCGCCAGTTTCAATCCTAACCTTGGTTGCTGTCTGTGTGTAGTTTGCACATTCTCCTTTAGACCACGGGGATTTCCATCGGGCGCTCTGGTTCCCTCCCACATCCCAAAGACGTGCGGGGTTGTAGGTTGACTGGCCCTCAGTAAATGTGTGAGGAGTAGATAAGAAAGTGAGATATCCTAGAACTGATGTGAGTAGTGATCGATGGTCGGAGTGGACCTGATGGGCCAAGGGGCCATTTCCTTGCTGTATCTTCAATCAATTGATGAGATACCAGCACTCCAACTGCAGTGCAGTGAGGGACAGCAAATTAATTTTGGGCAGCCAGATTCACACTGTTAATCCAACTATGATTCCTACTACTGCAAGGTTTCTCTGTGAATAATATAGTGAGGAAAGATTGTTCCATTCCCATTAGATGCCATATATTTCTGTTTATGCTTTAATTATCCTGTTGACTGTTGACTTGTAACTTACTTGCCATGACACTTGCCTCACTAACAGCTCATTTTCTCTGGTACTTTGAACCGTTACTGTCGATTTATTTTTTATTCCAGGCATCTAATTGAGCTACTTCTGCCTAAAAGGAGCAATTGACAAAAAAAAAAGAATCTGTGGATATGCCTGTGATTGCGTAAGGCACACATTACAAGGAAAATTATGGGGGGTTTTCCGCCTACGTGGCTTATTTTTGATGACAAATAGATTCAGATTCAGAATCAGATTCAGATTCAACTTTATTGTCATTGTGCAGTGTACAGTACAGAGACAACGAAATGCAGTTAGCATCTCCCTAGAAGAGCGACATAAATATGAGCAATAAATAAATCTATTTACGTGCATACAGTCATAGTATTTTCCTGGTGGGAGGAGTGTCCGGGGGGGGGGGTGATTGGCAGTCACCGAGGCACAGTGTTGAGTAGTGTAACAGCCGCAGGGAAGAAGCTGTTCCTGGACCTGCTGGTCCGGCAACGGAGAGACCTGTAGCGCCTCCCGGATGGTCGGAGGGTAAACAGTCTGTGGTTGGGGTGAGAGCAGTCCTTGGCGATGCTGAGCGCCCTTCGCTGACAACGCTTGCTTTGGACAGACTCAATGGAGGGGAGTGAGGAACCGGTGATGCGTTGGGCAATTTTCACCACCCTCTGCAGTGCTTTCCGGCCAGGTGCTGGTATGCAGATCGAACTTCACAGTTGGTGTCTATAGCAGTTTGTCATCCTGTACTCTGCTTAAGCTGTTTGGAGTTGGAAAATATGGGTCCTGGGATGCTAGACCCCAGTGCCTATTATTGCTGCCCTGTGACAATCCATAAGTGTTGTGAGCAGAAGTAGGCCATTCGCCTATTGGTTCCATTCAATCATGGCGGATCTATCTTTTCCGCTGAACTCCATTCTCCTGCCTTCGCCCCTCCCCGTAACCTTTGACACCCTATGTATGTAGTTTGTTTTGTTTGTGCTATTCTTATAACAAATGTAAAGCACTTTGGCCAACGAGAGTTGTTTTTTCAATGTGCTATATAAATAAATGTGACTTGACTTGACTTACTAATCAAGAACCCGTCAATCTCTGCTGTAAATATACCCAATGACCTCTGAATTCCACCGATACACTACCCTCTGACTGAAGAAATTCCTCTTCATCTTTCGAAAAGTACATCCTTTTATTATGAAGCTATGCCCCCTGGTCCTAGATTCTCCCACTTGTGGGAACATCCTCTCCACATCCACTCTTTCCAGGCCTTTCACTATATGGTGAGTTTCATTCAGGTCCCCCCCTCATCCTAAATTCTAGCAAATACAGGCCCGAAAGTTACACCCTCTACCAACTCCTTATCCTTTTGTTTCCTCCTCACCCCTGGCCTCTATGATTTATTCCACCCACATGCTAATCAAAACTCCCCTCAACCGAACCCACCTATCACTTGTCAGGCTTTATCCCACCCCCTTTCTTTTCCAGCTTTTCCCTCCATTTCAATCAGTATGACGAAGACTTCTGACTTAAGATGTTACGTCCATTCCCTCCCTAGCGGCTGCCTGACCTGATGAGTTAATCCAGCACTTTGTGTTTTGCTCAAGATTCCAGCACCTGCAGTTCCTTGTGTCTCTACTCTTTTCAAGCACTGTGCCTCACAGCTGCTCCTCCATTGAAACACTTTGCAATGGTTGTTAAGCAGCTCCAGTTATCAGACACTCCTTTCTATTGCAAACAAAGCTGTCAAACTCAAAGATTGAGAAGCAATGTTTTCACTTTCCAAGATGGCAACAGTGGAAGGTGAAGGGGAGGTTGGCGGCTGTGAAATCATCGGCCAACTCATCTCCTGCTCCCTCAGCGGGAAGCGGGATGTGGTGATCTCGGTGCAGAGAGGGCCGGGCACTGGAAACGGCAGACGGTGTGCCTACGATGGTCTTAAGTCGTGGTGCTGGTGGAGGCGGCCGCGGGAGGTCCTACAGCAGATGGGCGAGTGAGTGGATGGAGCGCAGCCTGCGGCAGCTGCATGGAGCAGTGGTGGAAGGAGCCGACAGCTGGCCCTTATTTCATCTTCCAGTGCTGTCAGGCCACTCAGCCTCAATGTGAGAAAATAAGAAGCCACCTATACACTATCCTTGGACCAAGATCAGACTTTTCAGAGACTTGAAAGTTGCAAAATATCGCAGGAACAAAATGTAGGCTAACAACAGATATACAAGGTCATGAGGGGCATGGATGAAGTTTTTATCCCAGGCTAGAATATTCTAAAACTAGAGAGCATCACGTTAAGGTGAGAGGGAAGAGATTTAAGAGGGACCTCAGGGGTAATGTTTTCACTCAGAGGGTAGGTAGACAAAAGTGCTGAAGAAACTCGGCGGGTGAGGCAGCATCTATGGAGCGAAGGAAAGTTTCCGCTCGAGGGTTGTTCGCTTCTGGAATGAGCAGCCAGGAAAAGCCACAGAAGCAGATGCCATTGTGACATTTAAAAGACATTTAGACCGATATATGATGGCAAGCAAGGGTTCAGAGAGCTCTGTGCCAAAGTCAGACAAAAGGTACTAGCCCAAGGCATGAACAAGATGGGCAGAAGAGCCTGTTTCCATGTGTAGGAAAGAAGTGCAGATGCTCGTTTAAATCGAAGATAGACACAAAATGCCGGAGTAACTCAGCGGGACAGGCAGCGTCTCTGGGGAGAAGGAACGGGTGACGTTTTGGGTCAAATCAAGTCAAGAGAGTTTATTGTCAGGTGTCCCAGGTAGGACAATGAAATTCTTGCTTGCTGCAACACAACAGAGTATTGTAGGCATTAATACAGAACAGATCAGTGTGTCCATATACCATAGAATATATATATATATATATATATATATATATATATATATATATATATATATATATACACATAAATAAACAGATAAAGTGCAATAGGCTGTTATGAAGTGTGTTTAATAGCCTGATGACTGTGGGGAAGTAGCCGTTCCTGAACCTGGATGTACCAGATTTCAGGCTCCTGTACCTTCTACCCGATGGCAGCGGAGAGATGAGTGTGTGGCCAGGATGGTGTGGGTCTTTGATGATGTTGGCAGCCTTTTTGAGGCAGCGACTGCGATAGATCCCCTCGATGGTAGGGAGGTCAGAGCCGATGATGGACTGGGCAGTGTTTACAAATTTTTGCAGCCTTTTCCATTCCTGGATGCTCAAGTTGCCGAACCAAGCCACGATGCAACTGGTAAGCATGCTCTCTACTGTGCAACTGTAGAAGTTTGAGAGATTCCTCCTTGAAATACCGACTCTCCGTAATCCTCTCAGGAAGTAGAGGTGCTGATGTGCTTTCTTTATAATTGCATCAGTGTGCTGGGACCAGGAAAGATCTTTGGAAATATGCACGCCAAGGAATTTGAAGTTCTTGACTCTTTCCACCACCGTTCCGTTGATATGACCGGGATTGTGGGTCCCTATCCTACCCCTTCCAAAGTCCACAATCAGTTCCTTGGTTTTGCTGGTGTTGAGAGCCAGGTTATTATGCTGGCACCATTTGGTCAATCGGTCAATCTCACTTCTATACTCTGACTCGTCCCCATCAGTGATACGTCCCACAACAGTGGTGTCCTCGGCGAACTTGATGATGGAGTTCGCACTGTGACCGGCTACGCAGCCATGAGTATAGAGTGAGTACAGCAGGGGGCTGAGCACGCAGCCTTGACGTGCTCCCGTGCTGATTGTTATCGAGGCTGACACATTTCCACCAAGACCCTTCTTCAGACTGATGTCAAGGGGAGGGGGCGGGACAAAGATAGAATGTAGTCGGAGACAGTAAGACTAGTGGGAGAACTGGGAAGGGGAGGGGATGGAGAGAGAAAGCAAGGGCTATCTGAAGGTACACAAAAATGCTGGAGAAACTCAGCAGATGCAGCAGCATCTATGGAGCGAAGGAAATAGGCAACGTTTCGGGCCGAAACCCTTCTTCAGACTGATAGGGGGTGGGGAGAAGAAAGGAAAAAAGGCGGAGGAGGAGCCCGAGGGCTGGGGGAGGGGAGGAGACAACCAGAGGGCTGATGAAGGGGAGGGGACAGCAAGGGCTAGCAGAATTGGGAGAATTCAGGGCTATCTGAAGTTTGATGTTCCCATGCTGTACAGATCTACCAAGAGATAATAGGTAGAATTTAGAATCACTTTGAGATTGTGTTGACTAAAATATCAAATATTATAGACAGAAATTATGTTAAAAATGCCTGAAGAGTGGAAATGCTCTTTGTTACTCGTGATTCTAGTTTTGATGCTTATTTGATCATCTGGAATGATTACAGGTGAGAATGTTTCTGCTGCCTGAAGCTGATGTGTTAACTGCATGGGGTCAGCTCTGCTTCCTAATTAATTTCACTTTGTCCAAATCTTCACCCTCCAGTTTCACCAACCTCAGATATTATTCCCACCACTGCCTTACATTGCCTTTCATTAGGGCATAAACTACAATTTAGTGAAAAAAAAGGTAATATTAACAGCTGTTTTTTTGCTGACAGTCCCCATATGGTCACAGCTATTGGATTCGTATCCAGTGTCATAGAGTCATATAGCACAGAACCAGGCCCTGCCCATGACAACCAAAATGCCCATTGACACTAGTCCCACTTGCCTACCTTAGGTCAAATACCCCTCTAAACCTTTCCTATCCCCTGTCCAATTTTCAATTACCTCAATTTGCCTCAACTACTTCCATATACTCCCCCACCCTCTGAAAAAATTACCGCTCAGGTTCCCATAAAATCTTTTATTCCCTCAGCTTAAACCCGGTTCTGGATTCCCCAATTCAAGGTAAGAGACAGTGCATTCACCCTTCACATTTATATTATCCCCCTATGTCTGGATAGCACGCAATTAAAAGAAGCTTTTCACTGTACCTCGGTCCACGTGACAATAATAAACTAAACCAGCTATTCACCTCATGATCTCGTACACCTCTCTAAGATCACCCCCTCATCTTCCTGCATTGTAAGGAATAGAGTCCTGGCCTGACCTATAGCTCAGGCCCCCAAATCCTGGCACCACCTCATAAATCTTTTCTGCAATATTAACAATATTTTTCCTGCAACAGGGTGACCAAAACTGAACATAATATTCCAAATGGATTGGATTGCTTCCATTGGGTAAGCACTTCAGTCTGGTAAGGGATACTCTTTAATTAGCAATCAGTAAATATTTCCCTTCAGGCAGGGCCAGTGGGTCCATTCGTTCCTCGAAGTCAAATTAATTAAATGTATGTCACTTAAATTTGGATATGGCAACAAGACAACCCACCACTCTCCAAAGGATGCTCGTTATGGGACCTTAATTTAGTAAATTGGATTTGCAAACCACTCATCTAGGACCAAAACACCCCGTAGAGTATTGTGCCGATATTTTACAGCAGCTCCTTTGCATGTATTTCTCTAACAAACCTGCATGTTTACTTCCACTGGGAATATGCCGCTTTCTTGACTGACTGATTTTAAAATGCAATTAAATTAAAATAGTAAAGCATCCAGGAGAGAGGCTTCCACACTTGGCGTTAGAATTGAAGCCCGATATTGCTCTTGTCTGGTACGCAATGAGCTATGTCAGATCCTGACTTCCTTTAAACATCCTCCCAAGCTGATCGTTAAGCCCGGTAAGAATTTTGCAAGTTTCAATGAAACCTCCTCTCTAGACTCAAGAAGATGCAGGCCTCTGGAGAGAAGGAATGGGCGACGTTTCGGGTCGAGACCCTTCTTCGGAACTCACTCCGAAACATCACCCATCCATTCTCTGCAGAGATGTTGCCTGTCCTGCTGAGTTGCTCCACCATTTTGTGTCTATCTTTGGTGTAAACCAGCATCCGCAGTTCCTTCCTACACAAGACACAGGCCTCGTCTGCTCAATCCTTCCTCCTCTGCAAACTCACCATTGCTGGAACTAGTTTAGTGAATCTTTGCTGCAGTTTTTCCTACAGCCATTACATCCTTTCTTAAGTAAGCAGCTTAAAACTGTACACAATGTTCTAAATGAGCCCACACAAAATTACCGCACAATTACAGTGGGACTTACTCACTTTCATTTCATTCTTTGACAAAGCCAGATTGGATTCTATCTCCCTGTACAGGATTGATTCACCATTTTATTCACCTGTACATTGTTCAGACCCCTGTGCAATCAATAACGCATCACATAGTCACCACTTTTATAAGACTGCACAAGGCGTTACTGAATGGCTCATGTTTATGAAGAAAATTAATTAAAAGCATATTTGCAAGGTCTGAGTTCACAAAGACACTCGTGCAAATTCATTATTTTCTTTGCATTTCACAGTTCACTGGTCTGGAACAGCAAAATATACTATGTTCAACTCTCAACAGAATCAAGAGTGTACAGAGAGTTCAATTTTTTTAATGAAATACGAACTCATTTTATGTGTTAATAACAATTGTTTCACAGTTTAATGATGCCAAAGGAGTATTAACAGCAACAATGACCAATCATGTCACCGACAGTGTTTGGTTCTTCACTGCAAGGTTTCTGCAAGAAAATGAAATGTTTTAAAATGCCCATAATGCTATTGAAAAACGAATCTACTTTTGTGACACTGTTTTTGAAGGAACAATTGCCTTCAAATGACCAACTTTACACAATGGTCCTGTGGTTGGTGCTAGGGTAGCTGCAGGGAGGCAGGTCATCTTGGAGAAATAGTCAAGTAGCAAGATAAGCCAATTCACTGCTTTAGCACATTTTAATTATAGGTAACAAATGGACAACATTGCATTATTTTGAAAGGAAATAACACATAAGTAAGTAATGAATCCTGAGCTGCAAAGTGCTTTGGGGGGCGATATCCAAAATTTTAATGCACAATGTTTAAGAATCCATTTCAATGCTACCACAAAATTGCAATGCTTTGTTTCCAGAGACCTGCAGTTGACATCTCACAAGCAATGAGATTTAGATTGAAGTTAATGCTGTTGAAAAAGAAAAATCAAGCCAACATCCATTATTTGGACAGATATAACTCTGAAAGCAAAAGAGTAAATCTGTCGGGCAGGTGGCCACAGGAAATGTTAGGTATCAAGATGAAAAAATACTGCAGTGATACTGAGCTGATGTAGTAGCATTGATTCAGCTGCTTGAAGTGTGATTTAAACCGATAGTATTGTTACAGCTCATGTCTACATTTTAAAAAATTAATAACTTAAAAAAAACATTTGCTACTGTTTAGTTTATTGTCATGTGTACAGAGGTACAGTGAAAAGCTTTTTGTTGCGTGCTATCCAGTCAGCAGAATGACAATACATGATTACAATGAAGCTGTCCACAGTGTACAGTTACAGGAGAGTCAGCGGGTCTCCAGAGGTAGATGGTAGGTCAGGACTGCTCGCTAGTTGGTGATAAGATGGTTCAGTTGCCTGAAAAGAGCTGGGAAGAAACTTTCCCTGCATCTGGGATGGGTCTGCCATAATTACTGACACTATGACTATAGCTCATTTTAAAAACTATCGTTCAAAAGATTATCATTTGGAACAGCACGCAGAGTGTTGCCATGCTCCGTGTTGCCATCTTACATAGAAACATAGAAATTAGGTGCAGGAGTAGGCCATTCGGCCCTTCGAGCCTGCACCGCCATTCAATATGATCATGGCTGATCATCCAACTCAGTATCCCATCCCTGCCTTCTCTCCATACCCTCTGATCCCTTTAGCCACAAGGGCCACATCTAACTCCCTCTTAAATATAGCCAATGAACTGGCCTCGACTACCCTCTGTGGCAGAGAGTTCCAGAGATTCACCACTCTCTGTGTGAAAAAAATTCTTCTCATCTCGGTTTTAAAGGATTTCCCCCTTATCCTTAAGCTGTGACCCCTTGTCCTGGACTTCCCCAACATCGGGAGCAATCTTCCTGCATCTAGCCTGTCCAACCCCTTAAGAATTTTGTAAGTTTCTATAAGATCCCCTCTCAATCTCCTAAATTCTAGAGAGTATAAACCAAGTCTATCCAGTCTTTCTTCATAAGACAGTCCTGACATCCCAGGAATCAGTCTGGTGAACCTTCTCTGCACTCCCTCTATGGCAATAATGTCCTTCCTCAGATTTGGAGACCAAAACTGTACGCAATACTCCAGGTGTGGTCTCACCAAGACCCTGTACAACTGCAGTAGAACCTCCCTGCTCCTATACTCAAATCCTTTTGCTATGAAAGCTAACATACCATTCGCTTTCTTCACTGCCTGCTGCACCTGCATGCCTACTTTCAATGACTGGTGTACCATGACACCCAGGTCTCGCTGCATCTCCCCTTTTCCTAGTCGGCCACCAACTTCCAAGTCTTAATAAGTCTGGTCTTGACCCAAGGAGATACGCAATTTTCACACGGTGTCCTAGTGGCACAGGATCAATGATGTTGGGGTTGGCCTGGCCCAGCGCGATGCTGTCAGCTCCTTTCACTGCTGCTCCGTGTAGCTGCCGCAGACTGCACTCCATCCGCTTGCTCACCCGGCTGCTGTAAGACCTCCACCAACACCGCAACAGGAGACCACCATTGGTACGCCGACCATTGCGTCCAGCAGCAGCTTCTTTCCATCCATGCATTGAGGTTGCCATGCTCAGTTTGCAGAACCGACCGTGGAACCTTATGGCGCTTTCCGAGGACGCGGGGGGTGAGTTTATGGCGGTTCACAGCTGTTGACTTTACTCTTCACCTTCCACCACCCAACATTGATTACGCATAAAGGAACATGCGATACAGGAGAAGGCCATTCAGTCCATCAAACAGTTTCCGCTGTTTCATGGCTGACTTACATCCATACATAACAACAGTGGGCATCCTTCAAGAATTACCTATTGGCTTTGTGGAGATATCATGAGATTGTGAAGGATGTAACATAAATGCACATGTTTCTTTTATTATTAGTACATCGATTTTAAGAACATTTTTTGCCCATTTGCAAGCATTAAACCATTTCTCTCTCTATCTCCATCTACCTGTAACTACCAGTGCCTTTGGTCTTGGGCTTTGCTGTGTTTCCAAGCACAGGACTTATTCCTAAAATGGTTGTTGGTGTGCCGAATATCAAAATCACATGCCCCTGCTTTGTATTGGTTTTTAATCACTGCAAATAACTGCAAAATAGCTCAGATATTTACAAACTGTTTGCCAATCGTTTTTGGAAAGACATAAACTTGAATTGAATTGAATTGAAATGTGTAAATAGAAAATGTTCATCGTGCTGCAGATTAACTGGTTTCCAAATGGAGGATTTCTGTAGATGTTAGAAGAAAAATTGATTTGAAAAGATATTTGAGGGACGCAGGGAGGGGTAGTTGTTTAGGAAGTGAGATTTATGAGGAATAAGGAATAGAAGGGATCTTTTGAATGAATGCAGTTTAAGGAAAAATCGACATTAAAGGACAACATTACATGCAATGACAAAGTTTTTCTTACAAATAAAGTAACTCAATAACCAATGAGAGTGTGGCGTTCTAACATGACCCATTGTACCATTAGTGCCTTCATGTTTCAGCTTCAGTAAAAATAAACTACCACAATAAATACAGTAGCTGTGCTTTCTTTGATGTTCCAAGTCTAAATGAGTGAATGTGATACTCAGCAAGATCAGTACAAGAACCTACAATTTACCACAACTTCTTTCATGGCTTACGAGTATCATGGAGAGATTTGCTTGTAACTGTGCTTAACTGCTGGGTACATCAAAGGACCTTGAAAACCAACAAGCAGAAGTGACAAACATCCTCACAAACATTGACGCGTTGCCTGTCCATTCCCTCCACAGATGCTGCCTGACCTGTTGGGTACCTCCAGCACCGGGTTTTGATGCAAAAGTCGAACCCTTTGTGGCATCAACCCATCGCTCAGGTCTCTGACCCTTCCTTGGTATTCTTTTACTTATCCAGTCTACACATGCCGTGTTAGATTTGGCATTAGTTTATTATGGTCACATGTACCAAGATGCAATGGACAACTTTGTTTTGTGTTGTATCATCAAACTGTGGCTCGGGTTGATTTTTAAAAAAAATCAATAAAATGCAAATTGGCTGGTATGTGAAAGACATCTGAAATAAACTGGAATGACGTGTTGGATTGGAATTATTCATTTGAGTGTTTGGTCTATAAAATATAAAAGACAGCAGAAATATATCTTTGTTAGTTGGAATGACATGATATGTGCAGTTTGTATTCTGTCTTCAACCTAAAAGGGCATTGATTACGAGTTAATTTGAAATTAGCTCTTATTTTCTTACAATGTTTCTCAGCTACAGACAATGAAATTGTTCTCTGCCTGCCCACGGTTGATTTTAGACCGTCCCCAGGTAAGATGATAACGAAACTGCCAAATGGGCGAGTTTTCTGCAGAATAACCCAATTGATTTCATTTGATACTTGAAATTGTTTCAATGGTACATTTTGTATCAGGAAATGGATGAAAGTTTTAAAAAAATGAGTACATTTGATTTTGTGCTCCAATCATTTAGTCACAGATGTTTATCTATGTCTGCTTTGTCAAGTGTACGGGCAGCACAGTGGGTGCAGCTGGTGGAGCAGTTGCTTCACAGCGCCTGTGACCCGGGTTTGATCTCTCCTTGGGTACCACCTGTGTGGAGTTTGCACGTTCTCTCTGTGACCGTGCGAGTGATCCATTTACCTGCCACATTCCAAAGGCATGCAGGTTTGTAGGTTAATTGACAACTGCAAATTGCCGCTACTGTAGGGAGAGGATGAGAAAGTGAGATAGCATAAAACTAATGTGAATTGGCGATCGATCGTCGGCATTGACTCGGTGGAACGAAGGGCCCGTTTCCATGCTGTATCGCTAAACAAACAATTCCCTGCAAGGTTCCTAAAGGAGAACCCAGTGCAGAAGTCACATTGGGGCTATGAGGGAAATTGACAACATGAAGTGCCCAGTCAAATTGTATTACTTATTGAGGAACAACCCAGAAATGTCTGTTACATAGAAGCATAGAAAATAGGTGCAGGAGGAGGCCATTCGGCCCTTCGAGCCAGCACCGCCATTCATTGTGATCATGGCTGATCGTCCCCAATCAGTAACCTGTGCTTGCCTTCTCCCCATATCCCTTGACTCCACTAGCCCCTAGAGCTCTATCTAACTCTCTCCAGTGATTTGGCCTCCACTGCCTTCTGTGGCAGGGAATTCCATAAATTCACAACTCTCTGGGTGAAAAAGTTTTTTCTCACCTCAGTCCTAAATGGCCTCCCCTTTATTCTAAGACTGTGGCCCCTGGTTCTGGACTCGCCCAACATTGGGAACATTTTTTCCTGCATCTAGCTTGTCCAGTCCTTTTATAATTGTATATGTTTCTATAAGACCACCCCCTCCTCCTTCTAAACTCCAGTGAATACAAGCCTAGTCTTTTCAACCTTTCCTTATATGACAGTCCCGCCATCCCAGGGATCAATCTCGTGAACCTACGCTGCACTGCCTCAATCACAAGGATGTCCTTCCTCAAATTAGGAGACCAAAACTGTACACAATACTCCAGATGTGATCTCACCAGAGCCCTATACAACTGCAGAAGAACCTCTTTACTCCTATACTGAATTCCTCTTGTTATGAAGGCCAACATTCCATTAGCTTTCTTCACTGCCTGCTGTACCTGCACGCCAACTTTCAGTGACCGGTGTACAAGGACGCCCAGGTCTCGCTGTACCTCCCCCTTAACCTAACCCCATTGAGATAATAATCTGCCCCCTTGTTTTTGCCACCAAAGTGGATAACCTCACATTTATCTATATTATACTGCATCTGCCACACATCTGCCCACTCACTCAACCTGTCCAGGTCACCCTGCAACCTCCTAACATCCTCTTCACAGTTCACACTGCCTCCCAGCTTTGTGTCATCCGCAAACTTGCTAGTGTTGCTCCTAATTCCCTCTTCCAAATCAATACTCTATATGGTAAACAGTTGCGGCCCCAACACCGAGCCTTGCGGCACTCCACTCGCCACTGCCTGCCATTCTGAAAAGGACCCGTTCACTCCTACTCTTTGCTTCCTGTCTGCCAACCAATGGGTAATGGGTTATGGGTAAGTCATAGCTCCTTGCTCACAGAAACTAATTTTCAAGCACATTTTGAGTGCTAAATCATGTCCATTTTGTTCTACGCTTTAATTAGGTCTCCAATACAGCATGGAGACAGGCCATTCAGCCCTCATTTCCATGCTGACCAGTGGGAATCCATCTATATTAACTCCATCTTCCAGTACCTGATCCATAGCCTTCAATATGCAAGCAATTCAAATACTAAAATTCTATTTTTTAGAGGGTATACTTCTCCAAGTGAAGCATATTCATTTGAGAATTAAATTATGAATTATCAATGAGAATTATTTAAATGGTTACTACTGCTTATTTATTGAAGTATCTTTTTAAACTAATGTTTTGATCTCTTTTGGTGATTTTATTCCCCTAAGTCCATTGTTAACTTTATTTAAGCCAAAGGCATGAGTTTGGACTGAATTATATCACACTCATTAGGAAATGTTATCATATCATAATCTTCCCCAGTGGATTCTATGAAAATAGATTGTTAATTAACTCTGTCTCTTTGCAGAAAACTTGAATTAAATAGCCAGTTCCCTTGCCGGGTCAATAATATAGTATGTTGTGAGCCAAAATATGAACCACATTATCATCAGAATATTTCACTTAAAATGTGGCTGTTATTTACTGCTTCCAACTGTGAATTATTGTCTTATTGCCTTCC
The DNA here is from genome assembly GCA_038087875.1 of Malacoraja senta. Taxonomy (NCBI): domain Eukaryota; kingdom Metazoa; phylum Chordata; class Chondrichthyes; order Rajiformes; family Rajidae; genus Malacoraja; species Malacoraja senta. The sequence continues at coordinate 19,755,175 of CM075986.1, read as the reverse complement.
ATCACAGTGAGAAATGTTGATTCCGCTGTGGTGGATGTTTATGTTAAACTCTATTGTGTATTGTGTTACCTTTATTCCTATGGCTGTATGGTAACTCAAGTTTCACTGGACCAATTGGTGAATATGACAATAAATGTGAACTTCAACTTGAACTTGAATTGGTAATAAATTATCCCTACCAAATACATTATAGATATTAAAACTAGCTCCATACAAATAATTCTCCTCACTTCTTTTCTAACCATTTCACAATTAGCATACATTTGCAACTTTTGATTGAGTTTGCTTTGGCATAAACATTTGCAATCAAAATCTCTCTAGTTTTGAACTTCAGTGTTAAATGTGCCTTTAATTCTTTCTACCATAAGGAGCGCAATACCAGTTTCCATCATCATTTCAGATGATCACCCCTCAGACCCCTGTACTCTAAGGGCCTGTCCCACTTGGGCGTCATTTGCGTGTCATTTACGCGACAGGCCGGTAGTGACTGTCACGCGAAAATCGTCTAGCTGTACGACAGTCGCGCACCAAGTGCTCTTGAGGGCCCTGCTTCTTTTGGGAGCCATTTGCAATGTCGTTCGTACTTAGTCCGATCTCCGTGGCAAGGATTCTCCCAGTGAAAATTTTTCAAAACTACGCGTGCTTTATACCAGGGTGGTCACGTGGTGCGGCGCTCAAATGACGTGCAAATGGCACGCCAACGGCGTACGGGCGGCGCATTGGTTATGGACGTTGACGCACGGTGACGCATAATAAATTAGCATAGGCAATGTTTGTCCGTCACCGTGTGTAAACATGCGCCACCACACCCTACACGTACGCTGTCAGTACGTCAGCGTACGCCATCAGTATGTCAGCGTACGCCATCAGTACGTCAGCGTGCGCAAGGGATACGTCAAGCAGGTGGCGAGCGAGGATTTTGAGCATTCCAAAATCCTGGGGCGCCGAGCGTTATTGTGCGTCTGCATACGCCACCAGGCGCGATGCGCACGTCACGATGCGCCAACCAATTTTTAGGATGTCATTTCCTAAATGACGCCCACGTGGGACAGGCCCTTAAGGAATAAATTCCATGTCTGCCTAATCTCTTCCTATAGCTCAGGCCCATGAGCCATGGCAACATCTCTTTCCAGCTGAATGGCATCTTTCCCGTGGCAGGGTGACCAGTCAAGCAAATGTGAGCTGCTGACTCCAAGGCCATATTATATGTACAGAAAATAAATAATTTTGTAGTGCAATGAGTTGTAGAATTGTGTTGTCTTCACCTTACCTGTATTAAACATTAACATGGAACAAACAGAGGATTTCAACAGCAAGTTTTTTTTCAATCTACAGAGCACAACATAGACCATATGAGTTTATAGCAGGCTATATATCAAGGTATATTGTTTCAGTGGGATTGGTACACAGGGAAGGGAAGGCTAGGAGAAAAGACTTAAGCATTTCAGATCATTGTACAAAGTTCTGCAAGTTAGAAAAACCGGCAAGTACAGTTACATCGGAAACATGCACATAATGTTGCAAGCATAATTACAGGTACGCGAGAGAATGATAGGGAGAAGTCACCATGAAAACTAAATGGATAATTAAGACTATAAGGAAAATAATAGTGTACCATGGAGTAGAAGCAATATTAGAAGCATTTTTTATCCAGAATAAAAACCATTGCATCCAATATCAGGAGCAAACCTGAGGTGTACCTGAAAAAGAACACAGAAAAAACCCCACACAAATATAAAAGCAGAAAGTTTGCCTACAGATAAGCCTTACTTTTTTTTTGACAAAGGCAAGAGTGTTTAACAATCATATCTAACAGCAATGGAATAATGAAATACTTACTTACTACAGCATGGGGGGGGGGGGGTCTTTGATGGAGATGCTGTTAAATGGATTTACAGGGGGGGGGGGGCATAGTGGCGCAGCGGTAGAGTTGCTGCCTTACAGCACCAGAGATCCTGACTATGGGTGCTGTCTGTGTGGGGTTTGAACGTTCTTCCCGATGGTACCAGCGAGATGAGAGCATGGTGAGTGTGATGTGGGTCTATGATGATACAGGCTGCCTTTTTGAGGCAGTGCCCCCTACAGATCCTTTTGATGGTGGGGAGGTCAGTGCCTGTGATGGACTGGGCAGTGCAAGCTACGAGAGTGGTTCTATGTGCATGACCCGAGGAATGAATAAGGAAGGATGTTTAGTCTGGACAGGAATCATTGTGCCCATTTCATACTGATTCAAATTCTCCATGGACCATTAGTTGCTCTTCATGCTGTCTAACCACACTGAAACTGACATCGTTTGAGAAAATTGGGTCATTGCTGTCTTTAAGCTCATTGTGCAGCTTCATGAAGTGTTTTTTTTTATGCCACATCTAATATCTGTAGTGCTTCCATATTCATAAACTTCTTACAGCATTGAAAGAGCATTTTCAGCCCATTGAGAGAATGTTGGGTCCAAGTAAATTATTGTCACTCGATGCCTTTTTTATGCACACTTGAAAAGTCTGATTCTGTTTACAATGTCCTTACCAGCAGAGTTCCAGATCAAAATTAACCCCAATGTAAAACATTTTTTTCTCACATTCACCTTCCAACTTTCCCCCACTATTTTACATCTGTGACTCCAGAGCCTTGATATTGGAACGACTTGCTTCTTATGTATTTATACTCACAGAATGCTGGAGTAACTCATTGGGACAGGCAGCATCTCTGGAGAGAAGGAATGGGTGACGTTTTGGGTCGTGACCCTTCTTCAGACTGAATTGATTCCATTAATATCTACAAAGCTATTAAACTCTTTCTAGAATATCTGACGCAGTGAATTCACCAACCATTCAAGATGGGTCTTGAACCAAACCATTCTTTTTCTCACTCTTCTCTCCTGTATCCACTTATCACTTGCCAGGCTTTGCCCCACACCCACCTCTCTTCCATCTTTCTTCCCCCCACTACTATAATGCCTGAACGAGGCTCCTTACCCATAATGTCACCTATCCATGTTCTCCAGAGATGCTGCCTGACCCGTTGAGTTACTCCAGCACTTTGTGTCTTTTTTCTTCTCACTCTTTGTTTGTTCGAGGAAACAAGCCCAACTTCTTCAGACCAACCATGTAACAAAAAATCCTCATCCCTGGAACTAGTCCAATAAGACCTTTCTGCACCATTGTTAAGACCTTCTCTGAACTTTGGTGACCAGCATTGGATGTAATGCACAATTCATTACCTAATTAAGTTCATCGTGTTTTCTATGCTTTTATAGTTGATTTAGAAATCACACGATCCCATAAGCCTTACCACTCTCAACATATCCTGCCACTGTGCAGAGATCCCAAATATTGTCCAAATCTAGAGCCTATACTTTGGTACACCATTTAGAATTATGCTGCTTAGTGCACATTTTCTCCTCTTCCTTCTGCCGTAGGGAATCATTTTGCATACACTATTGATGTGGAACTAGTCTGAACAAGGGCTGTGACCCAAAACGTTGCCTATCCATATTCTCCAGAAATGTTGCCTGACCCATTGAGTTACCCCAGCATCTTGTGTCCTTTTGTGTATTAACCAGAATCTTCGGTTCCTTGTTTTTAAAAATATAACTATTAAGGTTAGAAACACGATCATGAAAGGAAATCTATCAAAATGATTCAAAAAAGGCTGAAATATTTGACCGATCTACCTGAAAATCTAAGACAGCATTATGTCGGATGGGAACATTGAAGAGCTCTATAGTACCAATAAGTTTTTTCTTTGAGATATTTGCTTTCTGCATTCAGAAACTCCATTCAGGAGTCACGATCATTCATGTGGATAATCGAAGGACAGTTGATTTGGATTTCCACATCACTTCAGCTTGAACTTGCCACACTTTATTAAACTCAAAGGCAGAAATGAGCTAATAAGATTGTTGAGCCATGATGGAGAAAAAGTCAAGTCAAGTCAAGTGAGTTTATTGTCATGTGTCCCTGGTAGGACAATGAAATTCTTGCTTTGCTTCAGCACAACAGAACATAGTAGGCATTGACTACAAGGCATTCTATAAATATATACACACATGAATCAATATATTGATAAAGTGCAAATAACAGTATTGGCTAATAAAGTTCAGTGTTATGTCCGAGCCAGGTTTAATAGCCTGATGGCTGTGGGGAAGTAGCTGTTCCTGAACCTGGTCGTTGCAGTCTTCAGGCTCCTGTACCTTCTACCTGAAAAAGTCTGGCTGAGTACCAAGAGTCTTGTCAACACAAACTTCTGATGGCAGAGAAATCAGTTAACTGAATCGCAGAAAGCCTGTAACATGAGATGAGGCCATTCAGCTAATCCAGTCCATTCTGGCCCAATGCATGAATAAACCAGTTCATTCTGTGAACTGGCCTGTCTCCCTATGGTAGTGCATTCTTCTTTTCATTTCATCTACTTATTCAGTTCTCATCAAACAATTGAACTGCCTCCATCACTATACCTATACATTTCCCATGGGTAGAGCGTATCGAGTGACGCAGTTGGCAGAACTGCTGCCCTACAGCGCAAGAGACACAGGTTGGATCTTGACCTTGGGTGCCGTGCATATAGAGTTTGCATGTTCTCCCTATGACTGCGTGAGTTTCCTCCGGGTGTTCTGGTTTCCTCCCACATTCCAAAGATGTGCCAGTTTGGAGGTTAATTAGCCTCTGTAAAATTGCCTCTAGAGTGTAGGGAGTGGATGCAAAAGTGGGATAACATAGAACTAGTGTGCGCAGGTGATCGATGGTCGACATGGACTCAGTGGGCCTGTTTCTATGCTGTATCTCTAAATAATTTCAAATATTCAAGACAGGGATGAGAAGATGTCTTCAACTATAAGATGATGAATCTTTGGAAATCTCTGCGCAAGAGGGCCATGGAGACACACTGACTAGGTATATTAGTGACAGGGGTTGATAAGTTTATAGATATTAAGGGGATCAAGAGCATCGTGTTTATACTGGGTAGTAGTGCGGAGTTAAATAGAATATTCTTGAACATGATAGATAGATAGATAGATAGATAGATAGATAGATAGATAGATAGATAGATAGATAGATAGATAGCCCTATATTGTCATTCAGACCTATTCTAACTTTTATTTCTTGTGCTGTTATGAGACCTCCCATTATTAAATTGTCTGCTTGCATGCCCATGGAAGAGTCTTTCCATTGTGGGCATCTAACTATTTTTTCCTTTTTCAGCATTCTCAGTTAATCAAAAAACATTTGCTTTAGGCTGCAGGCTGTAAATACTTAATCCAGACTGATGCCGTGAGCATTGGTTCTTTTGTAAATGTGTCCTGCTTTGGATCAGGTTGAACACAAGACCATAGTTTGACAAAGGGTCTCTGATCTGATATGTTAACTCCATTTCCCACACTGACTAACCTTCTGAGTGTTTCCAACATTTCCTGTTTTCATTTCCAATTTCCAGCATGTACACCTTGAATATTGATTTCTCTAATTTCTCTAATTTCAATCAACCCTTCTTACATTCTCTCTTTCCGTCCCTCCACCACCCTAGTCACCCTGCTAGTTTCACTGTTCATATCCCTTCGTTATCACCTTGTCCACAGCCAACAATGGACCATTGTGGGCTCTACTTTTCCTGAGTCATTGGTGCTGGCTGTCACATCCTGGCCTCAGATGTGGAATAATAACGATACTGACACAATATTCATAGGTTACATTCCATGATCTCCATGTTTATTATCTCACTCAGCCATGGCCTCCTGCCTAGACTTACACAGTGCACGTGCGATCTGACTTCCAGGTCAGCTGAGACAAAGGTCATGATATTTGCATATCTTCATCATGACTCATTGTCATGACATCCCTCCTTCACCAGAATTACCTCGACTGTCGGCATAAGCTTCGAAATCCTCCAGCCAAACATTCCACTTCACGTTGTCGGTACTCGCATCACCCGTCGGATCGAAGTGTGGAACTCCGCGAAGTGATAAGAAATCAGCTCCAGCGACCTCCATTTTAAAAAATATATATTTTTCCAGCTCGTAGCCATGAATTCAGAATCCAAAATATCTGAAATATCCGAGATATCCTCGTCGCCAATGTCACATCCTGGCCTCAGATGTGGAATAATAATGACACTGACACAATATTTATGGGTTACATTCCTTGGTCTCCGTGTTTATTATCTCATCATGACAATGGCTTTGATTTGTTCTGTACCATTACATACCTCTAGTTTCCCTCACCCTTGCCTTTCAGTCTGAAGAAGAGTCTCGACCTGAAAAATCACCTATTCCTTTTGTCCAGAGATGTTGCCTGAGTTACTGCAGCATTTTGTGTCTACAGTCTCTTCTCTTGTAAACCAGCATCTGCATTTTCTTGCTACACATTGATTAGTAAAAGCCCTGTCCCACGGTACGAGTTCATTCCAAGAGCTCTCCCGAGTTAAAAAAAAAAATCAAACTCGCGGTAAGCACGGAGAATGAACGTAGCGGGTACGTCGGAGCTCGGGGTACGTCTCTTCGCGGCTCGTAACGCTAACGGCAGGTAATCGTGAAGACTCGCTAACGGCAGGTAAGCACGGGAAGACTCGTGAAGATTTTTCAACATGTTGAGAAATGTCCACGAGAGCCCCGAGTACCGACGAGCGGCCATTACCGTAAATCTCCGAGTTCGAATCAGGGCAAACTCGGGAGAGCTCTTGGAATGAACTCGTACCGTGGGACAGGGCTTTTAGGGTGTCAGGGGTTATGGGGAGAAGGCAAGAAAATGGGGTTTGGAGGGAGGGATAGATCAGCCATGATTGAATGATGGAGTAGACTTGATGGGCCAAATGGCCTAATTCTGCTCTTATCACTTATGAACTTATGAACTTACACTGTACAATTTTTAATTTGGTTTTCATTTCATTAAAGTCATTGATGTATTTGGAAATGCAACATATTAATACCTAAAGAAGATTAGCAAATACTTTTTGTCCTAGCTGTTGCATCTGTCCACACTCTGAATACAGAGATATATGAGTCAGTAAATTACCGGGGTGTGCTGAGTAAGTTGGCACGTTCTGGGCTAGAGGAAGAAGTGTGAGAATTACCCAGTGTTAATTCATGCACACACTGAGATAGGTGATGAGTTCTTTTAAATATTGATGATTCACAGTAGGTCACTTATTACAGACATTTTTTTCTTGAGCTGTACACAAAACTGCATCTGCACTTGGTTCTGCAACAGAATCTATGATGTTACAAAATCATTCAGTGCATGCCAAGATCTTCAACGTCGTTCTGATCGATATTGCAATGGAGGCCTTTAATTTTTAAACATAGGCCAGGATTTGTGAACAGCTTAGGTAAAAATGGATGGTGAAAAATGACTGATGATATTCCTGACTTGCTTTTAAATGTTTCAGCAATGCTGTAGTAGGATTAGGCCCTGAAGCCACTTTCCTGGGCTATGTGAACTGATGTAGGCCATTGTTGATCCTATTACCTCTATAGCACATCAACTGACATGTCCAACAAATAACTCTACACTAAGGTACAGCATTACTAAATCTTTATTAGCATTTGAGTTGCTTAACTATGCATGTAAACCACTGACTTCTAATAACATTGGAATTTTCCTTCATGTTCCAGCTTATCATATGATCTTGAGTGATAGGAGCAGAATTAGGCCATTCGGCCCATCGTCTACTCCGCCATTCAATCATGGCTGATCTATCTTTGCCTCCTAACCCCATTCTCCTGCCTTTTCCCCATAACCTCTGACACCTGTATCACTTCTTGCACTGAATGACGGGACGCATGGCTGGGATTCAAATATTACCCATGTGAATGTACTGGCCAGATTGCTGGTAATGGTCTACTGTGAGCTTTGAACACGGAACCTTCCTTCTTGCTAAGGTTGTTCCCAGGTTGCTGCTGTGGATGTCTTGGATCATTTTTTTAAATATGACTTTTCCTTCAATCTTCTGAAGGAAGCCTTTGTTCTAAACCAAGCATACATCTTCCTTCCTTCTAAGGCTAGAGAGTTCTTATTGTGTTGCCAGTTCATATTTTCTCTCTCAACGTATCATGCATTAGCAAGAAGGCTGTTCCTAGACACCTTATCTTCTAAAGACGACACTACACAGCCATCAAGTTATCTGTGTTCTCACCTCATGTCGATCTCATGACCTTTCTCACTGTGCTTCTTTGCTTTCATGGTCCCAGCATTTCTCTGTCTCTCCCGAACTAACAACATCCTCCCACAACCTGTCGGGATACTTGGCATCTTGACTCCAGCAAAACAAGTAGATGATGACAAGTAGAGTTGCTGCCTCACAGGGCTGGAGACTCGGGTTCAATCCTGACTATGGGTGCTGCCTCTGCGGAGCTTGTACGTTCTCCCTTTGACCGAGTGGGTTTTCTCTGGGTGCTCCTGTTTCCTCCTACATTCCAATGACATGCAAGTTTGTAGGTTAATTGGCTTCTGTAAATTGCCTTGAGTGTGGAGGATGCAAAAGTGGTTCAAACATACTGAAGAACTAGTGTGAATAGGGAGAGTCAGTATCGACCTGGTGGACCAAAGGGCCTGATTCCACGCTGTATCACTAAACTAAACTAAATTAAACTAAACTGAACTGAAATGAACTAAACTAAACAAAACTAAAATGAACTGAACTATTTCGTCAATAGTTACAAAGCAACAGCCTGTTTTAATAAAAGTCTTGCCTATTAGCTGATTACAACAAAATTCATTTGATGTATAATTCAATATTAGCAGCAAGAAAGCAGACCATAAGTTAAATCGAATCTACCCTACCATGCCTAATCATTTCAGAAGAAAATGGATTGTTACTGTATAAATGATTCCTCACTGAGAAATCAACTTGGTGAAAAATTGACATTCATCAATTTAGAACCAGGCATCTTTCCATTAAACCTCTCTAGCCATGCGTGAATCATTCCCAGTAATCAGCTTTTACAGAAACAGCAGTACTCTGGAGGAATGAGATGATGCTATTTAGTGAAACCAATCTTTCGGAGTAAAGAGGATTTTGGAAGAAAAAAATAGAAAATGTCAGAGATTTGGTTATGGATGATATTTTTAATTATTGCATAGGTGTGAACACAACCTTACACTGGCTTCAAAGGAGTGGGGTTATGGGACTGCACTACGGAGGAGTATGTGTTCTCTCAGATGAAATCAGTTTAACTTGGCATTATGTTCGCCACAAACACTGTGGGCCAAAGGGTGTGTTCCTGTGCAGTACTGTTCTATGTTCTATGTTCTATGTTCTATGTTCTATGTTCTATGTTCTATGTTCTGACCCCACTGTATAACAGAAAATCCTAGGAAAGGCAGAGTCTCAAGGAGCCAAACTGTGGACTTTGTCGGAAATGGAGATCAATAAACCCCAGAGGTTAAAAGACAAGATGGTGCAAAGTCAGCCACAATCTTGAAACTTGACCATTGAAATTTAAAGGCAACCTGTTGGGCAATTCAGATGAAAATAATGAATAAGTGAAAATCTGAAAATCTGCAAATGCTGGAAATCCGAAAGTGTAAAAGAGTATCTTTCATCTTCTCCACCCCTTCCATTTTAACATTGCAAGTGTATCGATCTTTTCATGACTCCCTGAAGTGCATCTCCATGCCCCACACCCACTACTACTTTCCCCATGTGGCCACAAGAGGTGCAGTAGCATCTTAAGAACTGGCCCACACCAGCAGTAGCAGCTTAAATCGGCATTACAGCTGTCACTGATGTGAAGCAGTTGTATTGTGTAGCATTGCTGGAATTACAGTGTGAATGCAGCCTGAATCAATTGTTGACAGAATGGGTTGACAGGCCCTTGACGGAAAAAAGTCCCACTCTGCATCAACTGTGGCCTCCTTATATACAGCACACAAGTGGACACTGAAATTAATCCTGAAGCATAACGACACCCCCACAATACATGTAGAAATGAAGAACAACAGTTGCTGGCTAATACACAAAAGGACATAAAGTGTTGGTGTAACTTAGCAAGTCTGGCAGCATCTCTGAAGAACATGGATTGGTGACGTTTCGAGTTGAGACCCATCTTCAGATGCCTACCCTGCTTCAATAATGGACATACCTTTTTGATGGCTTGTGAAACTGTCTCAAATGGAGGTGGCAATATTTTGTTTCCACAAGTGTGATGTTCATTCATAGATTCATGTCATCTCATTTATTTCATTCATTTGGATGTTTAGTGGTTATTATCCATTCCCAATTGCACTTCATTTATGGTACCACGTTGGCCAGAGACCCGGGTTCCATCCGGGTGCTGTCCGCGTAGAGTTTGCACATTTTCTCTGTGACCGTATAGGTTTCCTCCATCTGCTCTGGTTTTCTCCCACATCCCAAAGATGTTTGGATTAGTAGGTTCATTGGTCTCTGTAAAATTGCCCCTGGTGGCTAGGGGGTGGATGCAGAAGAGGAATTACATAAATGTGGGATAGCTGGTGTGAATGGCGTGTATCTAGTGCCAAAGGGCCTATTTCCATCCTGTATCTTTGATTCAGTTAATATGTTGGTTAAAATTAAGTTATGCCTGCTTTAAACCACATAATTAATAAAAAAGACTGCTTGATTACGATGTGTGATGCAATTGACCATGTGTGCATCACAGTTGCCTTTGCATCATGCAATTGTTTTGTCCTTTGTGAGCAATGAAAAAATTGGGCTGCAAATCATTCAGACCACTCCAAGGAGTCACGCAACAGCTGGTCAGAAAGCTCAGCTGGCACAAATTGTTGGGAAGAATCCATAGCTTTTCTCACCATTTCATATCTGTCCAGTTGGCACGAACAGGAATAGGGAGAGGGAGGGGAAGGAAAGCACGAACAGATGTGTTTTGGACTGATGTGTTCATTGATGTTCCGTCCGACAGCTGTGCCTGGGCTGTGCCAGCCACAAAGTTCTTGCCTCTGAGTTTGAAGGTTTTGGATTCAAGTTCCACTCCAGAGAATTGTGCACCCTTGCAGCAGACTCAGTCCCTCCGGCTCTGCCCCCCCTGCAGGACTGTGCAGTGGACTCCCCGACTGAGTACGTTTACAAGTTCACAAGTTATAGGAGTAGAATTAGGCCATTCAGCCCATCAAGTCTACTCTGCCATTCAATCATGGCTGATCTCTGCCTCCTAATCCCATTATCCTGCCTTCTCCCTATAACCCTTGATACCCATTCTAATCAAGAATTTGTCTATCTCTGCCTTTAAAATATCCACTGACTTGGCCTCCACTGCCCTCTGGGGCAATGAGTTCCACAGATTAACTACCCTCTGACCAAAGAAGTTCCTCCTCACCTGCTTTCCAAAAGAGCACCCTTTAGTTTTGAGGCTATGACCTCTGGTCCTAGACTGTCCCAGCAGTGAAAACATCCTTTCCATATCCACTCTATCTACGGTTGTGTTGACTTTCTCAAACATTTAAAGTCAGACAAATCTTTAACCTCCTGGCACAGATTAATGTGGAAATATATGACTGAGCAATGAGCAATGAGACACAATTTGGCCTCTGTGACCCCCTTCATGCATCTCCACTGACTTGGCCTCCACTGCTGTCCGCGTAGATTACTGTCTGCAATCCACCAACTCTATAAATTTAATCTCTGGAGGAAAGGTTAAATTAAATAATCAATCACTTCCATCTGAACAACTAAAGATGACTGTAGTTTCACCTCTGAATCAAAATGCATCTCACCCATTGGAGCCGCAGTCTCCCAGTATTACTGTAACTCTCAGGTTTTATTGTGTGTTCAAGTTGTGGTATAAAACTCTGAAGTACTCAATTGAGAGCATCTTAACATACTGTGTATGCGTGTGGTACACCAGCTGCACAGCGGCTAAGAGGAAAGCGCTCCAGAGGGCAATTGACAACGCCCAGAAGATTATCGGCTGCCCTCTCCTCACCTTGAAGGACCTACACAGTTCCCACTATCTCAAAAAATCCAAGAAGATCATAAAGGACATTTTCCACCCCGGTCACTCCCTGTTTGTACTGCTGCCGTCAGGCAGACGGTACAGATCAATGAGGACAAGGACAAACAGACTCAAAAACAGTTTTTATCCCACAGCAATAAATACACTTAATGTAGCCACCAAATGAGTACAGGTGTGCTACACACCAAAGGGACTGGGAAATCGACAGAAGAATGTGTTTTTTTTCATGTTATTTATTTTAGTTGTTTATCTTAGACTTTTGCTCTAAGAAAATGTGTGCACTGACTGGTTGGCATTTCTAATTTCGTTGTACATGTTTACATGTTATAATGACAATAAAGTATTCATTCATTCATTCATTCACAAGTCTTTAAACAAGACAATCCATAGTTCATAGTTTATTTAATGTTTTTTCAGTGTTCGGAAGAACCTTGTTGGGCAGAAGCTGCTCTTGAACCTGGAGGTCAAGGTTTTCAGAGTCCTGTTCCTTCTTCCCCAATGGCAGTAGTGAAATGTGGCTGTGGCCAGAGTGATGTGGGTCTCTTTGAGGCAGTGCCTCCTGTAAATCACTTCGATGGTGGAGAAGTCGGTACCTGTGATGGACCAACTGGCTGATGTCCAAAACCTTTTGTAAACTTCTTCCTTCCTGGGCCTTTGAGTTGCTGAACCAGGCGGTGATGCAACCAGTCAATAAGCTCTCTACCGTACACCTGTAGAAGTTCAAGAACGTATTCGTCGACGTAACAAATCTGGATGTTGGAATCTTGAGCAAAACACAAAGTGCTAAAGGAACTGAGCAGGTCAGGCAATGTCTGTGAAAGGAATAGACAGATGACCTTTCAGGGCAGGACCTTTTTATCAGACTGGTCAGACTGATTTATGTTTTGTTTATTCTTCTAATTAGGGAGCTGGTAGATTTGATCTCCTTTCCAATAATCCATTAATCTACTGGGGTTTGAGATAATTAAAATTACTTATTTTCTCTACGTCTCATTGTGTTCATTCATATTCCAGGACTCGATTAAATTATCTCCTTGTCTGAAAGAAAGCAATTATTCTATCAAAACTGAGATGAATCCTGTGCCTGCGATGTAATTAAATGCTTGAACAGCAGATAGCAAGTCTGCTGAAACACAATATGTCCCAGTGCCTGGTTTACAATAGTAATGTGGAAGATAGGACCTACATGGAAAAGTAGAGTGCAGGGACGGGCCCTTCAGCCCACAATGTCTGTGCCGAAAATGATGCCAAGATAAACTAACCTAATCTGCCTGCATATGATTCATATCCCTCCATTCCCTGCATAGCTTCAGACTCTTGGGTTGACACTACTGTGGAAAGAATAACTTCAGAACCACCACTATCTGATAAGTAGCCATGTAGTTTTACTAGAATCTTAGAGGTGTCTGAATATTGATTTCTCTAATTTCAAGTAACCTTTGCATGTCCTCTCGCTCCATCCCTCCTCCACCCTAGTCGTCCTGCTAGTTTTACTGTTCGTATCCCCACGTTATCAACTACTCCACAGCCAACAAAGGACCATTGTGGGCTCTTTGGCCGTCGGTGCTGGCTCTGTTCTGTGCTGTACTTTTCATATCTAGTTTCCCTGAAGAAGGGTCTTGACACGAAACGCCACCGATTCCCTTTCTTCAGCGATGCTCGCTGACCTGCTGGGTCACTCCAGAATTTTGTTTCTATCTTTGGTGTAACCCAGTATCTGCAGTTCTGTCCGACAAAAGTGATAGGTGGATACAGGTGAGGGGGTTGTGCTTGGCACATGGGTAGACACAGTGACAAAGGATAGAGCTGAAAAGGAGACAGATGCGTGTCCGATATGGAAAGAAGAGGAGTGAAATGTAAAGCCGGAGGGAGAGATAAGGGTGATAAAGGCATTGGGGGAGGGGATAGAGGGGGAATAAAAGTGACTTAGGATGGGAGATGAATGTACAAAGATTCCAGCAAAGACACATTTAGTTATATTGTTAGGGCAACAGAGCAGCTGCATGGAGATACTTCCAACAGTGTGTTCAGAGTTTGGTGTAAAACAAGTGAAAATAAAAGAAGCACAGTCTATTTTCATCCTGGGAATATGATACACATCAAAGTACTGAATGGCACTGCAGAACACAGTTTGTATTACTAATCAAGGAAGCTTGTGTAATATTTTTTGGAAGCAATCAATAAATAAAAATTCGTGAACGAATCAGAATTCTGCCATCACAATTTTAAAGCCATCAGGGGAAAATACTGATTAATATTCAGAAAGAGCCTCCCCTGTATATTTTTGATTTCTATTCTATCTTTATCGTAGGTTGGTAGGACACCATCAAACAGCAATTGCAAAGAATACAAGAAAAATGTTAAAACAAGGATCCTCAGATGCTGGTTACAAAAGTGCTGAAGTAACTCAGCGGTTCGGCAGCTTCTCTGGAGAACGTGGGCAGGACCTTTTTTCAGATTGATTGTAGGGGGGGGGGGGGGGGGGGGGGCTGGTAGGGAAGACGTCCAAAGCAAAGCCTGGCAGGGAAAGGGTTGATGCAGGTGAGGAGAGATTTTTTCTCAAGCAGATGAACAAAGACCAAAGATGAAAAGACAGAAGGAGTGAGACAAAAGGATTGAAGAGTTGCAAATTGTGAAGTTAAAGGAAGGAATGTAGGTGGGAGGGGAGGTGAGGGTAGGGGAGAGGTAGGTGTGAGTCCAGGTGGGGCACAGGTTAGGTGGCGGGCAGGGAAGGGACGGAGGAGTTAAAAGGGGGAAGAAAGGAGAGGGGGAGGGTCATGTTCATTACAAAATAATAGCATGCTTGGGAATGAGCTAATTCCATTGATTTACCAATCACATACACTGCCAATTCAATCCAATACAGACAATCCTCATGGTGGCAATGTCTTCACCTCAATTAGGTTTTTACCTTTTTTGTTGCAGCTGAATTAATTGGAAGCTCAGACAGACTAAATCAGGTTTAAGATAAGAGGGGAAAGATTTAATAGGAACCCGAGGGGCAACTTTTTCACACGGAGGATGGTGCCTAAATGAAAGGATCTGCCAGAGGAGGTAGTTAAGGTTGAATTTTTGATGCAATCATGCCCCACTGCAGAAAAAAGAAGTGATTTTTAGTCGTATTACAATGGGGAAAACGCAGCACGAAGCATTTGAATTTCAAGGCAAACATCTTTCAAATTTTAAATGGAATAATATCTAATCCAAGTGCATTTTAAATAATCTTTGAACCCTTCAATATCAAAGTTTATGTTAGTTTAGTTTAGTTTAGTTTAGATACAGTATTTTTAAGAGAGAGTTAGATTTAGCTCTTTGGGCTAAAGAAATCAAGGGATATGGGGGGAAGCAGGAACGGGGTACTGATTTGAGATGATCAGCCATGATCATATGTCGGTGCTGGTTTGAAGGGCCAAATGGCCCATTCCTGCACCTATTTTTCTATGTTTCTATGAGACACGCCCTTTGGTCCACTGAGTCCACGATGACCCTTACATTGGTTCTATCCTGCAGACCATGAACAATTTACTGAAGGCAATTAACCTACAAACCTGCACATCTTTGTTCTATCACTCTGTACACTTGTGTCAATGTATTATTTGCATTCTCTCGCTGGAAGCCATGTAGGATCCTTCATTTCCATTCAGCAGCAATCTGAGGATTTAGGCCGCATCTTGTTTATCTTCTGACCGCGTCGCTGGAATTGTTAAATTAGATCAGTTAATATGCCATTTCAATTCAAATAAGTTTGTATAATGTAATAGGCAAACATTGTCATGAAGAAGATATTAATTGAACTAAATTATTTTTTATTATTATGTTTTTACTATTATGTTTTACAGTGAATATGATTTCTAAATGTGAGATTGGAAAACATTGAGTTCTTAAGTAAATCTACAGATAAAATTGCAGATGATAGAGATTCTAATTTGGAAACCTACTTGGTTTCTACAGTGTCAGATGCTTCCAAGTTCCCGTGTAAGGGGTTTGAACTGTTGCTCCTCCCTTTTGCCTTCCTCTCCTTCGTATGCCAGATCCCCTTGGTCAACTGTGTCTCTCCGACGTTTCACTGTAGTGAGTGTGGATTGTGTGGGAGCTGAGGTCATGGAGCAATCGTTCTGTGCTGGGAAAAGGGATGGTGACCCAGGAGAAACAAGGAACAGCAGGTGTTGGTTTACAAAACAAACCTCACAAAAGAGATTGAAGAGTTGTGAATTGTGAAGCCAGAGGAAGGAAGCCCCACCTAGAGTTGCACCAATTTCTCCCCTCCCCTCCTGCTCCATCCTACTTCCTTCCTCTGGCTTCACAATTTGCAACTCTTCCATCCTTTTGTTTCGCACCTTTTCTTCATCTTTGACCTTTGTCCAACCATCTGACTATCAAAATCCCCCTCACCTTTGTTCTCCGATAACCTGCTGTGCTTTGTCCAGCCCCTCCTCTCGCCTAGCTTTCTTCCCCATCCCCCTACAATTAGGTTGATGAAGGCTCCTGACCCGAAACATCTCCTACGCATGTTCTCCAGGGATGCTGCCTTACCCGCTGAGTTACTCCACATCACTTGGTGTCATTTTATTTTACAGTAACCCAGTGATGCACGATGTGGCTAGGATCCCTGTATTCTGTGGCTAGGATCCTTCCAACTGCAATATTATGTTGTCCACAATGCCCGAGGACTGATCAGCCTTGTAACATTTTCTATCTGTTCTCCTCCACCTGCTCAATAGTGATGGTGACTGGAAATAGACACAAAACGCTGGAGTAACTCAGCGGGACAGGCAGCATCTCTGGGGAGAAGGAATGGGTGACGTATCAGGTCGAGACCCTTCTCAGACTGGAGACACAAGCAGGTATATTTTTGCAAGTCATGAGGGGATGCAGGGAGGCATGGTAAAGGTGTGGGTCGGAGTTTAGGTCAGAGTCTGAACCAGGATATTATCTGTAGACTTACTTAACAACCTAATGTCGACCAATCTCACATTCAGAGAACACGTTCACTGTAATAAAACATCATGATAAGAATCATTTCACTCAATTAATATCTTATTCACAACATTTTTTGTCTATTAAATTATACAACTTTATTTACAACTGAATTAAAATGGTCTATTAACTGATCTCATTTAACAATTGCAGTGATGCAGACAGAAGATAAACAAGATGTGGCATTAATCCTCACATTGCTATCGGATGTGAGGTGTTTGGATATGAAGGATCGCACTCCGGTTTCAGTGAGATACTGCAAATAATGAGGTGACATAAGGGTGTCAGTTGGCAGTGAGACTGGGGGATAAGAGTTACTTCTGACTGGTGCAAGGCGGATAGCAATTAGCCCATTTAGTTCATTTAATAATTGATAGGAGCAGAATTAGGCCAATTTGCCCATCAAGTCTACTCCACCATTCAATCATGGCTGATCTATCTTTCCCTTTCAACCCTATTCTCCTGACTTCTCCCCATAACCTCTGGTACCCGCATTAGTCAAGATTCTATCAGTCTCTGCCGTAGAAATATCCATTGACTTGGCCTCCTCAGCCGTCTGTGGCAATCAAATTCCACAGATTCACCACCATCTGACTAAAGAAATCCCTCCCCATCTCATTCCTAAAGGTACGTCCTTTTATTCTGAGGCTATGGCCTCTGGCCCTAGACCCTCCCACTAGTGGAAACATCCTCTCTGCATCCACTCTACCCAGCCTTTCACTAGGTTGGGGTGGGGGGTGGGGTGGGGTGGGGGTGGGGGTGGGGGTGCTGAGGTGCCTAACAATGACCTACAGATAGATGCTATATGGAGATAGGTAGTAGGCAGGTCAAGAGTTTGAACGGAGAACTGAAAGAACCTTCCTGTAGGTGTATCAAAGCATCAGTTCGCAAAGCCTTGAACATGGTTAGACATTGGTTAAGCAGTTGCATCCAAGACGGCGCCCAACACAGGTGACTATTTGGGTGCTAGTCTCAGAATCAGATGGACAAACTCACATTACAATCACTCCACACTCTTAAACCTGTATTCCTACAGCAACATTTTTTTTCGCTTATCATGTACCTATATGGTGTAAATGCATTGTCTATTGTCTTTCTGCTGACTGGTTAGCACGCAACAAAAAACTTTTCACTGGGCCTCGGTACACGTGACAATATACTAAACGGAACTGAACATTTCTCCTTTAGGCTTCGCTGTTGGGGGATCATATGCGCATAAATAAATAAACAAGCAGTATCCAAAGGTGTATTCAGTGACTGGTGACTCAGCCACCAAGCACGACACCTGGAGGCTGCAGCGAATCGTCCGATCAGCAGAGAAGGTTATTGGCTGCAACCTTCCCTCCATTGATGAACTGTACACTGCAAGGGCCAGGAAGCGAGCGGGCAAGATCATCTCTGACCCCTCTCACCCTGGCCACAAACTCTTTGAATCACTTCCCTCTGGAAGGCGACTCCGGACTGTCAAAGCTGCCACAGCCAGACATAAAAACAGTTTTTATCCACGAGTAGTTGCTCTACTCAACAGCCCAAAATCTGTAGCCTCCCTTTGATCTGGTATTTTGTTGGTTCACATGCTTGATCAATGGTGTTTTATCATTAATGTTTTATTATTATTAATGTTTAGTGTTTTCTGAGTCATTCTTAACTGTCACTGTATGTCATGTTGTTACTTGTGGGCGGAGCACCAAGGCAAATTCCTTGTATGTGAATACTTGGCCAATAAATTTACTTACTTACAGGCATTTGAAAGCTACCATTGTAACATACTGAGCCAAAGACAGCAGGAGGAAGGTTTCGACTTAGCATTCCGTGCATCTTGTAAATGCCTCACGGTGCTTAGCTTCACTAAATCTCTTGTTTGTAATATTCCTTCTGAATGTTGTTCATGTATCTTGGAAATGGAGCTGTGAATTGTGTGTAGATGCTAGCACCAGTCCGTATACAATCTTGTCAAATACCTGAAACACTTATGCAGGTTCACTCCTCTTCAGCCGATGCAGCTAATCCACAGTTCTATATTGTACATGCCAATTCTCCATGTCTCAATGAACAAGCCTTGTTACTGATCAAAAAGCAAAGTGCCAGGGGAACTCAGCGGGTCAGGCAGATGATATTTCGGGTCAGGATGCTTCTTCAGTCTCAAATGTCATCTGTTGATCAGTCTGAAGAAGGGTACCGAAACGAAACATCGTCTGTCTATTCACTCCGCAGATGCTGCCTGGACCCTCCGCGTATCTCGAGCACTTTGTACATCGCTCAAGATTCCAGCATCTGCATTTTCTTGTGTCTTCTCGTTAGTGCTATTTAGTTGCACTCCAAGAACCTGGTTCCCCTTCCCCATACACATTTCTTTGTGAGTAGCTGTCTCGATAGTCAAAAGTCAAGAGTATTTAATTGCCATGGTGTTTTACAATCCGTCATAACAGAGTTAATTCCACCAGAGTATGAAGCTAACCCGTCAAAGGTAACCTTGTCCGAGCAGTGTCTTCAATTGTATGCACATCATTTTTATTAACTGCTTTTGTGATAGCACAGTTACTACTGTGGCTCCACATGTAGTAATTACAGCGTGGGATTAAATCATCAACCTGCTGGGCTGGGAGCAGAAGCCATTATTTACACAGACAGCAGCAAGAGCCACGAATAGGTGATTGCACCTGGATGCACTTTTACTGCCGAAATTCCATTGTTAACCCTTGAGGAAAGCTATATTATTCACCCAGACAATGGGACATTTCCTGCAAGACCACACAGTTTCACCTCACTGTTTCCATGCGCTTTAGAACAGCCAGATTTTAATCACTGAATGAAATTATGCATTGAACAAAAAAAGACACCAAGTGTTGGAGTAACTCAGCGGGTCCGGCAATATCCATGGAGAAGATGGACAGGTGACGTTTCAGGTCGGGACCCTTCGTCAGTCTGAAGAACTCCACCCGAGGTCAGGATTGAACCTGAGTCCCTGGCACTGTGAGGCAGCAGCTCCATCAGCTACGCCACTGTGCGGCCGGCACATCCAGCCCTCACTGACAATGTGCTCACAGACTGCTTCATATCAACTCTCCAAGACCCTGCAACCTTCCTAACCCATCCTTGCGATAATTACACTGATCTATTCTTCCCAAATCTCCCAACAATTCCTCAACTCATCCAGAACCCTTTCCCCATGACAGTCTGAAGAAGGGTTTCGGCCCGAAACGTTGCCTATTTCCTTCGCTCCATAGATGCTGCTGCACCCGCTGAGTTTCTCCAGCACTTTTGTCTACCCCATGACTGTCACTGTGCAATCTCTAATCCCTTCCATCTGAGTCTCTCCCAGCCCAGTGATTGATTTTGCTCACTTCAGGTAGCCCAGGCATTCCCTCTCCCTATCCCTTCCCCACCCAAGTCGCACTAGCTTCTCGTTTTCACCCTACAAACAGCGAACAATGGCCTGTTTCCTTTATCATTGTTACCATTTTGCATATCTTTTATTCATTGTTCTTTATCTCTCCGCATCATCGTCTATATCTCTCATATCCCTAACCAGTCTGAAGAAGGATCTCGACCCATCACACATTCCTTCTCTCCAGGGATGCTGCCTGTCCCGCTGAGTTGCTCCAGCTTTTGTGCCTATCTCCAGTCCTCCAGTTCCTTATTCCTCCACATCAGAACCTCCGTTTGAATAATTTCCTCTAAGCTTTTCTCTAACAGCAATGGAGCAAAGCTCTTCCTACCCCATTTATCACCTGTAACTATTGTCATCATGCCTTGGCATTCTCTTATTGACATTTCAGTGTACATAATTATTCGCTGACCTTTTCCAACAATTCAAATTTCAGGCAGCTACTTAAAGTTGAATGCCATTTGCCTTTGTGTCTTTTGTAGCTTATTGCAACGTAGAAGTAAGTGGCATTTCTGCTAATTATTTCTTCCCTAGCTTCCATCAAGGTCTGAGAATGCACTCGGTTAAGTACTCGGGGTGTCTCCACCTTACTCTGCTTTAAGATGGTCAGTAACACCTCTCTGGTAATTGCAAAATATCACAATCCATTTGCCTCAATTCCTTATCTTCCACGATCTTCCCCACAGTAAAAAATTAGATGAAAAATAGTCATTAATAATCTCATCCATTTCCTGTGGCTCCACACATACTGTAGATATCCATGCTGATCTTTAAGGGAACCTATTCTCTATTGTTTTAAAACTGGCATCATATTATGGGGCAAACCCGTTAGATGTTGAGAGGCGGTGGATCTGAAGAAGAGGTTCCAGCTGGGATATGGCTTTGGAGAGGGTGCCCAAAGAGGTTTACCAGGATCCTGCCTGAAGCTATAAAGAGAGGTTGGAAAGACAATCATTGTTTTCTCTGGAGCACAGGAGGTTAACGGAGACCTGATAGAAATATATAAAATTAAGCAAGGTATAGACAGGGTAGACTGTCAGAACCTTTTTCCCAGGGTGGAGATGTCAAAAACTAGAGAGCAGAGCTTTAAGGCGAGAGTGACAAGGATTAAAGGTGATTCTGAAGCACGTTTTTATTGACACAGAGCGTGGTGGGTGCCTGGAACGTGATGCCAGGGGTGATGGTGGACGCTGCACGATAGTTGCATTTAAGATACATTTGGATAGGCACATGGGTATGCAGGGAATGAAGGGATATAGATCATGTGCAGGCAGGTGAGATTAGTTTGTCTTATCATCATGTTGGGAGCAGACATTGTGGGCCAAAGGGCCTGTTGCTGTACTGTTCTATGCTCTATGTTCTATTTTGGAGACATTGTGGAAACTGCACTCCTTTAGGTGTGTGATTCTGACAGATGGTCCCAGAGAGATATTGACCTCACCTTGAGGAAAGATAATCCTAATACTGAAGCATTTTCCGAAGAAGAAAGAGAGATAGCAGGAGGTGTTTGAACAGAACCACTTTAAATTCAGATGCAAGCAGAAAGAAAATGTCCTCTTATGCAGTGAAATCCAAATTCATGAATATAATAACCAGAGAGCTCCATTGTAAGTCACATTGGAAGGTAATGAATGAAGTATTATTATTATATCACTAAACTAGCTGAACAGTTGGGAAGGGGTTAAAGAGGACTATAGATAAAGGGGGGGGGGGGCAGGTAAGTGCTGAGGCAATCTGCAACAATAGGCATCTATGGCAACGATTAGGTTTTGTGGCTTACATTTGGATTATCAAAGTGTAGAAAGAGTCAGCTCCTTGAGAAAACCTATTCCAATTTATTTTCTTATGTACTGTCACTTACAGGGAATGGAGGGATATGAATGAGGTGCAGCAAAGATTAGTTTAACTTGACATCATGTTCACCATGGACTTTGTGAGCTGAAGGGCCTGTTCCTGTGCTGTACTGTTCTAAAAAAAAAATGACACAAAGTGCTGGAGTAACTCAGTGGGAAGGCAGCATCTCTGGAGAACATGGATAAGTGATGTTTCAGGTCAGAACACTTCTTCCGACGCAATCATCCTGAAACTTCACCTATCCATGTCCTCCAGAGATGCTGCCTGACCGCTGAATCATTCCAGCACTTTGTATATATTTTTTGTAAACCAGCATCTGCTGTTCCTTGTGTCTTCTGTACTGTTGTACAGTATGTTCTATGGTTTGACCTTGAAGTTCTCGGTATACTAGGTAGACAAGAGCCACATACTAAATGTCACTTAGCATTAGACTTGTAGTTTAAGTCAATTGATTACAGCAGACATTTCACTTCACATTATGAGTGTGTCTGTGAAAACCATTGAAAGAACTGAGTCGACAGTCCTGGACTCTCTGGGTGAATGCCAACATGTAATATTTACAGCCATTGCTACAGCTGCACGTCTAGAAAAATCTGACTGTGAGCAGAGAAAATAATTTGCAAGAAACGACCGATCGTGTGCGATGTCCTGTGTTATTACGTAAATCAATATGACCAAGGCTTCTCAGGCCATTTTCTGGCAGTAAACATTGGGTTATTTTTTGTCCTTAAGTAACGGCGGCTTACAGCGCTTGCAGCGCCAGAGACCCGGGTTTGATCCCGACTACGGGTGCTGTTTGTATGAAGTTTGTACGTTCTCCCAGTGACCGCGTAGGTTTTCTCCAAGGTCTTCGCTTTCCTCCCACACTCCAAAGGCGTACAGGTTTGTAGGTCAATTGGCTTGGGTTTGTAAGTAAGTAAGTAAGTAAGTTTATTGGCCAAGTATTCACATACAAGGAATTTGCCTTGGTGCTCCGCCCACAAGTAACAACATGACATACAGTGACAGTTACGAATGACTCAGAAAACACTGAACATTAATAATAATAAAACATTAATGATAAAACACCATTGATCAAGCACGTGAACCAACAAAATACCAGATCAAAGGGAGGCTACAGATTTTTGGCTGTTGAGTGGAGCAAAGTGCTGGAGTAACTCAGTGGGAAGGCAGCATCTCTGGAGAACTGTTTTTATGTCTGGCTGTGGCAGCTTTGACAATCCGGAGTCGCCTTCGCTTTAGACTTAATCGGCAATTAAGTGTAAATTGCCGCTAGCAACAATGGCGGATGTGCAGGAGTAGGGCGCCGTTGTGTACGGTTTCTTCGCCCCTTCCTCGCGGCCTACCATCGAGACTCGAGCGGCGTTTCCCGTCGGGACCGGCCGGGACTGCAGCTTCGGCGGCGGCACAGCGCTGGGTCACCATCACGGAGCGGGCGATGCCTTACCGGGTCGCTGTGCGGTAAGCTCCAGAGTGCTGTGACCGCCGACTCCCAACATCGAGGAGCTGCGGCCTGTGGAGCGTTCAGCCGCGGGCGGCGCTGGATTTAGAACACCGCGGAGCTTGGATCGAGATCGCCGGGCTCGGAGCTCCTACCGGCGCGGCCTTGAGGACTTCGGGTGCTGCGGTCTCTGGGGAGGAGGCAGCGCTCCAGACTTTGGAATGTCCACCCGACGCCGGAGTTCCATCTTCCCGGCAAGAGGGGCCTGAAAACATCGGACTGGCTGCATGGCCACAAAAAGGGCACCGACCTCGGGTGGTCGCAGAGGAAGAGGACTAACCTTTCTGGTGCCTTTCACCACAGTGGAAAATTTTGATTCTGTTGTGGGGGGACGTTTGTGTTGAACTCTATAATGTGTTGTGTCAATTTTTCTTTAAAAAAAAAATATTTTTCTATGGATGTACGGAAACTTATTATTTATTTTATGTAAAGCACTTTGGTTTCAACACGTGTTGATTTAAAATGTGCTATATAAATAAAACGTACTTACTTACTTACTAGTGTGTAGGATAGTGTTAATGTGCGGGGATCGCTGGTCGGCGTGGACTAAGTGGGCAGAAGGGCCTGTTTTAGCTTAAGCTAAATCCCTGTTTTCATCTCATATCAATGGGTGCCATTGGTTTTGAGAAAGACTTCTGCTGAGATTGGAAAGCAGTTTCCAAACATAGGACTCTGGAAGTGTGCCGCGATAAGGTTGTGCGACTGTTGCTCTTAGCAGCGATCAGGGCAGCTCTCACTTTGCCCATTCTCCATCTGTCCTTGCCGAGTGCCAAGGCTGCTGAGCGTGGGAGGTATCTTCAAAACGATTAAGTCCAGCCTGACAGAATGAATGCCAATATCATTTGATGCAGCTCTTTAAGAGAGTTTGGTACAACCAACCTTCCTGTTGCTTACGATCCACAGAATATAAGGAAAACAAAAAGTGCTGGAGGAATTCTGTGGGTCAGGCAGCCTCTATGGAGGAAATGGACAGGCTATATTTTTACTTTAATTATATTTATGGTTATATTTATATTTTTTCATAAATAGTTAAATATTTCAAAGATATTTCATATTTAAAATAATTTTAATTGTTGTTGAATGTCAGGGATTTTGCTAAAACTTAGAACAGCCAAACGCCTCAAGAGATATTTTGTGGGCAAGACAAAATGTGTAGGAAGGAACTGCAGATGCTGGTTTAAACCGAGGATAGACACAAAAATGCTGGAGTAACTCAGCGCGCCCGGAGGAGTCCAAGAGGAGGGGGACCGGTGGGGACAGGAGAAGGAGTCATCGCTGAGTTCCTCCAACATGTTGTGTCTATCTTTTGTGGGCAAGGCTTGTCTGACCTGTCTATCCCCTCCCCAGTTTCTGCCTGATCCGCTGAGTTCCTCCAGCATTTTGTTTTTTGCATCTACATATATATTACGCATATTCCTGGCGGTAAAAATTAATTAAAGACTTTTATTACGTTACAATTCAGTGAGTTTTTCATGTTGATTACACATAAAATGTAACCAACCAGAAAGACGGGTGGAAATTAGATGCAGCATATTGCCTGGCTCGAGGCCTGGTTGGCACTCAGTACGTGTCTGCGGTATTATAGGATGAGCAAGGTCTGCTCCAGTGAATGTGTTGGAAGGAACTGCAGATGCTGGTTTAAACCGAGGATCGACACAAAAAGCTGGAGTAACTCAATGGGTCAAGCAGCATCTCTGGAGAAAAGGAATAGCTGATGTTTCAGGTGTGAAGAAGGGTCTCGGCCTGCAACGTCACCTGTTATTTTTCTCCGGAGATGCTGTCTGACCCACCGAGTTACTCCAGCTTTTTGTGTCTATCTCCAGTGAATGTATGTTTGGGGAAGTCTGGCGCTGCCTCAATAAGGCAGCTAATATCATCAAAGACCCACTCCACCCAGGCCACCCTCTCATTTCCCAGCCACCATCAGGAAGAAGATGCAGGAACCTGCAAACCTTGTCCATCACATTCAAAGAAGAGTTTCTTCCAGCAACCATCAGGATCTTGAACACTGCACAATTCCATCCACAACCCTACCTCAGCAACTATACTCCACTATGGACTATGCTTTGGTTGTACCACAGACTTCTATATTGTTTTGTCCTATATTGCTTTAGTTATCACGTGGTATTGATTACTAATTTATTGTATTATTGGTTATTGTACATTTATTTGCATGTTATTGCATTCACCCCATAACCCCTGAGACCCTAAAGGGGCTGTCCTAATTGCCGAGTTTAGAAGAGTTTAAAAAAAAGCCATGTTGAAGACATCCTTCGACTATGTAGAAGACCTCCTTTGACCTCCTTCAACTATGTTGGAGACGAGCTTCGGGAAAATTGGACACCGAATAGTGGAGAGTGAAGACGACCTCTTTCGACCTCCCTTTGACTATGTTGATGACTATCTACATATTCGACTACCTTTGATTACCTTCGACTACCCTCGATTACCTACGAATTACATGCCGACCTACTACGACCTACTACGACCTACTTCGACTAGACCTACGAGTAAAAAAAGTATCGATTTTTTCCATGGCGACCTTTTTTTACTCGCGGGCATTTTTCAACATGTTGAAAAATACACCGCCACCTAGCTGAGGCCTCGAGTACGCGGGGACTACTCTCCAGCATGAAGGAGAGTTACAAAGACCTCCGAGGACCTTGTGATGACCATGCTGCGAGTATGAGTCGAGGGCAAACTCGTCGGAACTCACAGATTAGGTCGCCGCAGTGGGACAGGCCCTTTACTAATCAAGAATCTGTCGATCTCCGCCTTAAAAATATCCACTGACTTGGTCTCCACAGCCATCTGTGGTGATGAATTGCACATTCACCACCCTCTGACTAAAAGAATTCCTCCTCATCTCCTAAAGGGTCCGTAAAGCTGTAGCAAGTAAGAATGTCATTGTTCCGTTGCCTGTACACATGACAAGTAAGCACTCTTGACACTCCTGGAGTTACACAGGATAGGCGATGGTGTAGACGGGTCTGGGTATGGTTTGGCTCCAATGGAATGAGGCTATAGTTCCAGACATGGGATTGTTGCTGTGGCAAGCTGGACAATACAGGTAGGGTTTGCTATCAGGGTGGAGAGGAGGCAGTTGGGACCATATGTCACTAGAAGGTGGGATCCGAGTGCTGAACTCCACTTCATGGTCCCTGCTGAACCAGGCCTCACAAGCACTGTGAAAGGCTCTTGCTTGATGAATGTTCTTGTAATACATTAGGACAAAGATGGGACATCTTGGTCGGCATGGACGAGTTGGCTGAAAGGGCCGTATAACTCGATAACTCCATGACTTGCATGTGAGAACAAATAAACCAAAAAATGGGTACAGGTTGCTCTTGCACGCACGATGTTGGTCTACAGCACACGTTTACTTGTGGATCTGAGGCACAGAGGACCCAGAAGGAAAACCTCAGTAAGTCCCCAATGCTCCTCCATGTTTAGTTTTCATGGAGATTGAATCAGACAGTGTACGAAACGATACCACATCCTGACCTATTTTCCTGGCACTTCTGTGCTCGTAACATGGAGTGAAGGATTAATACGTCACGGTGGCGCAGCGGTAAGTTGCTGCCTTACAGCAAAATGCAGCGCCGGAGACCCCGGTTCGATCCCGACTACGGGTGCTGTCAGTACGGAGTTTGTACGTTCTCCCCGTGATCTGCGTGGGTTTTCTACGAGATCTTCGGTTTCCTCCCACACTCCAAAGACGTGCAGGTTTGTAGGTTAATTGGCTTGGTGTAAATGTAAAATTGTCCAAGTTGGTGATATGCAGAGTACTGCCCTGCCGACTACAAAATTCAGAAGGTTCAGAAGGTAATAGTAGTCAGGTCACTTGTTACCAGCTCTCTTGCTTTTCTACAGCACAATAGCATGGTTGATTGATGGAAATTACAGCACGGAAACAGGCCCTTTGGGCCCCAGAGTCCACGTCAACCATCGATCACCATTTCAGACTCGTTCTATTTCATCCTACTTTTGTGTCCAGTCCCTACACATAAGGGGCAATTTACAGATGTCAATTTTACTTCGGAGTCACGTGAGTGACTTCGTGAAGAACCCGCTCAGTGCGCAGGCGCGGCATTACGCCAGCAGTGCAACAGCGGCGGCAGCAGGAGGAAGGCGCTCCGGCTGCATTTTGAAACGGACCGTTGGGTGAGTATATTCAACTAAGTCTAACAGAGAAAGAGAGGGTGGGTGTTCTCAGCAAATAAGTACACTCAAGAGAAGACTCTCCAACAGAACTGCCACCAGCTCAACTCCACCAGAGGAGCGTTTAATCTCAGGGGGGCAGCAACAGGCGGCAGGACCGCTCATAGAGCGCTCCGCTATCCCCGAGACCGAGCCAAGCCCAGTCCCGCTAATGCCTGCACAGCGGACAGGGAGGAAAGCCATGAGAGCAACCGGCCGGTAATGTCTGATTTGTCGGATGGGGACATGTCTCCACCGAAACGGAGGAGAGACAGCCGCCAGAGCTTACAACAGCTCTTGGAGCAGATGCTCCAGCGAGCTACGCAGAAAGAGCGTTCTCGTGGAGGTAGGTCAGGCACCTCCTCCACAGTGTCTTGGGCACTGCCCTCTGCTCCCTCATTACTGGAGGCTAGCATTGGTGACCAGGGTTGGGCTGGTCTGGAAAGGGGCTGGCGGAAGAATTCGGCAGAATGCAAGGGGTGCAGGAGCAGGAAGAGCTGCTGGGTGTTGTGGACCGCTATGTAGCAACCCCACGTGCTGGAAGACTGCTGGAACCAAACATGGCGGCCAGCATCAATCATCTGTCAAATAAGCCCTTGCAGGAGAAGGTACTTCTTGAGGTGCTTGAATTTTATACAGCACCAGAGAACTGTGAGGCCCTCAGAGTGAAGACTGTGAACAGCCAGATCTGGGGTCACGTGGGGTCAAACATGTGTAACCATGAAATCAAGCTACAGCGGATCCTAAGGCTCCGGACGTCGGCCATTACAGCCTTTGCTCGTTCTGTGCAAAGTACGGAGATGGATACTTGCCAGCAGGATGTGCTGGCACTGATGTGCAACACACAATTTGAGATACACAATCTCCGGCGGGGAAACATAAGACCTGCCCTCAATCCCAAATTTGCTGGGTTGTGCAGAGCCCCAGCTGCAGAGACGGACGCTCTGTTATTTGGGAAAGACCTCAACAAAAAACTGAGGGACATGGAGGAAGCAGCGACATCTTTCGGCCTCATGAGGGCAGGCCCTGGGACGAGCAAACCAAGAGCTACAATACCCAAGCGGCAGCACCCCATGGCATCCACCAGTCGACGTCCTCAATATGGGACTGGTGAAAGCTCGGGGACCGCATTTTATCCCCAAAAGATCTTTTTTAGATCAGGGCCCACAGCGGACCCCATGGAAAATGCGCCACCCCCCAACATCGCCAGCACGTCAGACAAGCAAAACCTACAAAAACATCAGGAAACAAAAGAAACACCACTGAACATGGTGGTAGGTGGGTCTGGTTCCTGCCAGCATATAGAGAATAAGGGTGCTTTACTAACAGAGGGGAGATTACACTGGTTTAAAGAAGCATGGGTTACTGTCACGTGTGATAAGTATATACTCAACAGCATTAGTGGAGAGGTCATCCAAAAGACCAAACATGAACCTTTGGAATTTGTATCAAATAAAACCAAAAAAGATGGTGGATGTCGCATCATCATTGCCTTAACATCACTAAATAAGTTTGTTGAGTATATACATTTCAAAATGGAGACAGTTGTTACTGCCAAACAACTGATTTCCAAAGGATACTTCATGGCAAGCATTGATCTGAAAGATGCTTACTATCTAATACCCATACACAAGGATCATTGCAGATACCTACAATTTATCTGGTTGGGGCAGCTGAGGCAGTACAACGCATTGCCCAATGGGCTAACTTCAGCCCCAAGATTATTCATCAAAATATTGAAAATAGCCATGGCAAGACTAAGAAACAAACACATATTGTCATGGCATACCTGGATGATATTCAGATAGTAGGGAAAACGATGGAATTGGCTGTGGCAGCAGTATCAGCTACAAAATAGCTCCTCGAAACTCTGGGGTTCGTCCTACATCCAGATAAATCTAAGTTGAAGCCATCCACTATTATGGACTACCTGGGCTTCACAATTAACTCAGTCCATATGACTGTTACTTTGCCAAAAGGAAAATAAAAATAAATAAATTAAAAAAAAAAAAAAAAAAAAAAAAAAATGGTTGCATTAGCACAATCATGCAACTATTTAATGGTCAACAAAGGACCAACTATTCAACAAGTCCCAAGAGTGATTGGGAAAATGGTAGCAGCATTTCCAGCTACACAATGCGGACCTTTGCACTATCAAAATTTACAAACAGCAAAGGTACAGGCACTAAAACGACATACAGGTCACGATGTTCGTGTCATGTAATTACCCACTGAAGCAATATCAGCTACAGTGGTGGGCAGAAAATGTTTGGCATAGTTTCAGCTCTATCATCATCACTAACCTTACTTTAGTTCTTCAAACAGATGCCAGTGCTCAAGGCTGGGGAGCAACTAACTCCATATCCAGCACAGGTGGTAGATGGACTAACCTAGAGTCATCATTACTACTGACACTGGGCATTAACTATCTAGAGATGTTGGGCGCCTTTTATGGGTTAAAAGCATATGTATCTAATATGCAGCACTTGCATGTTCGGTTACAGATTGATAATACTACGGTGGTGGCTTATATTAACCATATGGGCGGCATAAAATCATTATCATGCGACAAATTGGTCAATGTGATTTGGCTATGGTGTGTCGAAAGACATATTTGGCTATCAGCTACTTATCTACCAGGTAAGCTAAACACAGTGGCAGACACCAGGTCACGCAAATTCAATGATAACATCGAATGGATGTTCAACCCTAAAGTATTTGCTAAAGTTATTAAGCAGTATGGAACGCCAGATATCGATGTATTTGCATCAAGACGAAATCACCAGTTACCTATATATGTCGCTTGGGAACCAGACCCAGAGGCAGCAGCGATACATGCCATCACGCTGGATTGGGGAAATGTCTTCTTCTATGCTTTCCCTCCCTTCTGCCTCATCAGTCGGGTACTTCGCAAAATACAGATGGACTCTGCTTCTGGAATTTTGATGGTGCCCGACTGGCCTACACAGCCATGGTTCCCGGTTCTACATGACATGGTGGTTGAGTCACCAATGGTCTTTCCCAGTGATCCAGGATTATTAACTCACCCAGTATCAGGCATAAGCCACCCATGCCATGAGAAAATTAAACTCCTGGGTTGCAGGCTTTGAATAGATCTTACCTGGAACAGGGATTGTCCGAACGAACCATCACCACCATGTCGGCATCCCTTTGAACATCCACCAAGAGGCAGTACTGAATCAGCATAAGAAAATGGGAGAAGTACTGCCAGGAAACAGGGACAACGTATGCAACAGCCACAGCCACCAACGTACTGGAATTCCTGGCCCATCTACACCATGATGAAGGGATCAGTTACAGTGCCATCAACACAGCGCGAAGTGCTCTTTCTGCTTATCTCAAACCAGCAGGACAACAGGCAATGGGATCCCATCCACTGGTGGTAAAACTGATGAAGGGCATTTATGATATCAAGCCCCTAAACCCAGGTATACCCATATTTGGGATATCAGTGTGGTCCTGACATACCTCAGGGAATGGCCACCAGCCAGATCCCTCAGCCTCGAGCAATCTACACTAAAGACACTCATGTTGATGGCACTCGTATCCGCTCAGAGGGTCCAGTCACTACACAAGTTAAGGCTGGACAACATGGTGACCACCCCAGATCAGATCACATTCATCATACAGGGTCTGGTGAAGCAAAGCAGGCCAGGAACAGCTAATCCACTGGTGGTATTCCAGGCCTACCCACAAGAGCCACGGTTGTGTGTCGTGACCCATCTACAACATTACATAGACACAACCCACAATATCAGAGGGAGTGAAAAAGCCTTATGGGTCAGCCACAAGTAACCTCATGGCCGGGTAACGAGCCAAACCATTTCAAGATGGCTCAAACAGGTACTGAAGGCTGCCGGAATAGATACTAATACATTTAAATCTCATTCCACTAGGGCAGCATCTACATCAACGGCCGACAGAATGGACGTACCGGTTGACCATATTCTGAATACAGCAGGATTGTCGAGGGAAACGACATTCAGAACTTTTATAATAAGCCGTTGATGAAACCTGATTTATTTGCAGAGAAAATATTACAAGCTGCAAATATTTAAGTTAAGCCCGGGGGAGCACTTTAATTTTGTTATTGTTAATAACTACCTTTTGTGTTTCTTGAGAAACAGATTCATAGGTTGATTACGATAACACTTCCTCCCTCAAGAACTTTCGGCAGTGAGTGAAATAAAACTGTTACACGGTTTGAAATCACAGAGCTTTGAAATCTTCACGTAGTCACTCACGTGACTCCGAAGTAAAATAGTAAGATTAAACGAGAACTTACCAGTTTGAAGTTTGATCTGTATTTTATGAGGAGTTACGATGAGGGATTACATGCCCTCCGCTCCCACCCTCATTATATGGATCAAACTAATAAATTGATGTCTCCTTTTCTTTACTATGTTTACTTCAAATACCTGTGTCTATCTGTGATTCCACACCGCTGCTTGGAAGTATGCCGCGCCTGCGCACTGAGCGGGTTCTTCACGTAATCCCTCATCGTAACTCCTCATAAAATACAGATCAAACTTCAAACTGGTAAGTTCTCGTTTAATCTTACTATTAACCTACAAACCCGCACGTCTTTGGGATGTGGGAGGAAACCCACGTGGTCACAGGGAGAACACGCAAACTCCACACAGACAGCACCTGACGTCAGATTTGAACCCGTGTCTGTGCCGCTGTGGGGCAGCGCCTCTACCCAACTGCACCACTGTGCCACCCTGCAAGTTTTCCAGGGGCGCAAAGAAACAAACAAGACGGTTGCACATCACACTTGAAAGTCGACATCTCCTCATTAATTTTTCATTAATTGTGCAGATTATTTATGGAGCCAGGAAGCTTAAAATTCATGTTTTTGTCAGCTTCATTTGAATTGATTTCTTGAAAGCGATTATTTACCCACGCAGCTGATGCTATGATTTGTGGCATTTCCACTTTTTACTCGGCTTCCTCCAATTTGGACAATTATATTCTTGTGGAAATCATGGAAATAGGTCAGGTTTCTGGCATGACATTTTAGAAGAGGAGGTGAATTTCACTCAGAAAAAATTCACATCCGCAGCATTATCTTGTGGAACAAACTAGAGAGGGAGAGAGAGGCTCTCTAACTTTGAATTTTACATACCGCACATATGATTAATAGTTGTACTGAAATTCTTATGTAGTCTGAAATTGTCTTATCGCAACCAAAAAGCAAAGTGCTCAGTGGAGTCTCAGTGGGTCAGTGGGTCAGGCAGCATTATTTCACAACATTTCGGGTCAGGACCCTTCTACATCCATTCCCTCCAAAGATGTGACCTGACCCGTTGAGTTCTTCCATCATTCTGTTTCTCACAGAAGATTCCAGCATTTTCATTCCCTTGTGTCTTCATTATCTCATCCAGATATTTTTAAGATTCTGTACATTGTGTAAATTCACCTGCAGACAAACCTTCACCACAGTGAGTGGCTGGCACCTTTGTGCTTTTGGGAACCTTCGAGAGTGTAAACATACAATCAACCAGCGTTGGATGGACAGAGTTAAGGCCCTGTCCCACTTTCACGAGGTTATTCACGAATTCTCCCGCGTTTTCCCCTTGATTCAAACTCGCAGAATCTTCGTAACTAGTCCGTAGGAGGTCGTAGGGGTTCGTAGATATATCGTAGCGGCTCGTTATGCCAGCCTTACGTACTCGTGGCATCAGGTAAGTCGGGACGGTTTTTCCAGCCCGATAAAAAATGTCCACGAGTAAAAAAATGGTCGGGATGAAAGAAATTGCAACTTTTTACTCGTAAGGAGGGCATCGTGGGAATTCGTAGACATACTCGTAGGAGTTTGAGAACATAGTCGTGGAAGGTCGTAGGAGTTCGTAGGTCACCACGATCTTGATTTTTTTTTTAGGTCCTTTAAACTCGGCAGAGGTTTTGAATTAAGTTGTGAAAGTTGGACAGGGCCTTTATTCAGGAGTGTATCAGAGAAAGGATGATAACCTCTTTCCACATGTGTGACCATAATGGCAAGAGATTCTTCTGGAACTGCTCCCGGTAGATTCTAAAATCAACGGTATAATTGATGGAACTCGGATCATGTTAGGATCTAGAAATCTACCAGTCAACCAAATCCCAAATGAAAAGAATGGCGAGGGAGGTAACACGTGACCTTCACGTGCTGAGGTTTCCATTTCTCACCTGTTATTTGTCATAAGAAATACCAGGCCCTAGTTACCTCACGAAACAACTAGGTTCTACTTTCTTTTTCACAGAAATTGTGCGATCGAAAGAGACGCCACTCAAACTGGGATTATGTTCGTTCTCAGTGAGATCCCTGACCCCCTGTGGCCTCATAAACAAACACACATGCACGTGGGCATGAACTGCCTCGCCCACGGAAGTCTTGGTCATGCTGAATCTCAGTTGCCGAGTCCAGGCACACTGCTCACTGGAGTTTGTTTGGAGGCCCTTCCATGCTATGTTTCAAAACATGGGGACGATATCTATTCCTCACAGAAGCAGCCATAGCAGGGATGGACATTTGTCTGCATGGCAAGCTTCCACAAAATGCAAGCATTGAGCCTTGCTGGATTTGTGTCTTTACAGGACTTTTCTAGCCATTCCCATCAGTTCTAGGTGTCTTCAGGTTCCCCTGGATAAAGAGGACACCTCCTATCAGCAGTATTGTGCAAAAGCCTAGCCTGGTCATTCTGACTCTTGAGAGCATCCCCTAAAACCATTTCCATCATTATAGCAACCATTCATTAAATTGCAAGATAGACACAAAAAGCTGGAGTAACTCAGCAGGACAGGCAGCATCTCTGGAGAGAAGGAATGGGTGACGTTTTGGGTCAAGGTCCCCCTTGCAACAATCCGTAATCGCAGGAAGAGTGTTTTCTGTATGGTGGTACAGCTGGTTGGCTTCAGAGATTGCATCTGCTGTGCTAAATGCCGACAGGTATGAGATGTTCCAACACTTTGACAAGAATCCCTATGCTGAACCTGACATAATCACTGGAGACTGAAGAAGCAGGCAATGGGGAGCCAATTCAAGACTGAGCATACACACATATCACTCAAAGGTAGCACTTTTACAGCTTTCTTCACCCACTACTCCATCAGTCTGAAGAAGGGTCCTAACCTGAAACGTCGTCTGTCCATTCCCTCCACAGATACTACCTGATTCGCTGTTCCTCCAGCACTTTACTGAAGATTCCAGCATCTGCAATTTCTTGTGTGCCTTCAGTAATCTTGACCAAGTTGCTGTGGCATAAGCTGCCATCTACATGCCCATGTCGGAGCATTCTATCACCAGTTGCTGAAAGACTGATGACAAATTACTCCAGCTAAATTGTTATCATAATATAAATATGATCCAGATGGACTCCGCTGTTGGATATTTCTTGATTGCGTTCTAGCACAGTTCGGCAGATGTAATTTGTTTAGGAGCTGTAATGTTATCAAATAGGCCTAGAGATTAGTTGTTGGAGTAATTATCAGACATATGTATGTATGCAGGGGCGTCTCTAACCTGGATTAAAATCTCTGCATTGTGGGTGTTTAAGACACAGGGCGGCATGGTGGCGCAGTGGTAGAGTTGCTGCCTTACAGTGCTTGCACGCTGGAGACCCGGGTTCGATCCCGACTACGGGTACTGTCTGTACGTTCTCCCTGTGACCGCGAGGGTTTTCTCCCACTCTTCAGTTACCTCCCACTCTCCAAAAACGTACAGGTTTGTAGTTTAATTGGCTTTGTATAAGTGTAAATTATCCCTAGCGTGTGTGTGTGGGATAGTGCAGGGATCGTTTGTTGGTGAGGTCTCGGTGGACCAAAGGGCCTGTTTCCGCGCTGTATCTCTAAACTAAACTAAACCACTAAATAATAAATGAACAGGGCAGATGGACGCTGTCAACTAAAAAAACAAGCCACTGGTTAGATACCATCTCAGCTCAAATCTCTTAAAGAGTGTATAATTGTGTACTAATGACACAACAATGAAATTCTTAATTGTAGCAGCATAATATGCCTGTAAACACAATACATATAGATAATATATGATACACAACAGTTCGATAAATTAATAACCACAATATCAGTGCAAACCCCCCCCCCCCAAAGTCCTTAGAGCAACCATAGGCAACTGAACCACCCTATCAAGAAATAGAGAGCGGTCCTGAGCTACCATCTACCTTGCACGCTGGAGTCTGAAGAAGGGTTTCGGCCCGAAACGTTGCCTATTTCCTTCACTCCATAGATGCTGCCGCACCCGCTGAGTTTCTCCAGCATTTTTGTGTACCTTCGATTTTCCAGCATCTGCAGTTCCTTGTTAAACACATCCCATCTACCTTATTGGAGACCCTCGGGCTATCTTTAATCAGAATTTACTGGACTTTACTGCACTATACATTATTGTTTTTTTACTGGACTTTACTGTGCTATATATTATTCCCCTTATCCTGTAACTGGACAGCACATAACAAAAAGCTTTTTACTGAACCTCGGTACACGTAACAATAAGCTAAACTTGAGACAGTCCATTGAAGTTCATTGTTGAGGATAGTGTGAAGTGTTCAAGACCCTGATGGTTGTTGGGAAGAAGCTGCTCTTGAATCTGGTGGTCACGGTTTTCAGACTCCCATAATTTCTTCTTGGTGGTAGGAAATTTTTAAAAAAAATTATTTTACCTTTGTTATAAGTTTGTTTTACTGGTACTTAAGATTCACTCACTAACATTCCGTTGAAAAACAATTAGCACGCTGCGCCCTGCAAAACACTACCATAGCTCATTGAGTAATATTGGCAATTGTAGAAACTCAAAATGGAGATTATTGAAGGCAACTTTGCAATTTTTAAAATGAAGTGTTCATTCTGACTTATTGATTGGTTGTCCACTCTCTAATTGCGTTAGTAAAGACAGGGGGGTGGAAGATTGCAACCTTCACGTGGTCCGCCCTGTTTCGACGAATGCAATCAACCTGGCGTGCACAAACAAAGAGATCAAATAGAACAAGTTGACCTACAACTTTAGGCTGCGCACGCCATACGCACGAAGAAGAAGTAAAGGCAGGAGATTTTAAAAATAACCAGTCGCAATGCACCAGTTTCTGGCACTGCAAACCCTATTCTTCTAATTATCCAAGTGAAAAGCTGCATTGCATTTTTTTGAATTGCAAAGCAGGACATTGAAAGATATCTCCACATCTGGATGTTTTTTTTGCTGTGTTTTACAGTCAAGGGTGAAGCAACTGCCCCACAAAGGTGGCAACGGATATTCCACTTGGGCTGCCTTCAGTTAGGTAGCAGTTGCTCACAACCACAGAATGGTAGATATAGAATCCAACTTCAAGTTAGACCACTCAGCCCAGAGTTTGTGCTAGCTCTTTGTAGAACTTTCCCCTGATTTTACCCAAACTTTTATCCTAAAGTTTTTATTCAATTCCATTTTGAATTTACATGGATTTGGACTGTCCACCTCTTTCGTCAGCTCGTTTCAGATTATCGAAAAAGGATTCCTCATATCGCCCTTGCTTTTTTGTGCCCTTCAATGTAATCAGCACCCACTGGAACCTAAGATAGACACAGAATGCTCGAGTAACTCAGCCGGACAGACAGCATCTCCAGAGAGAAGGAATGGGTGACATTTTGGGTCGAGACCCTTCTTCAGACCTCAGACTACAGCATTCTGTGTCTATCTTCGGTTTAAATCAGCATCTGCAGTTCCTTCCTACCCACTGGAACCAGATGCATTGGGAACAATTTTTCTTTATTCATTCAGTCAAGATTTTTAATGCCTCTGTCAAAACTCTTTTTTTTTTTTACCTCTTCAGCACAAAGGAGAACAAACACTAGTTCTCAAGTCTATCTCTAGTCTATCTTTGTAACTACAATCTCTCGTCTCAAGAAGCGTTCCATTAATTTGTCTCTGTATTCTCTCGAGGCCCTTGACTAGGTCACTTAAGAGACGATGGTGCTGTCAATTTAGAGTAGAGCTGGAAATTTTCTTCACTTTATTATATGGCCTATTTATTATCTTTATTTTCTGTCGCCAGCTCAGGGACTTTCAGATTTATTGAATTCAGTTCTGCAACTTGGAGTGATGGATATGAACCTGGAAAGATTGTGTTTTTATACCATTGCTTTTACAGTGTAACGTTAATACTACACTAACCAACGCTATTAAACTCTTTAGAGTAATTGAGTCTTCTTCTCACTGAAGGAAATTTCAAGCAGGACAGCAGAAAATAGAAAGAATTGTAATTGTATTTTAATATTATCTGGAAATCTCACTTCACTCTTGAGTTGAGTTCCCACAAGACTTGACAGTCTTCCTCAAGAGAGCATCAAAAAAAACATACACCTGCTGACCGTAATTCAAATCAATATCTAGGCTGAAGAATGAAATAAAATAGTAGATTCATCAGGTATGTTTTGGAAAAAGCTCGGACAAGAACAGGCCACCCGACTCTCTGAGCCTGCTCCACTATTCATCATGGTCGTGGCTGACCTTATACCTTAGCACTGTTTTCCAGCAATACCTCTAGACCTCATCCCTGGCCATGATTATAATCCATCCAAGCTTGTCCCATCAAATACAAGGAAGTAACGTAAGTGCTGTCGAAAGGAACTGCGGATGCTGGTTTATACCGAAGAGAGTACACAAACTACTGGAGTTACTCAGTGGGTCGGGCAGCATCCCCGGAGAAAAAAAGATGAGCGATGTACTTGGTCGGGACCCTTCTTCAGACTGAAAGTTGAGGGGACGGAACTGGAGGTAGGAAAAGGTCAGAATAAATCAGGGCCTGGCAACAGATGACCATAATAGTCCATAGTTGGCTGGAGTGAAGTGATAACAAAGGGTAACAAGAAAGTGGAAATAGTAGGATGATCAGGGTGGGGGAGGAAGAGAGGGAATGCAAGGGGTACTTGAAATTAGAGAAATCAATGATCATACCGCTGGGTTGTCAGCTGCCTAAGTGAAATATAAGGTACTGTTACTGCAATTTGCATGTGGCCTCATATGTAAGTGCTGCCCTGACCCACTTCTCCCATCTCTAAAGTCCAATATCATTCTCTTTAAAAATAAGTAATCTTTGAAGAGGGTAAGTCCGAAGAAGGATCCTGACTCAAAATGTTAACTGTCCATTTCCTCCACAGATGCTGACTGACCCGCTGAGTTTTTCCAGCACTGTGTGTTTTGCACTAACTCACCATTAGTCAGGTCAATTCTCCAGCAGAAAAAGCAGAGAGCTTATTAAAACACTGCTTCTCTGTGAAGTTTGAAGCCTGAATGAGGAGAGCATGGATAGCTCCATCACTAGGCATGGTAAATGAGCTGCAATTTTCCAATGGGCAGCAAATGAGGAAAGCGAGGTTTACAGCTCAGATGTGTCAATATTAACATGCCAATAGGGGTCTGCAGTTGCTAATTGCTTTATTGGCCAATAAAATCAATCTAATCTCCGGTCTTTTGTTCCTTTGCTCAAAATTCCAGCATCTGCACCAGTAATCTCTTCTTGTCCTGACCTATACCTATCCCTTATTTTAAAGTTTCACACAACATTCGCATGGAATGTTGGTGTGCTCATGGGTTATAGGAACCGAATTCGGCCATTCGGCCCATCAAGTCTACACCGCCATTTAATCATGGCTGATCTATCTTTCCCTCCAACCCCATTCTCCTGCCTTCTCCCCATAACCCCCGACACCCATACTAATCAAGAGTCTGTCAACCTCCGCCTTAAAAATGTCCATTGACTTGGCCACCACAGCCGTCTGTGGCAATGAATTCCCCAGATTCACCACCAAAGAAATTCTCCTCGTCTCCTTTCTAAAGGCATGTCCTTTAATTCTGAGGCTATGGCCACTGGTCCTAGACTCTCCCACTGGTGGAAACATCCGCTCCACATATTGACTGGTGCGTTTCCCCACATCACAACAGTAATGCACTAAATGCAGCTGCGGACAGGAGATGGTTAAAGTTTTCACTCGCATTAAACTCAAACAAACGGAGAAGCAATTGCATGTTGTTCTTCACTTCCAAATTTCAACTCCACGTGCGGTGGTCTTGAGTCGAGATGCTGGCAGAGGCGGCCGCAGAAAGCTCTGCAGCAGCTGTTGAGCGATTGAATTCAAGATGACTTTAATCTCTCAACCTACAGTGAAAGTATTACACCACAGGATAAGGACGTCTGTTTTGATGTTGTTTTCTAAAAATCGTGAGCCTGGACTTCAGCTCAACCAGCAGTGGTTTAATTGTAGCCTGTTATAAACATAGATGAGCAAGGAGGGGATGCCAGTCCTACAGAGACGGGTGCTTTTAAAATGGACATTAAACTTGGGCTACACTGTATTAAATTGTATGTAGGCATTTGGCATGCATCTTACAATTAAAGGCTCGTTGGGAAAGCTCAGCAAAGCAAGTTTGTAGCAGGGGGTGTCTAATTAAGTATAGAGTGCAGAAAACCCGTCAGAACTCCATAAGCCTGGTAGATGAGGCGGAACTGGTTTCAAGGCCAGAATGTGAATTATGCTCCATATTAAATCAAAACAACCCAATTGAAGGATGATAGCTCCAAAACCTGCCGATTTAACCTACTGAGTTTGAGCGTTTTCCAGTCGTTTACCGTGGCCTAAACCATGCATCACAACACTTTTCTTGGAAGCTAATGTCCCTTGAAAAACATGTATATATTTGTATGTAAATTTTCATTTCTGTTCTAAATGAGCCTAAACTGGTTGCAAACATCACTGGCTTAGCCATACATCTGTTTGTCAAAATGTTAATGGAACATGGGAGATGATTGAGGATTCTGTTATGAAAAAGCAAACTGTAACAGATAAAGTCTTGGTAATGGTCAGGCAATCTTGTTTTCCCCGTAGATGCAAGAAACTGCAGATCCTGGAATGTTGAGCCTGAAGAATGTTGAGTCTGAAGAATGCTCCCAGTTCGAAACAGTATTTAGTTTAGTTTCGAGATTCAGGGCAGAAACAGGCCTGTCGGCCCACCGAGTCCACGCTGACCAGCGATCCTCGCACACTAATGGGCCTGTCCCACTTTGGCCGTCAGTTACGCGACAGGCCGGTGGCGCGCGAAGATTTCGTTCGCTACAAAATTTCGGAGCGCCGCGCGATACCGCGCACAACTCCATACCCCACCGCGCTTCTCAGTGGGACCGGCCCCGCGCGGCCACATGATGCCCGTGCGCCTCAACGTGACGACGAGGTAGCGTAATTTGCGTGCCAAGGACACGCAAG
This sequence comes from Malacoraja senta, assembly GCA_038087875.1. Taxonomy (NCBI): domain Eukaryota; kingdom Metazoa; phylum Chordata; class Chondrichthyes; order Rajiformes; family Rajidae; genus Malacoraja; species Malacoraja senta. The sequence continues at coordinate 19,714,087 of CM075986.1, read as the reverse complement.
TGGGGCAGGGCCTTTACACTATCCTACACACACTAGGGACAATTTACAATGCCACTCAACCTACAAACCTGTGGTGTGGGAATAAACTGGAGCACCCAGAGAACGTACAAACACCCTACAGACAAGCATCCATGGTCGGGATCCAACCTGGGTCTCTGGCACTGTAAGTCAGCAACTCTACCGCTGCACCACTGTGCATTTCAAATTGTCAAACCAAGGTGCTTGATGATCGTGTCTTTCATGTAAAAATCATCCATCTTGAAAGATTCAGAATGGGAATGCCCGACTCAATAACAGAATTGGCTTTTCAGAACTCTACATCCAACCACGTCATTACTTCTGTAATCCTGTGCAATAACATGTTTCCCTTGAGAAAGATGAGTGTGAAGGAATTCACTTTTATAGTCATAGTCCCATAACGCACAGAAACAGGCCTTTTGACCAAACTTGCCTATGCTGACCAAGATGTCTCACCTGCTCGCTTTTGGCCTGAATCCCTCTAAACCTTTCCTATCCATGCACCTATCCAAATGGTGTTTAAATGTTGCTATCGTACCTGGCTCAACTACCTCCTCTGCACTAAAAGGACACCAAGTGCTGGAGTAGCTCAGCGGGTCAGGCAGAATCCCTGGAGAACATGGATAGGTGACATTTCAGGCCGAGGCCCTTCTTCAGAGTGAGGGCGTGAAGAAGGGTCTTGACCCGATAAGTCACCTATCCGTGTTCTCCAAGGATGTTGCCTGTCTGGCTGAATTACTCCAGGACTTTGTGTCCCTTTGTATATTAACTAGCATCCGTAGTTCTTTGTCTCTACCTCCTCCGGCAGCTCATCCCAATTACCCACCACCAGAACTAAAGTTTCCAGGAGAACACTGGTCTTATAAGATTTAGTTGGAATTAACAAATAATGTTTTAGATTTTTCATGACCGATAGTGCAGTATGATGATTTAAGCTGATTTAAAAAGAAACCTATTTATCTCTTCACAGAACTTAGGATTTTCCTGGTTTATTGCTGTGTCCCGATTACATGTGAAAACAACATTGCCTTTGGGAAGGTGAACTGGAACTAGAACTAGAGTCTTGGCGATAATTACATCGAAATTTTATGAGAATCAACCACAGGTTCTCCGGGAATCCGAACAGCATGCAATCCATTATGGTAATTTCAAAAAACGCAAAGGAACACATACCATTAGGCCTTGGCTCAAGATATAAGCTAACAGAACACAGATGTTAATTATGCAGCTCGACAATATATTGCAACCCCTTGATATGATGGCGTCATAGTAAGATGGCCAAGTGTATTCCTGCAATCAGAACAGCAACTGTTTGAACGATTGGAGAGAATTATTTTTTTACAGACTTGTCTGGCATCTTCATATGTAGTTAATGAAGAAAGCTGGATAGTTAGTATTAAATTAAAATATGTTGAACTAGTTTTGCAATGTTATTTATTTCTGGAAGTTTTCAAAATCGGTTAGGATACCATCTGGTTTGTGAGGGACTGAATAGGAGAAATGCATATGAAAAATGCACTACAGTATTTTTAAGATCAAGTAGGATTCCGCTGCGTGTTTATCCTGCTGTGCTGAACAGATATAATTAATTGAAACCAAAAAAAGTTGTTGGATTACATTAAGATATATAGCACAGAGGCATGCCATTTGGCATATTTCATTGATTCACCTGATTTTTGTCTCAGCTAAATCTCACAGATATCCCTCTCTTCCCTTCTTTATCATAGAGAAATCCAGCAAGTATCCCTGAAATGTATCCATTCTACTTGCTTCAACCATTTCCTGTGGCAGCCAAATAACATCAAAAACCCACACCATCCTGGCCATGCTCTCATTTCGGGAAGGAAGTACAGGAGCCTGTTTGAAAGATTGGAGAGAATTATTTTTTTACAGACTTGTCTGGCATCCTCATATGTAGTTAATGAGAGAAGCAGGATAGTTAGTGTTAAATTAAAATATGTTGAAGTAGAAGTACAGGAGCCTGCAAACCATGACCACCAGTTTCAAGGGCAGCTTCTTCCCAACAACCATCAGGCTCTTGAACACTGCACAACACTAACATCAACAACTATGATCTTCTATGGGTTGGGTCTTTGGTTGCACTAACGACTTTGGTTTTGTAATATTACGGTTATTCATTTATTGTATTTTTGATTATTATTATATGTTTATTTGTGTGTTTTTGCATTTACAGGCTTGTTAGGCTGCATTAGTAAATGAGAATTATTGTTCCATTGTCAGTATATAGGAGAATTAAACACTCTTGACTATCTCTCGACTATCGACTAGTGTAACTTCTGACACTAGGATATGCTTCCCCTTCTCTCCACACATCCGTAATTATAGCACTGGTTCTCTGTTCTCTTACATGCTTAGAAGGTTTAGGAGGTACAGTGTGTCCCCAGTAGCTCTCACCAACTTCTACAGATGTGCCATAGAAAGCATTTTATCGGAATGCATTATAGCATGGTTTGGCAACAGCTCCATCCAAGACCGCAACAAAATGCAGAGAATTGTGGACGCAGGCCAGAGCATCACACAAACCAACCTCTCGTCCGTTGACAACATTTACACTTCATGCTGCCTTGGCAAGGCCACCAGAATTATCAAGGACAACTCTCACCCAGCATAATCAAGGACAACTCTTCCTCTTCTCCCCTCTCCCATCAGGCAATTAGTACAGAAGTGTGAAAAGGTGTGTGAACCAGATTCAGGGACAGTTTCTTTCCAGCTGTTATCAGGCAACTGAGCAATCCTATCAACAGCTAGAGAGCGGACCTGAGCTACTGTCTACCTCACAGGAGACCATCAGACTATTTTAATCGGATTTTGCTGGACTTTATCTTACACTAAATATTATTCCCTTGATCATGTATCTGTGCACTGAGAATGGCTCGACTGTAATCATGTATCGTCTTTCTGCTGACCGGTTGATCCCAAAGGCGTGCAGGTTTGTAGGTTAATCGGTTACTGTAAAATGCTCCTTACGTGGGGAGTGGATGCGAAAGTGGGATATCATAGAACTAGTGTGAACTGATAATCAATGTTCGGTGTAGACACTTTGTGCCAGTTTCCATGCTGTATCTCTGTACCAAACTTAAAATATGTATTAACATGTAGAAACAAAGAACTGCAGATGCTGGTTTATACCAAAGATATAAACAAAGTGCTGGAGTAACTCAACAGGTCAGGCAAATATCTCTGGAGGAAAAGGATGGATAATGTTTCAGATCAGACCCATCTTCAGAATCACAGCACAAGAGACCAGGGTTCGATCCTGACCTCAGGTGCTGTTTGTGTGGAGTTTGCATGTTCTCCCTGTAACCGCCAGGTGCTCCGATTTCCTCCCACATCCCAAAGACGTATGGTTTTGTTGGGTAATAGGTTCCTGTAAATTGCTCCTTGCCTCCTTCTAACCCAAAACGTCACCTATCCTTTTTCTCCAGAGATGCTGCCTGACCTGCTGGGTTACTACAGCATTTTATGCCTTTCTTTAAAAAATTACATTATTGAACATGTGCAGTTGGACTAGTCTCTGTGATGCAAGATCTTCTTCGACTATAAGAAGTAGTGAAATATAAAGTTAATATTTTGCTGCCTTAAGAATAATAGTTATTTAACTTTTACTGATCATTTCTCCAGATAAGTAATTTCCACGTTAACCTTTTAAGTTTTGAATGAATTCAGGTTAGAAGCATGCTGTGATTAAAAATTCAACATTGTGAGGAATTATAATGCTTTCGCTGGAGCAGGAAGCTGAAATTTGGAGCCAGACAAACCAAGACTGATGGTGGAAAGGGTCAAGAACTTCAAATTCCTGGGCATGCATATTTCCGAAGATCTTTCCTGGTCCCAGCACACTGATACAATTATAAAGGAAGCACATCAGTGCCTCTACTTCCTGAGACGATTACGGAGAGTCGGTATGTCAAAGAGGACTCTCTCGAACTTCTACAGGTGCACAGGAGAGAGCATGCTGACCGGTTGCATCGTGGCCGAAATCTATTACATCCAGGTTCAGGAACAGCTACTTCCCCACAGCCATCAGGCTATTAAACTCGCTAACAAACAGACTCTGAACTGTAACAGCCCATTGCACTTTATCTGCTTATTTATGTGTATATTGAACTGAACTGTTCTGTATTTTTGCTTACAATATTCTGTTGTGCTGCAGCAAGCAAGAATTTCCATTGTCCTATCTGGGACCCATGACAATAAACTCTCTTGACTTGACTAGAATATTTCAGGCACGTTACCTGGGCTGTGCTAATTTAATTGTGAATCTTGTGTTCACATCGATGGAATAGCAGAGTGGTTTTAATCCTGCAGTTCTCCACAGTGAACAGCTAACAGGCATACACTGGTTAGACTGCTTCATCTATGAGGACCCAAAGGCTGCTGCCTGACAATACATTTGAAGAAAACTGCATGATATTTATAAGAAAGGTCATAAAATGGACTATTCATAACTTTAGACGTCAGAGAAAAAAATGCAAGTAACTCAATTTAATATTTGGTAATGGCGCTACAAGTCGAGAATTACTTAACATAATTCAAAATTTTTCATTTCAATCACATTCCTTCAGAACTTTAGATGCACGCAGGTTCACTATATTTTGCACACAACAGCAATTTGTGTTGTTGCCTGGCCTGAAGTAGTGATGGATTAGCTCTATTTTACTTTTAATGTAGGGGGGCAGGCTCGGATGTTGGGCGCTGATGGGACGTTGAAATGACTAGACAATGATGTTGCAACCTAATCACAAATTATTTTCAAAAGCGTCACCTTATGTGCCCCCAGCATTGATGGCTCTGTGAATATGGAGCAAGCAGGCTTCAAACAAATTGCTGAGGCATTCAGAGTGATGGATTCTGGCTCTGCAGCTGCATCACAAAACACATCGGTTATTAAAGGAAATGGGGTGCATTACTCTTGAAGAAAATTACATTAAATCAGTGATTTTCGCAACCTCAGGCCGTCCCAAAGTGCCTTGCAGACAAAAGTCCTGTTGAATTATTCGAGGAAAAGTGCAGAGCTCTTCCATCTTGCACATCAAAATAATTGCCTCAAATAATGTTACTAAAATTGACGTGAATTCATGATGGTCAATTTTCTTCCTTTTTTTTTAAATGTATTCTTTTTTGGGGACCCAGTGTTTATTGGCCATCCCTAATTGCCCTTTAAAGGTAATGGTGATGAGATACTTTCCTGAACTGCGTCAGTCTTTCTGGTGAAGGTGCACCCATTTTGTTGTTGGGCAGATTGTGACCTGTACTGAGATACAGCGAAAAGCTTTCGTTTGTGCGCTATCCATTTAAATCAGATAATACTATTCAAACCAAATGCAAGTACAACAGGTTGTGCAAAGAAAATAATACAAGTGCAGCATATAGTTTTGCAGCATTGTAACACTACAGTTCCAGAGAAAAAGTCCAACGTATGTAATGAGGTAGGTTGGAATATTGGAACAACACCCAACCTTGAGGTAGAATCATTCGGTAGTTTGTTCCTGTGCTGTATATGTTCTATGTTCTATATTAAAGCCAATCTCAGGACAATATATCATGAATTGATGTTTCTAACACCTTGACTCTCTACACAGGCAATCACTTTTATTAACGTGCTTCTAATCAAATTGGATAGAAGGAGAAAGAAGGTTAAAAAGGACTTTGATGCAATTTAACATTTTGCTCAGCAGGGAAGCGTTTGTGAAAAGGAAGATGAGTTATCATAAATAATCGTTCACAGGAAACACTATAATTTAATTCAGTTTCCCTTTGATTTCTTCATTCACACGGACAAAGAAGTTGTGAATGCATGTAGTTAACAGCTGCTTTTAAACACAAAAGGTTTGAAATGTTTAAAAGTACAAGGTTAATATTAGAAATAATTGCAAATGAAATGGAGCATTTCAACACAATTTTTTTGGAACAAACTATGTTGCATATTTCATCAGATGACCCATCCATAAAATTCAGATGGGCTTCAAGGTGTCAGAAGGGATATTACAAATAGAAATAGTCATTCTGCCCTTGAATGTATGTGGCTGTTTCAATCATTTTTCATTTATTTTCTCTGATTATTTGTGCTGGAAGAGAGTGCTTCAGTTAATCTGATATTCTTAATGCAAATCCTTGTGGTGTCTGCTTGCACATTTGGATTCTGTTTGATTAGGCCACCATGGAGGGTGGATTCAATGATTTTTACTGCAGTCAGGAAAGGAAATTAAACCAACTGCTTTGGCTAGCAATACAGATTTATTCTATTCATGAAATTCACACTTTTCCTTCAATTTCACATTGGACATCTGGTAAATATTGTACAAAGCATTTGTTATGGCCTTCAAATCCCGACCCGAAACATCACCAGTCCATTCACTCCCCGCAGATGCTGCCTGACCCGTTAAGCTTCTCCAGCACTCTGTGTTCTGCTCAAGGTTCTAGCACCTGTTGTCTCTTGTGCTTTAAGTGATGGTTACCTTTATTGACTGAGTTATATCGAGGGAAACCTAGATAATAAAAAACGAGTATGTTTCCACTCTACAGGGAAGATTCGATAGCACTGAAGAGAGTGGAGAAGAAATTCAAGATATTGTCACCAGGATTGGAGAATTTGGACAGACCAAACAAAATGAATGGTTGTTTCCCTTTGATTATGGGGATCTGAATGAAGATTTAAAGGAAGTAATCAAAGCTATGGGAGGCTTACATAGAATTATCAGGACCGCTCTATTTCCCTGGAAAGAGCGGATGTTAACTAGGGAAGAATAATTTGGGAGGTATAAAAAAAAAAAACGTGCTTTTTTGTGATGGTATGTGTACTGGCACCTCTATAAAGTTAAAAACTAGTTTTTCACATTTGTATAATTATTAATATTACTAGACTAAGTGGGACTCGTTGGGTCCCAGCATCACATGGGAGGGCTGGTCCCCCAACGCAATATTCCACCTCTCCACCAATTCCAATATTGGTGGCCAGTGGGGGAGGGGGGGCTTTCTGGAGCACTAGTATGGGTGTTGTGGGCTGAAGGGACTGGTTTCCAGAGGGCTAGTATGGACATTGTGGGCCCAATGGATTCTTGGGCTGGTGGCTCAGTCACTCAAGCCTGTTGTGCTGGCAGCTCACTCACTCACGGCTGGTGGGCTGGCAGTTGACTCACGGCTATTCCTTGAAATTCCATTTCAAGCAGGGTGCAAGGCCACCAAATTCAAGTGCAGTTTCATACCATTTCAAGCAGGGTGCAAGGCCACTAAAGACAGCGAGTCGTGACCTCTCCCTCCTCCATCTTGCAGAGACTGAGCCACGCCCACACTTCTGGGTTTTATAGTCCCTCCCCCCCTCCCACCAGAAGGGGCGTGGCCTTCATGGCAGCGTTTTTTCTAAAATCAATATACAGAACAACAGGAAGTGGTCAAGATCAGACTTTTAGTAATTAAGATTAGAAGATGACTAGAGTTTAAAAAATGATTATTAATTAAATTTGGTGGTGATGCCCCAAACGGCTTTGGTACTTTATAACACACCAATCCACCATAGGCACCAACAACAAGGAACAATATGTGTATCGGCAGAGACAGCACTGTGTAAAAGTTATTTAGTTGGTATAAAAGTCAGAGGGAAGCTGAGGAAAACCTTTATATCGTGAGGAGCTAGAGGTGGTTTAAAAATCTCTGTCTGAAAATGCAATGGGAAATAAACAATGGAAAATGCAGAGAATTCTCAGCGGTTGCGGCAGCATTTGAAGAGAGAGAGAAACATAATTCATGTTTCGGGACAATGACCTTCTGTTAAAATCTGAGATATTTGTTATTCTTTGGAAGTCAGTACCAGGAGGAGGGCTGAAGACATCAACACTGCGAGGCTGCATACCAAATGCTGGATGGAAGCAAACTCAACGACCTCATTTTTGGATGGCATGGCACAATGGGCCAAATGGCCTCTTTCTGTGCTCTAATTCTATAATTGTATGTTGCTCTTGCTTTAAACTAGAATCAAAGTCGTACAGCATGAAAACAGCCCCTTCCATCCAACTTTCCCACGCCGACCAACATGCCAATCCACACTAGTCCCTCCTGAAATTTTGTTGTATGTAGCAATGTTACAAAATTTTGAGATTTAAAAAATAAAGTCTGCAATTTATCCCATCAGATAAAGCATAAAAATAAGTTTAATTTGACACTTAATTCACTTTCATATCTTCAGTATTAAAAAAGTTATGGCCATTATCATACTCAGAAATTAGCATCTAGTTCCCTATTGCTTTTCCATTGACTTAACACAAAAGCTGTGATCGAGGACAGTTAAAAGCCCATAACTTTCTTAAAAATTATGATAACTGAAAGAAATTTTCAGTTATTATAGATTGAAGCATTCTGAAACAAATATGAAACAATCTTACTTCGAAGACATGAAAGTAAAGCATATAATTAGTTAGTTACCTAATTGTAGCTAATTACAAAATTCAATTACTAGATCTAAACATCTATCAATTTCTTAAGAATAGATTAACATTTTTAAATAGCCTAAGTGTCCAAATAACATTCACACAATAATTCACAATATAACATAATTTTTAAATCTAATTTTCATGAATTTACAGGCCAAATGGAAGGAATTGAATGTTTAATACCTGTAAATTAATGGGGATTTAATTCATCTTGCGAGTGAGGATTTCTGGAACGCGATCTTTTGGAACGTTCATTTGCGGTGAATTTAACCCCGTATTGGCATGAAAAATACTGCCGTTAATTCGGGGGATAAAATCACCGTGTCGCATGTAAAAATGTGAATTAAAGGCCTCTTAAGGAGAACGTTTATACATTAAAATAAAGCACTTTCGTTTACCTTTCCCGTGTGTGAAATCCGTCCCCGTTGTTGGCGTTGACGCTTCAGAAGATGATTTTAAAATGATTCCAACGCTGAACTTGTTGGGAGATTTTTAAAACAAACTACGCAAAACGGCACTCGGAACGCTTCTTCCACAGAGGCTGGTACTCCAACAAAGTATAATTCAGGACAAGGGAGGAGAAACCCGCGCTTTAACCCCGCCCCCCCTTAAAGGCGCCAAAATCGCGCACACGGCCAGTGACAGAATTACAGCGCCGCTGAAGGCAAGTATTGTAACATACAATGTATGTATCTGAAATTTTGTTGTATGTATTTACAATGAAAATAAAGTGTTTTATTATTATTATTATTATTATTATTATATGTCGGTATTTGGCCCAGATCCCTCTAAACCAATCCTATTCATGTACCTGTCTAAATGTTTCTTAAACATTGAGATAGTACCTGCCTCAACTGCCTCCTCCGGCAGCTCGTTCCCGACACCCATCACCCTTGGTGTAAAGAAGTTAACCCTCAGGTTCCTATTAAATCTTTCCCCCCTCACCTTAAACCTTGTTATCTGCCCCCCTGGGGTTCCTCTTAAACCTTAGTTCTTAATTTCAGCCAAGAACTAGATTCTTCACACCGTAGCTTTGGTTTTGCTCTATCTGTTGTATCTGTTGTATTTGAAAGGATACATAGTGCTGGATCAACTCATGCAGCAGCCCTGTAGAACATGGATAGGTAACCACTGAGTTACTCCAGCACTTTATGTCCTTTTGTATATTAACCAGCATCTGCAGTTCTTTGTTTTTACTGTGCATTTGAGTTTGACTTGATTGTATTTATGCATCTGATCTACAGTATTTGAATCTGTTGGGATAGCATGTCAAACAAAGCTTTTCACTGCAGCTGAGTACATTCAATAATAATAAACCTAAACCTACAATTCTGTTCATTTTGTTTTGTATTGCAGTTAGGTTTTTTCCCCCTGTTCATATCTGCAGTTATATTTGTTTTCCAAAATTGTCCTGCTGTAATCAACTCAGGTGGTTATAAAAGTGCTTTAAAGATCAAACTTAATTCTATTGTGCTTCATCCAAGTGTGAAACAGAAGATAAAGAGATACACATGTGCATTTCATTATTGGGAAAAATGCCAAAACAAAAAGTAATTTCCTTTCATCAGTTATTGGGTTTACGCAGATAAAACCACTTCTATTACACATATGCCAGAGAACAATAGATCCATAAAAATTGTGGACTGGTGATTCACCTGCCTAATTAAGGAAGCTGGTTTAAGTAATGCAAATGAAGCGAAATTTCCCACAACCAAAACATAACAAGTTCCAATGTTAACTCATTCAAACCCAGGGTTACCGACAAAACTGTGGGGTGGCATGGTGGCACAGCGATAGAGTTGCTGCCGTACAGCGCCGGAGACACCGGTTCGATCCCGACTACGGGTGCTGTCTGTACGTTCTCCCCGTGACAGCGTGAGTTTTCTTGGAGATCATCGGTTCCCTCCACACTCCAAAGATGTACAGGTTTATAGGTTAATTGGCTTGGTACAAATATAAATTGTCCCTAGTGTGTGTAGGATAGTGTTAATGTGCGGGGATCGCTGGTTGGTGTGGATCGTGCTGTATCTCTAAACTAAGCTAAACCTAAACATAAAACTGTAAAGGATTGATATCGAGACATCGTTACTTTACTATCTTTATTCATACTGGACATTATACATTGCACTAGCTGTACGTGGTCTGTCACAGGAACTAGAGAGCGATCTGTGGGTGTGGAGGTTGTAGTTATACTTGTGATATGGGGAGTGGTTAGTGGGTGTGAGGTCACTATGTTAAAGGCACATGCACATCTCATCTACATCCTTCCTCCCCGAAACGACAGGCAAATACAAAGGTGACATGGCGACCACGGCTCATGCGCTAGGATAGCTAGGCAACATCGCCATAGCGGTCAGGCGGTCTGACCAGACGTCCCGCCCGGGTTCGCGTCTCGCCATCCACCCTTCCTGGAGGAGGAAGAGGCACCAGCGGGGACAGACGAACCTGAAAGGGAGAAACGGGAGGAAACGGAAGAGATCGCGGCACCGAAACCGGAGGGGATGCGGGGCCGGGACCGGGGAGAGCGCGGGGAGGCGTGCGAGGACTAGTCGGAGTGTGTTGGAGCGGAGGGGGCGAAGGAGGAGCAGAGCGAGGCATGCAGGGACTCACGGGCAGGGCAACGGCCGGACGGGAAACAGGCAGCGGGGGAGCAAAGGGATCGGCGGGAGGAGGACGTGGCTCGTGGACGAGCCGAAGGTGCTGGCGAGACCGTCGGTAAATTGTCCCAGCGTAGTCGACGAAATAAGACCTGGGCGACCCCGCAGAGCCGACGACAGTGGCGAGCTTGGAGTGACCGGGAGTGGTCTGCATACGGACTACTTGACCGGGGAAGAGGGGCGGCAGCGGGTGGCAGGACCTGTCATGGGACCGCTTTTGGACGTCTTGCCTGAAGGCAATCCGTTTCTGAACCGCCGCAGGTGGAAGGACCGAGGGTATGAGGGATCGCTGGGCACCGGGAGTGGGAGCCTGGTAGCGCGAGACATGAGCCGCTGAGCAGGTGAACCCATGGCAGGGTCGCGAGAGATGTTCCGAAGGCTGAGGAGGGCCAGGTGGAAGTCGGAGTTAATGCCACCACACTGTTCCAACAGGTGCTTAGCACTGCGGACCGCGCGCTCGGCCAAACCGTTGCTTTGCGGGTACTCCGGGCTGCTGGTGAAATGGCGAAAGTTCCATCTGGAAGCGAACGCTTTAAACTCGGAGCTCGTGAACTGGCTGCCATTGTCCGACTGCAGGCTTGCCGGGGGGCCAAAAGTGCTAAAGTGAGGGTCCAACCTGTCGATGACGGCCGAAGAGGTCACGGAAGGTAGCCGGTCAACCGCAAACCAGCTGGAGTAGAAGTCAACGAGTACCAGGAAATGTTTGCCCCGCCACTCGAAAATGTCTGTGGCGAGCGCCATCCAGGGCAGTCCGGGCGCGGGCTGCTGTAGAAGCGGCTGACGCTGCTGATGGGGGGCGCGGCTGTTGCAGGTGGAACACGATGAGACCCTCTCCCGGATGTACTTTGCCATATCCGGCCAATAGAACTGTGCCTTGGCGAGAGACAAAGTGGCTTCGGCCCCAGTGTGACCGCGGTGTGCGACCTGAAAATAGTGGTCGTGCAGCGCCGCGGGCACGACCACTTTGTGACCCTTCACCACCACGCCGTCGTGCAATACGAGCTTGTCCCGAATCAGGAAGTAGGGCACGGCTCCAGCCGGCAGTGCCGAGCGACGGTCAGGCCAGCCCTGCCGGATGACGGCAGACAGCTGTTGCAGGGCAGGGTCGTTGGTAGTGTGTTCAACCAGGGATTTCATCTGTGGCGAGGGGACGAAGTTCAATCGTAGTACTAGTAACTCGGACGTTTCGTATTGGTGGCGAGCAGTGGACGTCAGCGGGGCGCGAGACAACGTGTCGGCTACGAACATGTCCTTCCCCTTACGATAAACCACCGTGAACGTGAAACGCTGGAGCTGCAGCAGCATGCGCTGCAGACGTGATGAGGCCACATGGATCGGTTTGTTGAGGATGGTAACAAGTGGTTGATGGTCAGTTTCAACGGTGAAAGTGTTGCCCACGATGTAGTCCCGGAATTTGGAGCAGGCAAACAGCACGGCCAGTAGCTCCTTCTCAATCTGCGCGTAGTGCTGTTCGGTGGCGGTCATGGTGCGGGACGCGAAAGAAACAGGCATCTGCAGGCCGTCATGGACCTGGAGGCAGGCGGCACCGAGTCCGAATTGAGAGGCGTCGCAGGTGAGGACAATGGGATGCCGCAGGTCAAAGAACTTGAGCGTGGGTGTGCTGATCAGTTTAGACTTAAGAATGTCGTTTCGGGGAGGACCATGTAAAGGATTGATATCGAGACATCGTTACTTTACTATCTTTATTCATACTGGACATTATACATTGCACTAGCTGTACGTGGTCTGTCACAGGAACTAGAGAGCGATCTGTGGGTGTGGAGGTTGTAGTTATACTTGTGATATGGGGAGTGGTTAGTGGGTGTGAGGTCACTATGTTAAAGGCACATGCACATCTCATCTACAAAAACCTCATATTGTTTTTAGGATTCAAGGCATCTTTCTGCAACTGACAACATTCTACAGCGGCAGAAATCAACAATATGCAGCTCATTGAGCTGAGGAAAGAAAAGCACAGAACAGTAGGACAGAGGAACAGGCCCTTTGGCCCACAATATCCATGCGGAACATGGTCAAGTTAAACTAACCTCCTCTGCCCCACCCCTCATCCCTTCCACAATTAGCAAGATACAAATCCCATGAGCACAGTAACGAGGCTGTCCCACAGTAAGAGGTAATTCAAGAGCTCTCCCAAGTTTAAAAACAAAGCAAACTCGTGGTAAGCACGTAGAATGTACGTAGCGGGTACGTCGGAGCTCGGGACGTCTCTTAGCGGCTCGTAACGCTAACGGCAGGTACTCAGGAAACGCGGTAAGCTCGTGAAGGCTCGTGAAGATTTTTCAACATGTTGAAAAAAGTCCACGAGAGCCCCGAGTACCGACGAGCGGCCATTACCGTAATTCTCCGAGTTCGAATCAGGGGAAACTCGGGAGAACTCTTGAATTAGCTCGTACAGTAGGACAGGCCCTTTACTTTAACATTCCTTCAGGGTTTTTGATAATTTGATGGAAGATGGTGACGAACACAGACGACTATTTGCCTGCCAGCCACAGAAGCAGATCTACAAACTCACATTACAATTTAAGCTTCACACTCTTAAATCTGTATTCATCATGTAGTCTACACTGTCAATTGATTGATTGTAATCATGTACTGTATTGTCTTTCTGCTGACTGGTTAGCACTCAACAAGAAGTTTTTTCCTGTACCTCGGCATATATGTGACAATAAACTGAACAGATCTGATCTGAACTGATTTTGCTCCAACATTTTCAAGAGTGGCAGATGTTTTGTGCATGATTTCATTTTAACAGAATATTGGTTCACACATCAATAACAACTTCTATATATAAATTCTATACAACTGTACTGTACTCATATACCAATTTATATGGTTGGGCTTAACTTATATATATTGTCACGTGCATAGAGATCCAGTCTCGTTTCACTTCCACATTTGTGAAGAAAGTACAGGAGCCTGAAAACTGTGACCACCAGGTTGAAGAGCAACATCTTCCCAGCAACCATCAGGTTCTTGATCACCAACATCAGCAACTATGAAGTTATATGGATTGTGTCTTTGGTTGCATTATGGACTTCAGATTTTTTTTGCAATCGTATTATGGTTATTTATCACCATTTTTGATTCTTATATATATCTGTGCACTACATATCTGCATTTGCGGACCTGCTGAGCTACCACAAATAACGATGTCATTGTTCCGTTGTCAGTACATGTGACAATTAAACACTCTTGACTCTTCATACTGTAGTTTACATTAGCGTAGTTTGGTTTAGAGATACAGCGCAGAAAAAGGCCATTTGGCCCACCGAGTTCGCACTGACCAGTGATCCCTGCTCATTAGCACTATCCTACATTAAGGACAATTTACACTTATACCAAGCCAATTAACCTACAAACCTGTACGTCTTTGGAGCATGGGAGGAAACCAAAGATCTCAGAGAAAACCCACGCAGGTCACGGATAGAACATACAAACTCCGTACAGCCAGCACCCATAGTCGGGATTGAACCCGGGTCTCTGGCGCTGCAAGCGCTGTAAGGATGCAACTCTATCTCTGCGCCATCGTGCCGCCCACTCGCTGGAGTCAATAAAATGCCCATAGATAGGCCACCACGATCCTTGTTGAAGGGCAGGGTTGAGCTACCAGAGCCCAGAAGCTGGATGCCATATTGCTGCCAGCAGTCCACAGGTGGTGTGTTCACTCTCCCAGCTGCTGCCCTGGACTGGGATCTCCATTGTCCTGGCTGGTGTCCCAGAATAAACCACCACTGACCCATACATAACTCTGGGTTGGTTGGCTGTGTCCTGGCTGGTTGGGGCCCATTTGTGACTGTACTGTTGAACTACTCACAGTTGACAAATCTCCATTAGTTCTATTGCATTGAATTGGGTGCTGTGCGACATGTCGATGTATTTAACGTGCGTTAATGTGTTTTACAATCTCATGTTTATTCATGACAGTGCATCCCTCTGTTACCTGCATAATGAGCAGTCACTTATCATCGTTAATCAAGCTACCAGTCAGGAGCAGAACCTTGGTTGAACAAAACCACTGAATTAATGATCACTATCGAACCTTTACACAATGCTGAAAACAAACAAAACATGTAACTAGTTTATAGTCTATGTGGAGATATTGCTCAGAATGGTGTGTTTCTATAAATATAACAGTTTAGTTGTAGTTTCATTTAGTATCCTTTAGAGTAACAATGTGGAAACAGGCCCTTCGGCCCACTGAGTCCGTGCTGACCAGCAATCACCAATTCACCAGTTCTATCCTACACTCTGGGGACAATGTTACAGAAGCTGATTAATATACAAACCTGCACATCTTTGGAATAGATACATATAACATAGAAAATAGGTGCAGGAGTAGGCCATTCGGCCCTTCGAGCCTGCACCGCCATTCAATATGATCATGGCTGATCATCCAACTCAGTATCCCATACCTGCCTTCTCTCCATACCCCCTGATCCCTTTAGCCACAAGGGCCACATCTAACTCCCTCTTAAATATAGCCAATGAACTGGCCTCAACTAGTTTCCTCCCACTCAATGTGGGAGGAAACTGGAGCACCCGGAGAAAACCCACACAGTCTCAGGGAAAATGTACAAACTCCGTACAGACAGCACCTGTAGTCAGGATCAAACCCTGGTCTCCGGCCCTGTAAGGCAGCAACTCTGCCGCTGTGCCACTGTACCACCCATTGCAGACTGTAGATGTGGGAGGAAATCGGAGCACCTGAAAGAAACCCAAGTGGTCACAGGATGAATTTGCAAACTCCACACAGGCAGCACCCGTGGTCAGGATCAAACCCGGGTCTCTGGAACTGTGGGGCAGCTGCTCAAGCGGCTGTTCCACTGTGCCACCCCTTTAGCAATGTGATATCTAGAGCAACATCTGGAGTAGGCACGCATAAAATAAATATATAAAACACATATATCAAATTCAAAATCCAAAAGAGGCTCTCAGTGGTTCCCTGCCTCTTCATAGGGTGCAGTTTTCCAAACTTTTCAACTGGAGTCTCAATAAATCAGTGAGTTCCAGAAAACTTCAGACATTTACAAACCTTGTTTTACTGTAAAGTTCCAAGCTGCCTGATATATTCATTCTTAATGAATCCATCTCCCTTTTTCTCCATCCATCACTGCTTGGGCAACATTCCATGTCCATCCCTGATCGTCCTTCAAACTGAAGAATGGTGATGCCACTTCACATGCTGGATGTGGGCTAGTCTGGAAAAACAAGGAGCCACGGCAGATTGACTCGGCATAGCAGGTTCCTTCTCCGACTGCTGTTACAGAATTGCAGGAGTCCAATATCAATGGTAGCTTTTCATTCCATGTTGTATTTAATTATTTGGGTTGAATTCCCCTGGCTGCCAAATAGCCATACAAGCTCAAATCACCTGATCAATAGTCCAAGTCTCTGGATACTGGACTTGATTGATAGATTCAAAGATACAACATGGCAACAAACCCTTTATTCCACCAAGTCCACGCTGACCATCAGTCACCTGTTCGCACTAGTTCTAGGTTATCCCAATTTCTTGTAAATTCCTACAAGCCAGGAAAGCGTAGCACCTGGAGGAAATCCACACTGTCACTGAGAGAAGGTGCAAACTCCACACTGACAGCACCCGAAGTCAGGATCGAACAAACCTGGGTCTCTGGCGCTGAGAGGCAGCATCTCCACCAGCTGTGCCACTGTGGCCATCTTGTAACCACCATGCAACTGCACCACTAAACCAAATGGTAATTCCAGCTTCACAAGATCTTTGCTGCTAAAACTAATGTTATATTTGTGGGCTGTAATTTCTCCAGACAAATATGTGTAATTACAAAAGTTTAAAAACAATGTCAATTTTATCATGGTATATATGATTCTACTAAGATCTTCATAACAGAGGAAGGCTTTTGGCACATTGACCTTCATCA
>CM075986.1:19621179-19696844 GCA_038087875.1 Malacoraja senta | reverse complement strand
GTCAGGACAGATCCTGTGGGTTCCCCCATTTACTGAACCCCACTGACTGCCAGTGTGTAGAGTGGGGGTCACGACAGTAGTGGGACTGGGGCATTGATTGGGCATTTACCACTCGGAAAATTGGAGTTTTTTCTCATATTTTGAAAATATGTGCAGGATTTGTTCTTGACGAGTTTCAGGTATGATTTCTATAATATTTTTACAGAATATGTTAAAAATTCATGTAGTTACGTGGTTTGGGTCACGAACGTAAACAAAAAAGCACCTCGGCCCACAGCCTATTTGAAAAAGAGACTGTTGTGTTAAAATGAGCACAAAATGTCCTATTATGTGGTTTTATGCAGTGCAAGGCTAACGTGGTATACAAATGCTAGACTTGGTATTTATGAGAAACATGTTCAGCACAACACTTGCAGTTCATTTCTTTTTGGGAACTTTTCTTTTTGATTTTGGGAGGAGCCTACAATCTGGGCAAAACCATTTTTTTGCTAGATTGGAAGTATACTGCGACAATTGAACGGATGCTGGGACAGAAGACGGGCCCGCTGCACTGGAAGTCATAGTAAGTGTTTACCTGCAGTTCACCGCTTGTACTCCAGAAGGCATTGCATGGCAACGGTACAGGCCACGGGTCGTGACCTCAACTGCAGTGCAACCTCCCTATACCTAGGTGGATGTGACAATAAAGAATCATGTATGTGTAGGAAAGAACTGCAGATGCTGGTTTAAATCGAAGGTAGACACAAAGTGCTGGAGTAACTCAGTGGGTCAGGCAACATCTCTGGAGAGAAGGAATGGGTGACATTTCGGGTCGAGACCCTTCTTCAGACTGAAGTCAGGGGAGGGGGTGGGACAAAGATAGAATGTAGTCGGAGACAGTAAGACTAGTGGGAGAACTGGCTATCATTGAATCATTCTGCTTCAGGAGGTAGTAGAGGCAGATAAAAAGCATCCAGACAAGCACTTAAATCACCAAGACATTGAAGGCTTTATACCAATGCAGTTAAGTGGCATTGGAATAGTTCAGTGCAACTGGGCGGCATGGTGGCACAGCGGTTGAGTTGCTGCCTTTCAGCGCCAGAAGACCCAGGTGCGATCCTGACTACGGGTGCTGTCTGTATGGAGTTTGTACGTTCTCCCCGTGGCTGCGTGGGTTTTCTCCAGGTGCTCCGGTTTCCTCCCACGCTCCAAAGATGTACAGGTTTGTAGGTTAATTGGCTTGGTTTTTGTCGTAAATTGTCACTAATGTGTGTGGGATAGTGTAAGTGTGTGGGGATTGCTGGTCGGCGCGGTCTTGGTGGAACAAAGGGCCTGTTTCCGCACTGTGTTCCAAAACTAAACTAAACTAGTCAGCCTGGCCATGGTCAGTCAAAGAGCCTGCCTATCCCCTGTACAACCCTGTGACTCTGTGACTATAGCCAGGAGCCCAGTGGAATGAACGGTCCTTTTATTTTAACTAACCATATCTCTTGATTCTGTTTTTCTTAATAAAACATAACAGCAAGCCTTTGTAGGTAACCTTTTCACTATACAAGGATTCTTCTACTCTGGTTATTTCAAAATCTGACAATACTCTGAATGAAACAATTTACATGAAAAAACACTCTCCTATTTTGTTCAGAAAACTGCAAAGTGCCTTTGGGCAATTGAAATATGAATAATCATAGACAGAGCGTAATGCTGTTGCAAATCATATAGATTGATTCTAACATATCGAAGGTGGTGAGAAGGAAGTCAGTGGAAAATTAATCATTGCATTTCCAGGAGCAGGGTTCTCCGCAGGAACACTGAGTAACTAAAACATTAATTTCATTTTTAAACCAACTGTCAACCGCCAGAAGTTTTCAATAAATTCCAGTTGCGCTCAATATCATATAGTCATGGAGTGATACAGAGTAGAAACAGGCCCTTCGGCCCAACACGCCCACACCGCCAACAATGTCCGAGCTACACTCGTCCCACTTGCCTGCGCTTGGTCCATATCCCTCCAAACCTGTCCTATCCATGTACCGGTCTAACTGTTTCTTAAACGATGGGATAGTCCCAGCCTCAACTACCTCCTCCGGCAGCTTGTTCCATACACCCACCATCCTTTGTGTGAAAAAGTTACCCCTCGGATTCCTATTAAATCTTTTCCCCTTCATCTTGATCCTATGTCCTCTGGTCCTCGATTCCCCTACTCTGGGCAAGACTCTGTGCATCAACCCAATCTATTGACTCATGATTTTGTACATCTCTATAAGATTTCCCCTCATCCTCCTGTGCTCCATGGAATAGAGACCCAGCCCACTCAACCACTCCCTATAGCTCACACCCTCTAGTCCTGGCAACATCCTTGTAAATCTTTTCTGAACCCTTTCAAGCTTGACAATATCTTTCCTATAACATGGTGCCCAGAACTGAACACAATATTCTAAATGCGGTCTCACCAACGTCTTATACAACTGCAACATGACCTCCCAACTTTTATACTCAATACTCTGACTGATGAAGGCCAAAGTGCCAAAAGCCTTTTTGACCACCTTATCTACCTGCGACTCGACCTTCAAGGAACCATGCACCTGTACTCCTAGATCCCTCTGCTCCACAACACTATCCAGAGGCCTACCATTTACTGCGTAGGTCCTGCCCTTGTTCGACGTCCGAAAATGCAACACCTCACACTTTTCTGTATTATATTCCATCAACCATTCCTCCGCCCACCTGGCCAATCCATCCAGATCCTGCTGCAATCTTGCTGCAACGTTAACGTTTTTTTTTTCCCTGATACAAATATTACTTCTTAAGTAACGTTAGACACAGTACTATTGGCCATGCTCAGCTACTTTGTGCTTTTTTTCCCCCATTGTTCAACAATAGACTGTATCGATCTGGTCTCAGATTTCGGCCGATCAAGTCTACTCCACCATTCAATCATGGCTGATCTACCCCTTCCCCTCTCAACCCCATTCTCTTGCCTTCTCCCCGTAATCCCTGACACCCATACTAACCATATACCCACCACTATCTGAGTGAAAATGTTGCTCCTCAGTTTCCCATTCATTCTTTTCCCTCTAGCCTCAAGGTCAGTTGGAGGGCTGCATCATCATTGATGTTGATGATCCAGCCCTCCAAGAATCACGGCCCCTGTCTGGCATGGCCTGCTCCAAATGCTGACCGCACCTCTGACTTGCAAACCCTCAACACTGACCAAGGAGAACAGCCACTGCTCTCATCTAACTTCTTAATTGCCAATCCAGACCCTTGCCCCAACAATTCCTTCCTGGAGACAAAGGAAACTGAAGACGCTGGAATGAGTAGTGTACTCTTGACTCGTTGAGGCAGCTACTCACAAAGAAAGGAGTTTGGGGAAGGGGAGAGAGGTCCTGGGAGTGTAACTAAATACCACCAACAAGGAGACACAAGAAACTGCAGATGCAGAAATCTTGAGCAATGAACAAAGTGCTGGAGGAACTCATTAGGTCAGGCAGCATCTGTGGAGGAAATGGACAAACAACCTTACAGGTTGGAATGCTTTTTCAGTGCGAAGAATGGTCCTGACCCAAAACATCATCTATAAATTCCTAACATCAAGACGTGATCTGGATTCAGATACTTTCTTGCCCAGACTATACTGGTGGGGTGCAGGAAGGAAGGGCCATGCCTCATATATTATTGCCATTCATGGTAACAAGCTCACAAACAAAACATTCACTCGCCTCGGAACTAATGCTCTCTAACACTCCCTGCACCCACTGACAAAATCCTTGACATATTCCCTTTATGTGCCCTTTATTTGTAAATAGGTTTAGAGAATACAGTGGGATATGGGATACAGTGTTCAGGAGGTAGCTAAAATTCAAAATGTCACCAAGGGTTTTGTTAGGGTATGCATCCAGCTTTAGCAGGGGCACTTTGACAGTAAACTACTGAGACAATAGCTCAAACATCAAGCTAACGTTGACATCACAAAGAAGCATTATTAATTGTATGCATTTTTCTATTATGGTCCCATGCTTTAGTCTAAAAGAAAATAAAGAAGAACATTACTAGGTCAACAAGTAAGTGGCCAAATGGTGCATCCTCTGTGTTAATGCTAGATATCCTCAGCCATGTTCAAAACCAGCAGCAAGAAGATAGCTAGCTCAAAGAATGGCTATCGAAGGATTCTCCTGATGTCTTCAGAGTCACGCAGCAGTAGGGTTGCTGCCTTACAGTGCCAGTACCCCTCTTCATTTTTAAATGTACTCTAGTTTAGTTTAGTATAGAGATACAGTGCGGAAACAGGCCCTTCGGCCCACTGAGTCCGCGCCGACCAGTGATCCATGCACATTAACACTATCTTACACAATTTTACCGGGCCAATTAACCTACAAACCTGTACGTCTTTGGAGTGTGGGAGGAAACCGGCACGCCCGGAGAAAATCTATGCGGTCACGGGGAGAACGTACAAACTCCGCACAGACAGCACCCGTAGTCAGGATCGAACCCGCGTCTCTGGCGCTGAAAGGTACCAAATCTATCGCTGCACCACCGTGCCGCCCTAATCATTTCCACCTCACTGCTTGTTGGAGCGTTCAGTGTCCAAATCAACTTCAATTGATTTGAAATTGCAATAATGCAGAGCGCATCAACAAATACTTTATCAGCTAGGGATGGGTACGTGGTACATGGATAGGAATAGTTTAAGGGATATGGACCATATGCAGGCAGGTGGGACTGGTGTTGGTGGGGCATCATTGTCGGCATGGGCGAGTTGAGCCAAAGGGCCTACTGCTGTGCTGTATGACTCTAGAATAGAGATTACAAAATGCAGATTATTTTTTCCATTTACTAGTTTATAAGGATTCAACTCGGCGGGAGACTAGAAGATGCAAAGCACCTTGAAATGTTCTGAGATATTAAAAATGTTTATGCAAATGGAGTCTTTCTTTGGCTCTTTCGATCTTAATACTGACCTGTAGCATCTGGGAAGGGTTTTAGAGATGTTTTAGAGATGCAGCATGGAAACAGCCACTTCAACCCACCAAGTCCATGCTGACCATTGATCACCTGTTCATGCTAGTTCTATGCTATCCCTATGAATGCCTTGCACACTAAGGGCAAATTACAGAGGCCAATGAATCAACAAAACCGCATGCATTTGGGATGTGGGAGGAAACAGGAGCACCAGGAGGTAACTCATGCAGCCGCAGAGAGAACGTGCAAACTCCACCACAGACAGCACCCGAGATCAGGATCGAACCTGGGTCTCTGGCGCTGTGAGGCAGCAGCTCTACCAGATGTGAGACTGTGCCACCCAGGGTGAAATTTACCTGAGGTCGGGGCCTGCACCATATTTCAGCCAGGCGGCCAAAAGTGAACCCAAATTGGGCTCAAGCCTTAGAAGTATTTTGTCCACCTTCAAAAGCTCCAAGCAGCATGAGCATAAATGTTATCCTATTTGCAACCTCTGAAGGTGGGCACATCTGATGGGCAGAGAGTCTGAACGGATAAAAGTGGGCAGGAAATTGGGGAGCTGGAGAGACCCCTCCTGTTCTTCCCAACATTACAGATTAATAAACTGGTTTACAAGCCATTCCCTTAATTGAAGAATGGGATGGCACAAAGGCACAGCTAGTAGAGCTGCTGCCTCACTGTACCAGAGTTCAATTCTGGGGTTTACATTCAGGGTTCAATTCTGACCTCTGGTGCTGTTCATTATGAGTCTGCACGTCCTCACTCTGGGCTTCCTCTGTGTGCTCCAGTTTCCTTCACCATCTAAAAGGTGTGCAGGTTTATCGGTAAAGGCCTCTGTATAAATGCCCCCAGTGTGTTGGGAGTGGATGCAAAAGTGAGATAATGTAGAATTAGTACGAATGGGTGATAGGTGGTTGGCATGGACTTGGTGGGCCGAAGGGCCTTTTTCATTGCTGTTTCTCTCAATCAATCAATGTTATGTGAGCCATCTCCAAGATATAGACCAGTCACTCTTAACCCCATGATAATCTCCCATTTACAGCAATTAATAGCCTTGCAGGATTAGCTGGCAAGGAGTTTCTGCATTGTGTGTGCTGTTGCATTACATTCCTGCATTTCTCAAACGCTGTAAGAAACCCGCTAGTCATTAAATCTTCTTCACATATTTACGACACATCGTGTACTTACAGAGGCTGCCTTGCTCATTAACACAGCAAAGTGAAGCGTTCAACTAATTACCTTTGATTACTGTATGTTTTCGGAGGGCTACCAGCTGTTCAGCAATACTGAACATTGTGGAACCATCAGCACTGCCAGTGAAACAGGGGAGGTTAAATATTCTTTAAAATGTGCCTGTAGTAATGTGAAGACGCATTTCGATCATTTTACTGTTTCCCCTCACGTCACCAAGAGGGAATCCTGCAGTCACACAAAATGACACAGAAGAGACACAGAGTCTCTCCCTGAAAGGGGAAATGAGGGAGAACGGGACTGATACAGTGAAGGAAAGCAACACAGGACCTGGGGAATTTAAGCTCGAGGTATTCAATAAATCTGGAATTAATAATTATAGCAGCAGTGGTGACTATACTGGATGGGAAAGATTTGGAGAGATATGGGCCAACCGCAGACAAATAGGACTGAATCAGATGGGGGAATATTGATCAGCATAGACGAGTTGGGCTCAAGGACCTGGTTCTGTACAGATGACTGAATTGTTGTGAAAGATGAATTGGCTTCCATGCTGGAAATTTGTTGCCGATTGCCAGTCTGCCTTACATGTGACTTCCCACCACCATTGCGGTTGACTTTTAACCATCCTGTGTAAAGGCCTTGAAAGCCAGCCAAGCGGTTGTAGATTGAAATTTTATCTATTGCCACAATTGCCACCTTGCAAGTGGCATTCATGTCCAATGAATGAAGAGAATGAAAGGTTCTGGGGGGGGAGGGGGGGCGGAGGGGCACAGCGGTTACCACTTTCACCCTCTGCGTTAATGTCACAGCCAGGCTTGATTTGCATCATGAACCACCGACCCCCTCCCTGCCTGCAACATGGTGTCTGGGGGGAGGCTGGTGTAACCAGTCCATCAGGCTAACTAGCTTTCCCTCCCACTATCAACTCCCTCTACCCTCTACTGCTTTTAGAAAGTAGCCAACATAATCCAGGATCTCTCACACCCTGGTCAATCCCTCTTCTCCTCTCTCTGATTGGCAGAAGATAGACAAGCTTAAAAACATGTACCTCATATTTAAGGACATTCCCTCTGTTATCAGACCCTTCAAAACTTCAATTGAAAATATAATCTCAAATGCCTAATCTAACTTGTGGCAGCCCTTGCACTCACCATTTCATTTATCTGCATTTTCTCTGTAACTGTAAAAGCCCTGTCCCACGGTACGAGTTCATTCCAAGAGCTCTCCCGAGTTAAAAAAAAATCAAACTCGTGGTAGTAATAGTAATAGCAATAGTAACTTTATTGTGAATTCAAATAATGCAACAAGTAGTTACACAGAGGATTGAAATTGCGTTTCCCCATACTCCAATGTGCACATAATATTTATAACACGGACAGACAGTATACCAATAAAAATAGACAATGGACATATACATTATATAAAATATTCATTAATAAAAGGTGCAATATAGAAAAGTGCAAATAGCATACTGCAGACATTGAGTTAAAGTTAATTTGACAGTCAGTTGGTCTTTGTGTAATGTTCATGGAATTTTCTTGAGTGTGTTGAGTAGTCTGATGGCCTGAGGGAAAAAGCTGTTTTTGAATCTGGTGGTTTTGCTCCGCATGCTGCGGTAGCGCTTGCCGGATGGCAGGAGGGTGAACAGTTTGTGTGCTGGGTGGGTGGTGTCTTTGATGATATTGGTTGCTCTCTTGCGACAGCGAGATGGGTATAAGTCCTGGATTGCTGGTTGGGGTGATCTAGTGATCTTCTCTGCTGTCCTCACCACTCTCTGTAGGGCCTTCTGGTCAGCAGCAGAGCAACTGCCATACCAGACTGAGAGACTGCTGGTAAGAATGCTCTCAATGGCACCCCTGTAAAAAGTTGTGAGGGCAGAAGGGGGGAGGTCGGCTCTCTTCGTCCGTTGAAGGAAGTGAAGGCGTTGCTGTGCTTTCTTGACTAGGAAGATGGTGTTGGTGGACCATGTCTGATCATCTGTGATGTGTACTCCCAGGAACTTGGTGCTTTTCACAGACTCCACTGCACTGCCATTTATGGTGAGTGGGGTGTGTGCTGTCTGTTTCTTCCTGAAGTCCACAGTTATTTCTTTTGTTTTATTGACATTGAGTTGAAGGTTATTGATGTCACACCAGTTGATGAGTTGTTGTACCTCCTCTCTGTAGGCTGATTCGTCATCGTGACTGATGAGGACCACCACTGTTGAGTCATCTGCGAACTTGATGATGTGGTTCGAGTTATGTTTGGCACAACAGTCATGTGTCATCAGCGTGAACAACAGAGGGCTCAGCACACATCCCTGTGGGACCCCGGTGTTCATGATGGTGGTCTCTGATGAGTTTTTGCCAACTCTTACTGTCTGTGGTCTGTCGGTGAGGAAGTCCAGTAACCAGTTGCATAGTGGGGTGCTGATGCCTATTTCGCCGAGTTTATTCACCAGGTGTTGGGGGATGACTGTGTTGAAGGCGGAGCTGAAATCGATGAACAGCAACCGCACGTAACTGTTATTGTAAGCACATAGAATGAACATAGCGGGTACGTCGGAGCTCAGGGACGTCTCTTAGCGCGAACGGCAGGTACTCGGGAAGACTCGCTAACGGCAGGTAAGCACGGGATGACTCGTGAAGATTTTTCAACATGTTGAAAAATGTCCACGAGAGCCCCGAGTACCGATGAGTGGCCATTACCGTAAATCTCCGAGTTCGAATCAGGGCAAACTCGGGAGAACTCTTGGAATGAACTCGTACCGTGGGACAGGGGTTTAACATTGTATTGTGCACAGTTCGACTCTATACATGCATGGAGGATTAACCTGGATAGCACACTACACAGTAGTTTTCATGGCCTCTCAGTACATGTGACAGTAATAAACTAATACTAATACCACTGAGCTAATACTAATAACATGATTCTGTATTAAGCATGTGGGTTAAAATGGCTGCAGACAGGAATATAGCAGGATATGCAAAATTATAAATAGAAGATAGACACAAAATGCTGAAGTAACTCAGCAGGACGGACAGCATCTGAAGTCTGAAGAAGAGTCTCGACCCGAAACGTCACCTATTCCTTCTCTCTGGAGATGCTGCTTGGCCCGGTGAGTTACTCCAGCATTTTGTGTCTATCTTCGATTTAAACCAGCATCTGCAGTTCTTTCCTACACATCCTATACAAAATTATAAAGGCAGATAGGAATAGTAATACTTTATTGTCACATGTGACTGGGCACAGTGAGATTCTTTGCTTGCATACACAATGTATACAAATAGCGGCCACCTATGAAAACAATAAGAATCTTTGGGTATACGCTGTACCTTGGTGCACGTGACAATAAACTAAACTAAATGAACTAAACTAATGCCAGGAAGGCTAGAGTCAACAGTGTATAATTGTCATATTGTACCGAGTGTGGAACAATGACATCTATCATCAAGGATATCCACCGTTCACTGCTACCATCAGGCAGGAGGTCTGAGGCTTCTGCACTGTGGTAGCAGTGAGAAGAGGGCATTGCCCAGATGGTAGGGATCATTGATGAAAGATGCTGCCTTCTTGAGGCAGTGCCTCATGTAGATGCTTTTGATGGAGGGAGGCTGTGCTTGTTGAGTCCACCACTCTCTGCAGCCTCTCAGCCTCTTGCGTTCCTGTGTGTTTTGAAACTACCACTCCAGACTATGATGCAACCAGTGAGGATACTTTCTACAGTACATTTATAAAAGTTTCTTAGAGTTTTCTGAGACGTACTGAATCTCTTTAAACTCCGAAGAAAGTAGAGGGCCTTAAGGATTAACCACCCATTTCCTTCTATTGACAGTTATTCAGTAAAAGTGCAAATAGAGATGACACAATGCATATCATATTTTCCAATTACTAGTTTATAAGGATTCAACTCTGAACACATGTTGCTCTCAAAAATACAATTAGAAGCCCTCAATACGTCAGGAATGTCATTACTAATAGCAATAGTGATATTACCAGTCATCAGCTTTACATCAGTGCAGGATTCTCAAGAATGTAGAAGGCAAGATTAGTAAGTTTGCAGATGATAACAAAGTGGATGGTATTGTAGACAGCGAAGATGGTTATCAAAAAACTACAGCAGGTTCTTTATCAGCTAGACAAGCGGGTTCTGGAATGGTTAATGGAGTTTAATGCAGATAAATGTGAGGTGTTGTGTTTTGGGAAGTCAAACAAGGAAGGGCAGGACCCTGGGGAGTGTTGTAGAGCAGAGGGATCTAGGGAGCAGGTACAATGTTCCTGAAAGGTGATGTCACGTGTAGATATGGTGGTCAATAAGGCTTTTGGTACATTGGCTTTCATCTGTCGATGTATTGATCATAGAAGTTGGGATGTTACGTCATGGTTGTACAAGACACTGGTGAGGCTGCATTTGGAGTATTGTGTTCACTTTTGGTCACCCTGCTGGGGCAGGTGGGACTAGCGTAGATGGGACATCTTGGTTGGCATGGGTAAGTTGGGCTGAAGGGCCTGTTTCCGTGCTGTATAACTATGACTGAGGCAAAGATTAGAGTTTAAAAATGAAAACTCACCTTCAATTGTGAGACTGGAATGTTTTCTCAGAGACTGCATTCGATTCAAAATGCATTTCATTGATTGATATATTCTATGACAACAGCGATTCATGAATTAATGATGGACACTGTTGCTTGCGAAACCACATTCTGTACAAGAATCCATCACTTGCAACAATTTGATGCAGCTCAATGCAACACTGCGACAAAGTAACTCTCCTCTTTATTTATCAATTTTGTTTATTAATACCATAATTTCATAATGATCTTTAATGCCACTGGTGCTGTAGTCCATGTTTATATACTAGCTTAAATATGAATTAAGGGTGAAATTTAAACTCATGTCCCCAGATCAATAATTCACACGTCTGCAGAATTATCTAACTCCTACGCTGCAGTACAAAGCAGAAACTGGTTTGCCAATTTGACAATGGAGGAACAATATCACACATATAGCAGAAAGTGAGGAACATCTTTTAATTTAGTGGCAGATTAGTTAAATCATTCTCTCGTTCATTACTTTGGGTGACTCACATGTTGAGCTCCATGAAAAAAAGATCTGACTTGAAATTCTTCCTCTCTCCCAAAGAAATAGACTCATGTAGCATCCTTTATCAGTGCATTTATAAAAACAGTATGTGTTGGAGAGAAGATTAAAAAGCTTATATACAACAACATCTATTCTGCCTCGGTAGTCCACAACACAATGGCATGAGCATTGAATTCTCTAATTTTAGGTAACCTGCTCCCCCTCAGTCCCTCTATCCACTCGGAATATCTCATCCATTCCTGTCTTTCCCACAACGTCCTGCCCTTATTGTGAGGTAAAGATTTAACATTGAAACTAAGAGGCTAATAATTGGGCGGCCATGGGTGGCGCAGCGGTAGAGTTGCTGCCTTACTGCGCCGGAGACC
The DNA here is from genome assembly GCA_038087875.1 of Malacoraja senta. NCBI lineage: Eukaryota > Metazoa > Chordata > Chondrichthyes > Rajiformes > Rajidae > Malacoraja > Malacoraja senta. The sequence goes on along the minus strand of CM075986.1, from coordinate 19,685,265 downwards.
CGGGTTCGATCCCGACTACGGGTGCTGTCTGTACGGAGTTTGTACGTTCTCCCCATCACTGCATGGGTTTCCTCCGAGATCTTCGGTTACCTCCCACACTTCAAAGACATAAGGTATGTAGGTTTATTGGCTTGGTATATGTGTAGAATTGTGCCTAGTGCGTGTAGGATAGTATTAATGAGCGGTGATCGCTGGTCAGTGCGGACTCAGTGGACCAAAGGGCCTGTTTCCGTGCAGTATCTCTAAACTAAACTAAATATATACAATGATTATCAGCTCTCATTTTAATCTCCTCTCTTTTTGCACCGCAAACATTAATATAAGTAAGGTTATTAACTGCTCCATTATTAATGATAGAATGATCAAAGTTTTTTTTTGTCTCTCAAGCAATACCTAATTTTTTAGGCATCTATCAGTGATCAGTTTGATAAATATCACAAGCAGCAGGTACAATTCAACAATTCACTGTTTCAAGCAAAATGGCAACAAAAATCATTAAGACTTGCACAGATTCAACTGAAATGCATTTGCAAAACCATTCTGAAAATAGTGCACTTTGATAGCACACAAGATATCATTAAGTTGGAAAGGATGCTGAACAGATTCACCAGGATGTTGCTGGAGCTTGTGGGCCTGAGAGGGTGAATAGGCCGAGACCTTTTTCTTTAGAACGTAGGATGCTGAAAGGTGACCTTATTGAGTGTGCAAGATCACGAGGGGCATGGAAAAGTGAATGCTCAGTATTTTTCCCAGCGTAGTGGATTCAAAAACTGAAAGGCATCGACTTAAGGCGATGCGGTGTGACTTAAGAGGAACCCTCGGGACAACTTTTTCACTCAGGGCGTAGTCCGTATCTTTGAATGAGCTGCTAGAAGAAACCAAAGCAGCAAATACAATTATGAGTTTTAAAATACATATGGATGTATGGATAGCAGAGGTTCGGAGAGGTATGGGCGAATTGCAGAAAAATGGGACTAGCCAAATATGCCAACTTGGTCAGCATGGGCCGAAGGGCCGTGTTTCCGTGCAGCACAGATCCATGACATACAAGTCTATACTAATATTACCCTTGCTCTCAGGGGAGCTTCGACATTTTGAAATACAAATTGAACCTGCAACGTTCTGAATGAAACATGAATCCAGAATTCAGGTGGATGCAAGGTCTTATTAAAATCATAGGGTAGAGATGTGTCCTTGAATATAATAAAGTATCAGATGCTCATTTTACTTTGCTTCCAGTATTTCAGATCGCATCAATGCAACTACTGCAAGTGACCAATGGAAATGTTCTATCCCATGATGTTTGGTTCTGTTTTGGGAAGATAGGAATTAAAAGGGAAAAATAATGCACTTTTACATTATTGCATCTTCATCAATGATGACATATTTAAGAGTATCAATTATAAATACAATTTAGGTCACCATCCCTGACCAGAATGAAAGCATGTTGAAAACAGCAGAAGTGTTTGAGTAACAATAACGAGATGATGATCAAACAAAGATTTTCAGGTTTCTTTTCAAGTAAATCAGAACTCTAAGTGTTATCAAACGATCAGCTTTTATAACTCAAAACCATCGACATGATACCTCGGAAAGACATAAAAAGCTCAAGGTAATTTTGGGGAAATTTGATTGTTTTATTTGATAGTACAGTTCTAAGCCATCTTGGGATGTTATTTATACAAATTGGTGCTGTGCAAGTGCATGTACTGCTGTAATCAACAGCTCAGATAGTAATTGAAATACACCTCCGGTCTTTTTCCATAGCTCTTTCCGTCACTGCATCCCGTAATCCTGTTATAGCAGCAGCACACAAAGTACTTGGGTGAGGTTTAGCTTTCACACGGTTTTGTGAGATAATGATATCCGTGGCACTAAAATGGCTCTTAAGAAATGTGCCACAAAAGGGAATCAAGGACACGCTACTGTTAGCCTGGCCAGCCTATGCAACAGGATTCTCCACTTTCCTGATCTGATCAAAATTATCTCAAGTATCTCATAAGGAATAGGAGTAGAATTAGGCCATTCGGCCCATCAAGTCTACTCCACCATTCAATCGTGGCTGATCTTTCTCTCCCTCCTAACCCCATTCTCCTGCCTTCTCCCCATAACCTCTGACACCTGTACTAATCAAGAATCTATCTATCTCTGCCTTAAAAATATCCACTGACTTGGCCTCCACAGCCTTCTGTGGCAAAGAATTCCACAGATTCACCACCCTCTGACTAAAGAAATTTCTCCTCATCTCCTTCCTAAAAGAACGTTTTTTAATTCTGAGGCTATGACATCTAGTCCTTGACTCTCCCACTAGTGGAAACATCCTCTCCACATCCACTCTATTCAAGCCTTTCACTATTCTGTATGTTTCAATGAGGACCCCTCTCCAGTGAGTGCAGGCCCAGTGCTGACAAACTCTCATCGTAGGTTAACCTACTCATTCCTGGGATCATTCTTGTAAACCTCCTCTGGATCCTCTCCAGAGCCAGCACATTCTCCCTCAAATATGGTGCTCAAAATTGCTCACAATATTCCAAATGCAGCCTTACCAGCGCCTTATGGAGCCTCAGCATTACATTCCTGATTTTATATGCAAGCCCTCTTGAAATAAATGCTCGCATTGAGTTTGCTTTCTTTACTACTATCTACATATAGCTTCGAGCTCTCTGACCTAGTAACCGAAGACAGACACAAAAAGCGGGAGTATCTCAGAGTGTCAGGCCGCATCTCTGGAGAAAAGGAATAGGTGACGTTTCAGGTCGAGACCCTTCTGCTGCCCATGACTTAGGGGTTTTGTGAGAGGTTACAAACAGAGAGCAGGGCCAGAGGGTATGTGCGCTAAATGGCAGCCTATGATATGTAGTCACCCAATGCTGGAGTAACTCAGCGGGGCAGGCAGCATCTCTTGATATGTAGTGTTCTGCAGGAGCCTGTGGAATGAGCTCAGTTTCACCATGTACACTTCGGAAATAATTAACAACAACAATTACAAGCCAAAGACGCCAAAAAATCCGGACATATTTCAACGCTGCACGTATGGTGGAATCACACCGTTTGCGGATGTGAATCACATTTGCCTGGCACTGCGTATTCCGCATTTGGTAGACAGCTAACTTACTGGTTACATCATGGCCTGATTCAGCAATGCAGACGCTCAGAAATGGAGGGGACTACAGAGAGTTGTAGACATCGCAATCACAATAATACTTTATTAGCCAAGTATGTTTTGTAACATACGAGGAATTTCATTTGCCGTCAGTCATACAAATAAAAAGCAACGGAACACACAAAACACATTTTAACATCAACATCCACCACAGAGACTCCATATTCATCACTGTGATGGAAGGCGAAAAAAAGTTCAATCTCTTCCCTTAGCTCTCCCGCGGTTGGGGGCCTCGAGCCCTCCGTTGACGGGACGATCTTCACTCCCGTAGTTGGCGGCGTTTTGGGCTGTCCGGATTGGGGAGATCCAGCTCCTGTGTCGGGTGGGATGTCAGCTCCCCCACTCCAGGCGATCGAACCCTGCGTCGGGGCTGGTGGAGCCTCTGCGTTCGTCGGAGCTCCCGACTAGCCTCTCCCGAGACTGCGAGCTCTTGATGGTAAGTCCACAGGCCGCGGTTGGAGGGTTACCAGGCAAGGGATCGGCTCTGATATTAAGTCCACGCCCCACGGTGGGGCCCAAGGTCCAAGGAGGCCTCCAGCTCCATCGATGATAGGCCGCAAATCGATAGAGACACGACCCAGTAACATTGTGTCTCTGGCAAGGTAAGTAACTGAAAAAAAAAGTTTCCCCCGACATCCATCCTGATTGAAGATGGATGTAAGAATATAGAACGTAGAATATAAGATGGTACAGTACAGAAACTGGCCCTTCAGCCCACAAAGCTTGCACTGAATATGATGCCAAGTTAATCTACTCTGTTTGCATCTGAACCATATCCCTCCATTCCCTACATATACATATTCCCTATGCCTATACATATGCCTATCCAAAAACTTCTATATGCCACTATCATAATTGCCTTCATCATCACCCTGGCAGCAGGTTCCAGGCACGCTCCACTTACTGTGTGTATAAAAATACTTGTCCTGCACATCTCCGTTAAACTTTGCCCCTCTCACCTGACAGCTATGTTCCATTGATCCGCAGTATTTTCTGATAGAAGGGGTCTTTACACGCAAAGGTACAGGAAGGAATTGCAAATGCTGGTTTGCACCGAAGATAGACAAAGAATACTGGAGTAACTCATCGGGACAGGCAGCATCTCTGGAGAGAAGGAATGGGTGACGTTTCTGGTCAGAGTCCTTCTTCAGACTGAAAATGGTGGTGTGGATTGGAGGCAAGAAAATACCACAACAACCATGCCAGTACCCACACAAGCAACACATACACAACAAACACACGGATATAGTCCTTTTGTGGATTAATTAGTCAGGTTCAGCATTGCTAATTATCATCCGTCACCAATAAAACCTGATAGAATTTGTATGCAGGCTTTGAAAATCATCTCGTTAGCAAGCTTTCAGAACTAAGCTGATTGGTCTCAGAACCTCTGCTAAAGATCCAAGTTTTCTCACTTGATTTGTATTGCTTCTGAAGTGCATTTAATCAATACTTTGAAGTTATAATTGGCAAGTAATTAGTGCCAGCCAAGACATTTTGTGATGATGACCTGGCACTGTCTTGAGTTAAAATGATGGAGAATAGACTGGGTGTTACTGTGTCTGGGACTCTTGTATCCTCTGTAGGGAGGAACTGCAGATGCTGGTTGATACCGAAGATAGACACCATTTGACCTGTTTTTACAAAATGTTAAATGGTCAGCTCGACATAGATTACAAGACCTACACCAAACCCAAACCAATTAGGAGCAGACGAGGGCATTCGATCCAATTTGTGATTCCAGCTACCAAGACAGATGTGTACAGCAATTCATTCTTCCCCGCACAATTAAAGCATGGAATAATCTCCACCCTACCATAGTTACCCAACCAGAGGCAACTAAATTTAAGGTAGCTCTTTCTTCCCAAAACCCCTTTCTGGCTTAAGTCCTCCCTCCACCACCTCCAGTTTAAATTCCATTTGGAATATATTGGAGGACCAAGAAACCAAGAACCAACACACAAAGTGTTAGAGTAACTCAGTGGATCACAGGAGAAAACTAATAGGTAACGTTTCGGATTGGAAGCCTTCTTCAGATTGAAAGTAGTGGTGGTAGGGAAATAAACTAGCTAGGCCAGAACAAATCAGGGCCGGCAACAGATGAAAATGGTGGTGTGGAATGGAGGCAAGAAAATACCACAACCAGGGCCTAGCAGTCTGAAGAAGGGTTTCGGCCCGAAACGTTGCCTATTTCCTTCGCTCCATAGATGTTGCTGCACCCGCTGAGTTTCTCCAGCATTTTTGTGTACCTTCGATTTTCCAGCATCTGCAGTTCCTTCTTTAACACTTTGTCTACTCCACTGCGAAATCTCGTCAAGGTATGCTTACTTTGAAGAAATTCTCCTCTTCTCTCCGGAGACTGTTCCACAACCAACTCTCTAACTGCCCCATCTCTGTGATCCCCCCTGCCCTCCAACTCTACGACCACATCCTTACCCAAAAAAAAAGCAGTCTGAAGAAGGGTTTCGGCCCGAAACGTTGCCTATTTCCTTCGCTCCATAGATGCTGCTGCACCCGCTGAGTTTCTCCAGCATTTTTGTGTACCGGCAACAGATGACCTCAGGAAGGCTTGTTCCTGGCCCATTGTTGGCTGGGGAAGTTGTGATAACAAGAGGCATACAAGGATGCGACCAGTGAATGGACGAAACAACGATGGGCCATCTGATTTGTTGCATCAGAGGAATGTCGCAGTTAAGTTCTCAGGCTAACAATGCAGAGGTCAGACTTCATCATGGATGCTGGGAAACTAAAGTCAATTCATTAAATAATCTGGAATTAAAAAGATTGTATTAGAAATGGTCATTTCATTTAGTCTATTGCTTTGTTACTTCCTTTCCTCATCAGATTTGATCTGGCCTTTTCTCACCTGCATTTCCTCACCCTCCCACCCCCACCTCACCCCCCCCCCCCCACCCCGCCCCCTACCACCAACTATTTTCAGTCTGAAGAAGGGTTACGACCCGAAACGTCACCTACAATTTTGTCGCCAGAGATATTGCATGACCCGCTGAGTTACCCCAGCATTTTGTGTCTGGCTCTTGTGTCCTCTGTTGCGTTTGGCACAAAAGAACACAAGAAATGGGAGCAGGAGGAAACCTAAATAAAAATCTGACAACTTTTTAAAACCATGTATTTTTAATCCACTCTATCCTCCATGTACTTAATTTCGATAAACAGTGGATAAAAATGCATCTCCAAATAGTTAAAATGTTTTTGGAAAACTATTCCACTGCATTAATTTACAAAACTACTTGAACCAGGCAATGTCGTTGGAGTCCCTTTCTGTTTTAAATCGTTTTTCTTTATAATCTAATTATGTTATTCGTGGCCGACGCTATCACCCCTGAATGCATTAATCTCCTTGAGGAATTTCAATGCTTTTAACACAATTTTACATCTCATTGAATCCACGTTCAAGTTCATGTGGGTTTGTAGATTGGTCTACTGCATTGGACGGAAGGAGTGGCTGCTGATGGTCTAATGGGTAATCTTGCATGATTGCCCAGTGCATTCATTGTTTCTGGTAAGTGTCCTTGATTTAATTACCAATTGCATGATGGTCTCCATGAAAAGGATTAGGAGTCATAGCAGAGAAAGAAAAAAACAAATAAGCATGAGTAAATCTGTTTAATTGCCCTGTTCATAGGGCAGCATTGAATTAAATCAAATTTAATGTCATTTTTTTAACTCCAGGTGGATTACGGGAGTCAGGTAAAGATGTAAGCTGGAAATAAGTTTGCTCCTGACCTCATTAATGTGTTGTAGGAAGGAACTGCAGATGCTGGTTTAAACCGAAGATACACACAAAATGCTGAAGTAACTCAGGCGGGACAGGCAGCATCTCTGGAGAGAAGAAATGGGTGACATTTTGGGTCGAGACCCTTCTTCAGACTCATTAATGCGTTACCAGTCTACTTCCATCCTGACCATGCTAGGGACAGCCTTAATCCATCTATTATCCTTGAATACATTAGCGACGCAGTGGTGCTGGTTTCCGATGGGCACGGTGACGGACGCACCACACATCTCTGTCCTCCAAGCTCCTCTTTTGTCTCCACATGTGCGTCTTCCATCAACGTCTTCAGCGTCGTCTTAATTGGCCGTCCCGGGTCATGTCTTCCATGGGTGGGTTCCGACAGCACAACCTTGTTTGCTGGCATTTCTGGGTGGCGGTGGCAGTGACCAGCGAGCCTCATCCTTCTCCACCTGATCTTCTCGATCAGAGGGTGCATGAATCCAAGCATGAATAAAAAAGTCAATCTGATAACAAGACCTAATTATAAGCTCCGATTTACAGAGGGATCTTGGGGTCCAGATCAACACAAGTGGATAGGGTGGTAAAAGAGGTCTATGGTAAGCTTCCCTTCGTTGGTTGGGGCATTGAGTATAAGAGTCAGGAAGTCAGGTTGCGGCTTTATAGGTCTTTGGTTAGGCCACAATTGAAGTATTGTGTTGACCTGTTCTGGTTATGATATTGTGTTAAATTCTGGTCAGTTCATTACATTGGAAAGGGGACAGAAAGGTTTACCAGAATGCTGCCTGAATTAGAGGGCATTAGCTATGAGGGGAGGTTGGACACATTTGGATTGTTTTCTCTGGAACGTTGGAGATTGAGAGGAAACTTAACAGAAGTATATGAAATTACGAGAGGCATAGACAGGGTAGATAATCAAAACTTTTTTTGCCAGGGTGGGAATGCCAAAGACTTAGAGGGCATAGCTATAAGGTCAGAGGGGAAAATTTAAAAGAGACTAGACCAAGAGCAGACCCGTTGGGTCTGGACCCCGAATGTGCTTCAGACCCCGAGGTCTGGTTCCCGAATGTGCTTCAGCGAAAGAAAAAAAATGCGGCGTTTTTGGAGCAGAGCCGGTCGGCAGCAGCCGTTATGGTGGCTGGCCAGCAGGAGGAGACAAAATGAGTGAGTGGGGGGGGGGGGGGATGGATTTTATTTTAAAATGTGTACATAAAAATGTCTAAATCTAATAAGGAGTGTGTTAGGGTATGTAAAAGTGTAATGTCTGGCGAAATGGAAAAAATCGCGGAGTTTTCGCGTGTGGTTTTGGCGGAGCAAGGAATCAAAGGCGCAAATCTGACACAAACACACACACCCACACTCCCACACACACACACAGAGTTTTAATAGTATATAGATTGCGGGACAAATTATTTTAACGCAGAGAGCGGTGCCTGCCTGGAACATGCAGTCAGTGGTGCTGGTGGAAGCAGATGTGAGAGGGTGTTTAAGAGGCTTTTAGATAAGCACGGAGATATGCAGGGAATGAAAGGATATGGATCACATGCAGGCAGTTAAGGGCCTGTCCCACTTGGGCATCATTTGCGCGTCACGCAGGTGCTGCGCAAAGATTCTGTGAATCCCAATATCCTGGGGTGCCGCACGTGAACTCGCGACACTGCCTACACCACCACGTCTCACCACGCGCCATGCGCGCTTAATGCACGCCATGCGTGTGTCATGCATCGTGACGCGTAAATGATGTAGCGTAAATGACACGCAAATGACGCCCAAGTGGGACAGGCACTTTAGGTTTTGTTTAACTTAGGGCCAGTTCTTGAGCTGTACTGTTCTATGAGATAATTTTACTTTAGAAAAAATTCCTAACTTCAAGCAAACTTTCGTTCCATCAATTTAACAAGCAATTTTTTAAGGTTACCAAGAGTTCAACAAAGAAAAATTGATAAAATTCCAATCTTTTCTCATTATGCCTTATCTCAATATAAGACGTTACCCATATAACCATATAACCATTACAGCACGGAAACAGGCCATCTCGGCCCTTCAAGTCCGTGCCGAACATTATTATTATTATTATTATTATTTTTATTTTTTATTTTATTATTATTTTTTTTTAAAATAAATACTTCCCCCTAGTCCCATCTACCTGCACTCAGACCATAACCCTCCATTCCTTTCCCGGCCATGTACCCATCCAATCTATTTTTAAAGGATAAAATCGAACCAGCCTCCACCACTTCCACTGGAAGCTCCTTCCACACAGCTACCACTCTCTGAGTAAAGAAGTTCCCCCTAATGTTACCCCTAAACTTCTGTCCCTTAATTCTCAAGTCATGTCCCCTTGTTTGAATCTTCCCTACTCTCAATGGAAAAAGCGCTGGGGAGAAAGTGCATAATATCCAGGAAATCTTCCAATAAATTTAAGACATGAATTCTAATTTGGTAGTTCGCAGGATGCCCATAAAGAGCAGAAATTTCAATTTTGCAGTTTAGGACATTATTTGTACAAGTGAATTGGATTACTAACTAGTAAGTCACTCAAACCTATCTACTATTTTGGGTATTATGGAGAGAAAACATTGTGCTTTCACATGTGCATGGGCTAATTTAGAATTGGTGGGGTTAGTTTATTACAAAAAAACAGGTCTGCCAAACACAGTGACAAAGAGCAGCTTGTGAGCTCAAGGTGACAATGGACAGGAGCCTGGACAGAACTGTGAACAATGACCCTGTCATGGTGTGAGGGTGCTTGATATATCAAATCTATAACCACCCGATAAGGAAGCCTGTTTTTCAGCAGTGCGTTCTGTGTGAAAGTTGTTAGTTGAATGTCCGGTGTCTTTTGTCCGTTAGTTATGCTTAGTCTTTTAGTTGCAACTCCATAGTTTCCTTGTTTTGTTAGTTACGATATGTTCAGTTTTTAATTAGACGATATTGCAGATATTTTATTGCTTTGCTCTGATGCCATATAACCACTGTGCCTGAATACAAGGTTTTAAATGCTACCTACTGGACGAGGCAAATCATTGAGAATTCAGTGATTCTACAACGTGGGATGCAATGCGTGTTTTAAACACACAGTCCCATGAGTTTAAATTTAATAAATGTTTTACAAATTTTATTATTTTAACCATTTGCTCTTTGGAAGATTTCCAATATTATGTGCGCTTGTTTCAGCATGCTAATACTGTCGCTGTAATTCATTAGTGAACACTCAGTAAGTCTAACATTCTTATTGAACCAAATTTACATTGAATCGTTTTTTCCTAAATAATTCATGTCAAAATCCACATGGTTATTTCCCAAATCCTTTTGTCACTGTGGGTGGCACAGTGGCACAGCGGTAGAGTTGCTGCCTCACAGTGCCCGAGACCCAAGTTCAATCCTGACTACGGGTGCTGTCTGTGTGGTGTTTGCACGTTCTACCTGTGACCACATGAGTTTACTCCGGGTGCCCCGGTCTCCTCCCACATTCCAAAGACGGCGTAGATTTGGTGTTCCGAAGGGCCTGTTTCCACGCTGTATCACTATAGTATATGTTTCACTATAGAATTAAAAACTAAACTTTCCCCGACAGTCTTTCCAACCCACACTTTATTATTCCACCACCTTTTTCCAATCCTTCATCCTTGCACTATACAAATTCCAGTAAACTCTGATGTCTATATCTTCCATTGTTTGTATCACCCATTTTTGCTAACCTACATTGTCAAAAGCTTGAAAACACAAAGCACCAGATTCAAGAACATCTTCTTCCCTGCTGTTAGCAGACCTAAAGATCCTCTCATGGGGATGAATTCCTCATCTTCCAATCTACCTCGTTATGGCCCTTGTGCTTTTCTTTTAATCTGCGTTCTCTCTATAGCTGCTATACCAGAATACAACATACCTATAAGGTACAGAAGTTTGAAAGAGTGCACCACCACTTGAGAACAGTTTAGTTCAGTTCAGTTTCATTTAGAGATACAGCACGGAAAGCCCTTCGTCCTACCGAGTCCGCACCGACCAGCAATCCACGCACATTAACACTATCCTATACACACTAGGTACAATTTACCCTTATACCAAGCCAATTAACCAACACACCTGTACGTCTTTGGAGTGTGGAAAGAAACTGAAGATCTCAGAGAAAACCCACACGGTCACGGGGAGAACGTACAAACTCCGTATAGACAGCATCCGTAGTCATGATAGAACCTGGGTCTCCAGCACTGCAAGCACTGCAAGGCAACAACTCTACCGCTGTGCCACCATGCTGCACTTTTCCCCTCTCTTCTACACAATGCTTCCACAATCTGGGGTACTGTCCGATTCACCTTTTCCCCCATAGTGCACATTGGACTTTGTCTATGAAACTGATGCGCTACAATGCTGAGAATGATATTCTGCACTCTGCACCTTTCCCTTCTCACTACCTACTGTACTTGAGTTTAACTTGATTTTATTTATGCATAATGTTATCTGATTTGATTGGATAACGTGCAAAACGCAGCTTTACATTGAACTTAGACACACATAACAATAACAAACCTAGACCTAAATAAACGTTCTGCATTCCAACTCTTTTCTCTGTCTGCACAACCTGATGTACTCATGTCTGGTATGATGCACATTTTTTGCACTATTCCAATACATTTGACAATAATACCAATCCGAACCAAACCATACCAAACCTCCGTCCCCATATTCCACTAACGGAATGGGTTCAAAAATCATGAACATTTTCAGCACCTAAGCCACAAAAGAGTGTTGATGTCTAATTTCTACCATTCCCCTGAAAATGACTTGGGAAATGAGTTTATACCAACACATTGGTGAGCACAAATTTCCTGATATGCAGTCAACAAGCACTCTGCTCTTGTTCATTACTCCAATCCCAGATGAAAGACTTGCCCGAGTGAGTCTTCTGCTTTTATATCATTACAGTCATGTGTTGACACAGACAGGCACGAGTTTTCCTGTCAGTCACTGTTAGATATGACAATAAAGGGCTATCTAATCTAATCGAATCTAATCTAACCATGGTGAACAGCACTGTCAGTGTCCACTGCCTTTGAAATTAACTTCATTGAAATCAATAGAATACATTTTGGAAACAGAGTATAAAGTATTGAAAACACAATGTAGTGCATTGATCTGCAGAGGGGGGAATGAATTTCTGAGCACCAGGTGCTGTTTGGCACTTAATGCCTTGATATTAGATTAACAGAGAGTCTGGACTTCAATATTGATTTCTTTCCTGATTTAAAAAAGATCAAGACACAAGCAATTCTTGAAGCGGTCAGTCATGGTCTGTCAGAATATTTCAAACCTTACCGTACTCCCACTTCTCTGGGAGGTTACATTTAAAGTAGGCATTCTCCTTTGCAACAAGGGGCAAGAGGCCTTGAGAATGACAGGAGGAGCAAAGCAATTTAACCTTGCGCCTGTCTAGCTACATTCATTGGACCCAGGAGAATTTGGTGTAAGTTATTATTATCACATGTACAGTGAATAGAGTGGGATGCAGCGAAAAGCTCTTTTTTTGCGTGTTATCTAATAAAGTCAGATAATACTATGCATGTATACGATCAAGCCATACAAAGGTAGAGTAGGGTAGAAGAAAGAGAAAGATACCAGAGTGCAGAATATAGTTTCTCAGCATTTATGTAGCGTTACAGTTCCAGAGAAAAAGTCCAATGTCCGCAACAAGGTACATTTGGAAAATCTGGACTTCCCTGAAATACCAATAGCTGTCCAAATGTGAAGCAAAATCTCATAATCGTTAACTAACTAAGCATGAATAGACATCAACGGAACTGACTTTCAGAAAGAGCAGAGTACCTTGATGATGCAGTGTACCAAGTTGATTATGATAAATAAGGACAACTTTTGAAACAATAATGCAATTTTCAAAAATAACTCTCAAATGTCTTGCCTCTTCTTTCTGAAGGTTTGGTGTGCATTTGCTCTGTGGGGTGATGTCTACCCAGTAGTACTTTCTCCATTGAGCAAAATTCTTCCCCCAAGTGTGGTCCTAAAATAGTTTTGGGATACTAGCTGCTTATCCTGGTTGGGTCAGCTAAATCACAGCTAGTAGCGGTCTTAGCTTTGAATCAGATTGTTGTGGATTTTTACTCTAGGGGGTTGAGCATAGTTCACTTGACTTTCTAGTAACATGCTAAAACCCCTCTCAGATGTGATTCTTAGCCAAGACCCCATCTTCCCAGTTGGATACAAATTATTTATGGCACCATTTTAAAAGCATTCTCTTGCAGATCTGACGAATGCCATCACTACAATAAATTATTTGGTTGTTATCACTTTGTTGTCTGAAGCAGGACCATCTTAAACAAATCTGTAACATGCAGTTCTGAATGTGCCTACACACTTATAGCAGATTATGTTTAGTTTAGTTTTTAGTTTAGAGATACAGCACGGAAACAGGCCCCTCGGCCCACCGAGTGTGCGCTGACCAGCGATCCCCGCACACTAACACCATCCTACAGACACTAGGGATAATTTCAATTTTACCGAAACCAAATAACCTACAAACCTGCACATCTTTCGAGTGTGGGAGGAAACCGAAGCTACCAGAGTAAACCCACGCAGGTCACAGGGAGAACGTACAAGCTCCATACAGACAGCACCCGTGGTCAGGATTGAACCCGGGTCTCTGGCGCTGTAAGGCAGCAACTCTACTGCTGCACCACTGTTGCAGGCCGAATTTAAAAATCCAACCAACTTTTAAATTCCTATGTACTTATATATACTTGGTTTGTTGAATGTTGCGGCCTAAAATTGCACTGAATGAAAAATGTTTCGGAATATAGCAAGCTAATGAAAATCCTCAGTAGAAACATGGGCTGAGGATCTCAATATATTGCTGAAGGGTCCTGGAAGCAATTGTAACATCTCCATTGTTCAATGGTTGTGATGAACTAATTCATTGTTCACTGTTCCTGCCTGGGAGATTTATATATGTATGATGGAGTAAATGCTAATAGACGTACAAGAAATCAAATGATGTTCTTTGGTGGAAAGAAAATGAGCAATGATCAGAAAAGATAAGTCTCACTCAGATTGCCAACATCAGCATATTTGCACTAATTAATTTGATGACAATTTCACGAACTGACATTCCATATAATACACTGTTATATCATGATAATTCTGTTTGACATTTCTCATTATTAATAATAGGCATTGCAAGCACTACTATTCTAACTTCTGACTTTTTTTTCTGGTATTTTTCAAAATGGATTTCTGCTGTAAACTTTAACAAGCTTTGCAAATTAATCTGCCTCGATCGTTTACTGATTTTTACAAGTGGATGTTCAAAATGGTAAACTCTGGTTTTCTAAATCCAGACCAGAAATTTGGATTATGTCAAAGTATGAATTATTTAATGGTACTATTTAATGACATTACTGAAGCATTAAAAGGGCATACTTCTAAAGGCCTGAAACTATCACATTTGTCTAATTTCCTAAATTCTTGCACGATTTATTGATCCAATTAGTTATTAAATAGAATCGCAGCCTGAGAGTTTTTGAACAGTAGATTACTTTTTAAGAAGTTTTGTTTTCAATTGTTACTATTGACCTATCATGGATTTACTCATGTACAGATAGGAACAAACTAGACTGATGCAGACTGAGCAATTGGGAGAGGTTAGGCAGGCTGGGACATTTTTGGACCGCAGATGCTCAGGGGTGATCTTATAGAGGTGTATAAAATCAAGAGAAGAAAAGACAGGTTAATGTTTTTTCCCCCAGGGTAGGGCAAATTGTTGGATAGTTACCTATTATTTACATACTTAACTCACCTAACACCAGTTTAGAGATTGCCAGAAATCATTGATGCATGAGGGCAGATATATTTTATTTGCTGTTGGGTTACAATGCATTTGCTTTTGAATTCTAACCTTTCTTTGTTGTTCACCTGAAAAATAGAAAAATAAATCTGACCCAATTTACTATTAATTTAATCTCTTTTGCAACACCACCTTTTTTTTAATTGGAAGACACAGCATGGGAACATGCCTTTCAGCCCACCGAGTGGATGCCAACCATCGATCTCAGGTTAACACACTGATTCTATGTTATTCCACTTTCACATTGACTCCCTGCACACCAGGGGTAATTTACGGTGGCCAATTAACCTATAAACCCGATGTTTTGGGGATATGGCCCACACGGTCACATGGAGAACATGCCAACTCCACATAGACAACACCCGAGGTTGAATCATGGTCTGCCAATGTTGGGCGAGTCCAGAACCAGGGGCCACAGTCTTAGAATAAAGGGGAGGTCATTTAAGACTGAGGTGAGAAAAAACGTTTTCACCCAGAGAGTTGTGAATTTATGGAATTCCCTGCCACAGAGGGCAGTGGAGGCCAAATCACAGGATGGATTTAAGAGAGAGTTAGATAGAGCTCTAGGGGCTAGTGGAGTCAAGGGATATGGGGAGAAGGCAGGCACGGGTTATTGATAGGGGACGATCAGCCATGATCACAATGAATGGCGGTGCTGGCTCGAAGGGCCGAATAGCCTCCTCCTGCACCTATTGTCTATGTTTATGTTTCTATATCTGTGGCTGTGAGGCAGTGGCTCCACCAGCTATGCCACTGTGCCACACAAGTTAGTTTGTAACATTGTTCACTGCATTGGAACAACAATGAAAACTCATCTTAAATCATCATGATAATGACGTATGGGTTGGCTTTTTATGGCAATGGCTTGAGAGAAAAACTAAATCATGTCTATTCATTTTCACTCGCTGCCAGTATCTCCAAATGAATTTCAGCATTGGGTACACACATCATGTACAACGCACAGCTACTAACTATTGTTTGTCTAGTTTTGTTTAGCTTAATTTAGAGATACAGCGCAGAAACAGGCCCTTCGGCCCACCCAGTCCTCGCCGACCTATGATCCCCACACACCAACACTATCCTATACACTAGGGACAATTTACAATTTTACCAAACCGATAAATCTACAAACCTGTACATCTTTGGAGTGTGGGAGGAAACCGGAGCACCCGGAGAAAACCCACACTGTCACGGGGAGAACGTACAAACTCCGTACAGACAGTGCTGATAGTCAAGATCGGACAGGAGTCTCTGGTGCTGTAAAGCAGCAACTCTACCATGCCGTTTGTAACCCAATCTCATCAATTGCCATGGTAAAGCTTGGCTTTCCTAACTGAGATCTTTGAAATTAAGAATGAGTTGAACCTGTTCACTGCCAAGATATGTTTTCACTTGTATACACTGACCCCGTATACTTGGGTGTGGCATTGCGCAGGTTAATAGTGCAGATATTATACTTTTTTTAGTTTTAGTTTAGAGATACAGCGCGGAAACAGGCCCTTCGGCCCACCGAGTCTGCACCAACCAGCGATGCCCGCACACTAACACAATCCTGCACACACTAGGGACAATTTACATATACACCAAGCCCACGTCGGGTGGCGCCCTCAGCCATGGCAGCCTCGTCTACAGTCTGTCTGTCTTATTGTCTTTTTTGGTATCTTTAGTGTGTTTTAAAAAGTATGTGTTAATGTTAATGTCTGTGTAAATGTTCTCTGGTTTGTTTTATATGGGGGGTGGGGGGGAAACTTCTTTTCAATCTCATACCTTGCCGGAGATGCGATTTTTTTCTCCAGTCACTCTGCGGCCTAACATCATGGAGCTGGCGGCCATGCTCGAGACTGACTTTGAGCTCCACCGCGGGGCCCTGGACTTACCATGTTTCTATGTTTCTAAAATGTAGAGAGAGTTCTGCACAGTTTTTGTTTTGCACATATTTTTTAATTACAAATATAGCTTATTTTTTAAATAAAAATGTCCTGATGTTCATAGATACATAGATACATAGAAAATAGGTGCAGGAGTAGGCCATTCGGCCCTTCGAGCCTGCACCGCCATTCAATATGATCATGGCTGATCATCCAACTCAGTATCCCGTACCTGCCTTCTCTCCATACCCCCTGATCCCCTTAGCCACAAGGGCCACATCTAACTCCCTCTTAAATATAGCCAATGAACTGGCCTCAACTACCCTCTGTGGCAGAGAGTTCCAGAGATTCACCACTCTCTGTGTGAAAAAGTTTTTCCTCATCTCGGTCTTAAAGGATTTCCCCCTTATCCTTAAGCTGTGACCCCTTGTCCTGGACTTCCCCAACATCGGGAACAATCTTCCTGCATCTAGCCTGTCCAACCCCATAAGAATTTTGTACATTTCTATAAGATCCCCTCTCAATCTCCTAAATTCTAGCGAGTAATAGCGAGTTCATCGACTAATGTTATATGCCTGGACATACAGTGATTGATCAGTTTACCCCTATCCCTTGACTGCAGTACCTTTATGGCAGAGAGATTTTATTTTTTAAAGCAATGCCCTGCTGCTGTAAACAATAGCAATTAAACCTAAATATAAATTTTGCATCACCTACCCTTTCCACTTTCCAGTTGGTCAGCTGTTTGGTATAATTTCTAATGTAACAAAGTCATAATTTTCTCAATTATATTCCAGACAGCTAAACACAATTTCAGTCACTACAGTGAGCTACTTTACTTCAATGGGACTTTACGAGCTAAGGGAGTTCAAAGGAATTACGTATTCAGAACATGATTCATTTTAGATGGCAAAAATAATAACTGCTCTTCATGGTTGAACCAAGCTAACCCCGACATGACATGAAGTGCTCTGTGGAAACAGAACAGTCCTGCATATTAGTATTTCTGAACTCTTCTTGGGATAAAATCATATATTCAGCCTGGGGCGGAAAACCCGGGGGGGCCAGAGGGGACACGTCCCCTCCATGTTTTGACAGGTGGGGGACATCCCCCCCCCAAGTTTTTGTGATCCGGATTTTAAAATCTCCGCTTTCCGCGAGACAGTGGGGGTGGGACTGATGATCGAGGGCGCTGATTGGACGAGAGAGACGTCGGTCAGCAGGCAATGGGGGCGGGACATGATTCAGCGCGATGATTGGAGGAGGGAGACGTGGCACAGACCTGCGCGATCGATCCCGGCTGGGTCTCCGGCGCTGTCCCGTCCCCACCCGAGTGCCCCCCCCACCCCCACGGGTGGCCAAAGGTCGGCAGCAAAGATCCTCCGCTTTAGGATCTTTGGTCGGCAGTCAGACCGGCCAGCGCAGAAAAACAGCGCTAAACCCAGCTAACTCTGCCTGTCCCACCAGGTGAGATTACAACCCTTCCTGGACTTGCGGGAAATATGGCCAGCACGGAGAAGCAGCGCTGGTATCCCGTCAGTCCAGCCAGGACTGTAGGTTAACCCGGTGAAGACAGGCAGTTGAGCTGCATTTAGTGCTGGATTGAGCCTCCGAAGCCTCGCGTGCATGTGTGTGAGTGTCCATGTTTTGATAGCGAGTTATGCTCTTGTATTCAGCCACCATTTTACACAGGTATTGTGATCTCTGTGACATCAAAATCCAATGATAGAGCTGCAGCATTACAACGCCAGAGAACTGGGCTTGATCTTGACCTCCATTACTGTCAGTGTAGAGTTTGCACGTTCTCCTTTTGACCGCATGGGTTTCCTCCGGGTGGACCGGTTTCCTCCCACATCCGAAAGACGTGCGGGTTTACGGGTGAATTGGCCTCTGGTGTGTAGGGAGTGGATGAGAAAGTGAGTCAAAAAGACCCTTCTTCAGACTGAGAGTCGGGGGAGTGACAGTAAGATTGTGGTTGCTCGAGAGAAAGTGTAAAGGATCTTCCTCGAGCTAGTGCCTGGAATGGCACATTTCAGCTTTGAAGGTTAGACTAGCTAAGCTGTGTTTGTTCTCCTTGGAGCAGAAGGCTGAGGAATGGCGACGATGGGTGGCAGATGGAGTGGGGATTGAGATGTACATGATGAGCAAGGCAATGGTACAGAGTGAGTAACCATGGCCGAGGGGGCCATCGGCTTAAGGAAACGAGTAGAAGGTTTAGAAATGATTTGGGGAATAATTTTGTACACCCAGATTGTGGCTGGAATGTGGAGTGCACTGCCTCGCAGAAGGAAGGAAGTAATCTCACAACTTTGTAGTATTTATATGAGCACTTAAATCTCTGTTACAAAGAAATGGATGGAAAATTACAATAGAATGGACAGATACTTGCTGGCTAGCATGGAACAATGGGCCGAACTACTTATTACCATGCTCTATGACTGTATATGTTTAGTTTAGTTTACGATACGATACAATATGATAGGACTGTATTCATACCTGGAGGGAAATTGGTTATTATTGTTGTCACATGTACTGAGGTACAGTGAAAAGCTTTTTGTTTGCATGCTATCCAGTCAAAGAAAAGACGATACATGATCACAATCAAACCGTCCATTTTATTTTTGTTCTATGCTCATATTTTATATTCATATCGATGTGTTGATTTTCATGCCATTTCTGTATATGTTTGATCTTTACCACATTGCTGTAACTGATTTTGTAAATCAAGAACGTTCCAAATCGAATAAAGAACAATTTTATAGGTGTTAGCTCATGTTGTTTAAGAGCATTTAATCACAGCCCTTAATTTATAATTAAAAAATGATTACAAATCAAAAAGGTGTTAGCAGCATCTGTATTGGCAAAATGTATTAAGTCAAGGCTAAAATAAATCATTTGTTGGAAATGTTATGCTTGATTATATTCAGATGATCATTTGATTAAGAATTCCAAGGAACAGAAATAATTGAAAATTGATTTGATACATTGCAAATTAGGCTTGAACTAGGAACACATTTATTTAGAGTTGATCAGCTTCATACGAGCTGCCGGAATGGAAATGACATTTTCACCTCTAATTTATTATATCACGAACGTTTATCGAGCTGAGCTTTTACTTTTGGTACTTTTACATTTATATAGCATCTTATGTGATCTCAAAATGTCCCTGTACATGGCTTTTAAAGTGTGGGGCTGTGTAATGTAGGACAATATTGGTGCCAATTTGTGCACAGATTGCCCAGGACAAAGAGAGACTCTCTCCTGTCATTTAATACAATTATGACACGGGGTATTTTACAATTCATCTGAAGTCAACGTATCCTGCAGTGATGTACTGCAGAGGGCCCCAACTAGATACAATGGTGGCATTGCAAATATGACAGTGGCATTGGGCATATGACTGGCATTGCAGATACGATTGTGCCATTTGTGGCATTGCAGATATGACGGTAGCATTATGGATATGACGGTGGCATTGTGGATATGACGATGGCATTGTGGATATGACGGTGGCATTGTGGATATGACGATGGCATTGTGGATATGACTGGCATTGTGGATATTACTGGCATTGTGGATATGACTGGCATTGTGGATATTACTGGAATTGTGGATATTACTGGCATTGTGGATATTACTGGAATTGTGGATATGACTGGCATTGTGGATATGACAGTGGCATTGCAGATATGACGGTAGCATTATGGCTATGACGGTAGCATTGTGGATATGACTGGTATTGTGGATATGACTGGCATTATGGCTATGACGGTGGCATTGTGGATATGACTAGCATTGTGGATATGACGGTAGCATTGTGGATATGACTGGAATTGTGGATATTACTGGCATTGTGGATATTACTGGCATTGTGGATATGACTGGAATTGTGGATATGACTGGCATTGCAGATATGACTGGCATTATGGATATGACGGTAGCATTATGGCTATGATGGTGGCATTGTGGATATGACTGGCATTCTAAGTTCTACATCGTCTGTCTGTTTCCCTCCACAGAAGCTGCCTGACCCGCTGACTTCCTCCAGCACATTGTTTTTTGCTCAGCACTCCTACACCGCTTTAGGCTTTCCGCTCAGTCTCAATTAAACGGGACACAATCAGATCCTTCGGGCTGAGAGGCAGGAGTTATTGCCCGATAGCACCAGAAACCCAGGTTCGATCCTGACTACGGGTTTACCCATCTCACTGCAACCACATGGGGTTTCCCCCGGGTGCTCCGGTTTTTTCCCACACCCCGAAGGCGTGCAAGTATGTAGGTTAATAGGCCTCTGTAAATTGTCCCTAGTGTGTTGGATAGAACTAGTGTGAACGGGTGATCACTGGTCGGTGTGGACTCGGTGGGCCGATGGGCCTGTTTCCCTGCTGTATCTCTAAGAATTATGGTCTGAGTGGAGCTGAGCTGAGCTGGGAGCATTGAGCACTCACTGAGTCAATGAGGCCGGCTAGAAGTTGCCCTACCTGTGACTGCACACTCTCTGATTCTGATACATTGATTTTGCGGTCCTCATCCACACGCTGATTTTGTTCATGTTGGACTTACAAACAGTTCTCAGGAAGGGAATCCTGTCGTAGCCTGCGGTTACAATGGGCATGCTTCAACTGACCCCTCCCTTTTGCCTCCCACCTTGTCCATTGGGCACAAGCCGTTTCTTCTTCTCAGCCTGCAGGCTGTAATAAACAACTATGTATCAAAACCCTCGAAGGTCCACGACTAATCTCAGTCCGAAAAGGATGTCGACCCGAAATGTCCTCTGCCCGTTTCTGCCCAGACATTACCAACCTGCTGAGTTCCTCCAGCACTTTGTGTTTTGCTCAGGATTCCACCATCTACAGTTCCTTGTGTCTCCCTTCATCCAACAGGAGAAGCTGAAGTATAAATAGAAAGCAGTCTCTCAGTCAAGGCAGCATTCTTCCTAATGGCCCTGTCCCACTGTATGAGTTCATTCAAGAGCTCTCCCGAGTTTAAAAAAAATTTGTGGTAAGCACGTAGAATGAACGTAGCGGGTACGTCGGAGCTCAGGGACGTCCCTTAGTGGCTCGAAACGCTAACGGCAGGAACTTGGGAAGACTCGCTAACGGCAGGTAAGCTCGGGAAGACTCGTGAAGATTTTTCAACATGTTGAATGAACTCTTGAATGAACTCGTACAGTGGGACAGGGCTTTAAGTTGTAAACTCTGACACTGAGGGTGGACACTATCAAAGTATCATTGTAAAGGTTATGCAGTGTTTGAGCATTTCCTCTAGCTTTTCTCTTACGATAAAGCCTAATTCATCCTAATACACACACACCTAGACACACAATCAATGCCATTCAGATGATCTGTACCTCTATTTATACATTAGAGTGAAGAAAGTTGTGTTACAGCATTATAACGTTACAGTTACAGTTACACACCACATTGCAGGCCAAGGATTTTTACTCTGTAACTGCAATTTTTAATGCTGTAACACTACTTTCTTCTTGTATTTTTCTCTTTGTACTGTATTAATTAAATATAGTTTGATTGTACTCCAGTATAGTATGATTTGACTGGATAGTATGCAAATAAGGTTTCTCACTGTACACATGACAATAATAAACCATTACCAATAACAAAACCAATTCCAATAATGGTAGAGTATTTGTATATTAGAAACATAAAAAACATAGAAAATAGATGCAGGAGTAGGCCATTCAGAGCCAGCATTGCCATTCAATATGATCATGGCTGACCATCCAGAATCAGTACCCCGTTCCTCCTTTCTCCCCATATCCCTTGATTCTGTTAGCCCTGAGAGCTATATCTAACTCTCTCTTGAAAACATCCAGTGAATTGGCCTCCACGGCCTTCCGTGGGAGAGAATTCCACAGATTCACAACTCTCTGGCTGAAAATGTTTTTCCTCATCTCAGCCCTAAATGGCCTACTGCTTATTCTTCCACTGTGACCCCTGCTTCTGGACTCCCCCAACATCGGGAACATTTTTCATTATTGAAGCGCTCTGCGCAGGTATATTCATGGAACATTTGTTAACATCAGCAGGAACATGGAGAAAGGACTATTATAATAGAGGAAGAATGATGGATAATGCAGGACCAACGTTAGACTAGTCACCAGTCACTGTAGTTGGTCCTGCATTATCCATCATTCTTCCTCTATTATAATAGTCCTACCGTCATTCCCATACTAACGTTTTGTTTTACACATGCCATGAATTAGGCAGAAAAGGAACTTCCACAGGTACTGTTTAAAGTAAGTAAATCTTGGTCAACAGACAGAGTTAGGCTATTCTCTCCCCATTTCTCAGATGATAGGATTTTTTGTTGCTCGTTCAAGCTCGATTTATATTTCTATCTTTACTGACAACATTGTGGCCATTCTTGGCGCTAACCTTGTTGAGACCAGGGAGCTCAATCTTAACACAACTCAATCAAACCCTCATAGACGTGACGTTCCCCATCATCGAGGAAGCCAGCTCCAGCTCATCAGAGCCTGAATCTTTCCAATTTGGATCCAAAACGGTTTTCAATTGCCCGTAATATGCCAGCCAGTTCCAATTTAAAAAGCAAACACATTATTTTAAGATAACAGAAAATCAAACCATGGTAGCTAATTCTGCTACATTTCTGCTTGTCAAACCTACTCGGAGATGCACTGCTTGAATTACTAAGGTGAACTAAACTGTTTGGAAATACAGACCCAGGCATCTGTAAGCAAATGCAGTGGAAATATGGTGATTCTCTCTCATTATTCATACATTGATGATGCAAGGTTTCTTTGACACAATGTGATGTTTCATGCACTGATTTCCAAAGGCAGCTTGAAAGGTAATACAGTGCAGGATTATTTGAATCAATGAATCAGGTGATTTGCCAAGCACTATGTGTTCCCATTCTACACAAACTGACAGCACAGCCCACTGATACCTGAAATGGAATAATTTCTGTCCACATGAATCTTGCTGATTGGAACTGTCTGTTTAGCATTCTTAAATAATAGTGTTTCCTGAAGTGTTTATGCTGGAAATGATATAGGTGGAGACTAAGGGGAGTTTGAGTTTTCAAAGACACCATTCATTGAGTGTTGGTAAAATTGGTAAAATTGAAGATATTTTGTGAGATTAAGTCTGACAAAGAGATTCTCTCAACGAAAAACCATGTTCTGGATATTTGAAATATGGGAGGAAAACAGAGCACCCTGAGAAAGCCCACAGGGACAACGTGCAGACTCACTACAGCACCTATAGTCAGGATCAAACCCGGGTCTCTGGTGCTGTAAGGATGCAACTCTACTGCTGCACATCTGTGCTGAATGATCAGCAATTCTTTACCCATGTTAGTATAATGCATCTGATGCTATGTAGTCAATCCTGTGTTGTGCTTCACCAAAAGCCTTCTGAAAATCCGCAAAAACAACAATCACTGCTTCCCCCCCATATCTTTTCTACTTGCCACTTCGGACTCCAGTAAGTTAGTCAGGCATAATTTGTCTTTTGAAAAATAGGTAAAGAATAGTGCTTTGACAGGGCGACTATGGAACAACCAATCAGGAAAATGGAGTCACAAGGAACTGCAGATGCTGGTTTACAAAATGCTGGCAACTATCAGGAAATATCACTTGAACGCAAAGAGTTATTAACATTTGCTTGTCTTTCAAGGGCAACAAAATTTGATGACAATTTGATTGTAATCCTGAAAAGATTAGGTGAGACCACATCTGGAGTATTGTGTACAGTTTTGGTCTCCTAATTTGAGGAAGGACATCCTTGTGATTGAGGCAGTGCAGCGTAGGTTCACGAGATTGATCCCTGGGATGGCGGGACTGTCATATGAGGAAAGATTGAAAAGACTAGGCTTGTATTCACTGGAGTTTAGAAGGATGAGGGGTTTTCTTATAGAAACATATAAAATTATAAAAGGACTGGACAAGCTAGATGCAGGAAAAATGTTCCCAATGTTGGGCGAGTCCAGAACCAGGGGCCACAGTCTTAGAATAAAGGGGAGGTCATTTAAGACTGAGGTGAGAAAAAACGTTTTCACCCAGAGAGTTGTGAATTTATGGAATTCCCTGCCACAGAGGGCAGAGGAGGCCAAATCACTGGATGGATTTAAGAGAGAGTTAGATAGAGCTCTGGGGGGGCTAGTGGAGTCAAGGGATATGGGGAGAAGGCAGGCACGGGTTATTGATAGGGGACGATCAGCCATGATCACAATGAATGGCGGTGCTGGCTCGAAGGGCCGAATGGCCTCCTCCTGCACCTATTTTCTATGTTTCTATGTCTAAAATTGAAGTGTCAAAACCTACAGTGGATGACTAATTAAATGAATGTAATACCAAATAAATTTATGAAAAATAAATTAGAGATAAAAACGTGACAGTAAAATTAGTCAATGTCCTTAGAAACAGAATAAATCACCCATCCAAATGTTAGAAAATGAAATCTCGGTATTTAAAAATGTTCCCCTCATTTAGCAATTGAACTAATAAAAAATTAGCCCATCTATATTTGAGCTCTAAAGTTGATAATGATACTAAATTAATACAGCAGGTGTTTCGTTAATAGACTGTATTTATCTTTTTTTTTAATTTTTTTTAAATTTTTATTTATTAGAAGTACATTACATTACAACCACATACATTAATACTCATCATTTATATCTTCTTACAATTAATGTACTCCCTTTATTTTTTTTTTTTACACTAGAAAAGGAAAAGATTGAAAGAAAGAAGAAAGTGAAGGAAAAAGTGAAAGTGTAGAAAAGTGTAGAAAATGTAACAACAAAAAAGGACGAAGACCCTATAAGAGCGAAATTAAAAACAAAAGAAAAAGAGTTAAGAAATAGGCCCTAGGAAAAAAAAGAGAAAGAGAGAGAGGAAAAAAAAAGAAAAACAAATATTTTTTTGAGCATTACGTAAATAGGACATACCAACTCTTCAACTATCATCCCCCCTTACCTGACCTCAATTTTTTATTTTTTTTTAAGTACTTTTGCACCCTATGTTTGTAATAATTCTATAAATGCAGACCACGTCAGGTGGAAGTGATTTGGTTTACCTGCTAGGAAGAGTCTTATCTCTTCTAGGTGTAATGTTTCAAACATATTTGAAATCAGACTGTATTTATCTTGATTAAAGAACAACAAACTGATTTATTAGACATTTCATTTATCAACCTTCAACCTTTCAACCATTCAAAGCTTTTAGTTAATAGTGGAACAGTGA
Source organism: Malacoraja senta (assembly GCA_038087875.1). Lineage (NCBI taxonomy): Eukaryota > Metazoa > Chordata > Chondrichthyes > Rajiformes > Rajidae > Malacoraja > Malacoraja senta. The sequence continues at coordinate 19,659,399 of CM075986.1, read as the reverse complement.
CGCAGCTGGTAGATTTTCTGCCACATAGTTCAATCCTGACTATGGGTGTTATCTGCGGGGATTTTGATCATTCTCCCTGTAACCACATGGGATTCCGTTGGTTGCTCCACTCTCCTCCCACATCAGTCCAGTTCACTTCAGTTTAGTTTATTGTCACGTGTACCGAGGTACAGTGAAAAGCTTTTGTTGCGTGCTAACCATTCGGCGGAGAGACAAATACATGATTACAATCGAGCCATTCACCGTGTACAGATAAATTAAGGGAATAACGTTTAGCGCAAGATAAAGTTAATGAAGTCCGATCAAAGATCGGGACACCAATGAGGTAGATAGTAGGTACACAAAAATGCTGGCGACACTCAGCGGGTGCAGGAGCATCTATGGAGCGAAGGAAATAGGCAACGTTTCGGGCATGAAACCCTTCTTCAGGTAGATAGTAGTTCAGGACTGCTCTCTAGTTGTGGTAGGATGGTTCAGTTGCCTGATAAAAGCTGGGAAGAAACTCTCCTTGAATCTGAGTGTGTGCATTTTCATACATGTACCTTTTGCTTCACGGGAGAGGGGAGAAGAAGGAGTGGCCAAGGTGCGATTCGTCCTTGATTAAGCTGCTGGCCTTGCTGAGGCAGCGTGAGGTATAAATGGGGTCAATGGAAGGGACAGGCAGCATCTCTGGAGAGAAGGAATGGGTGACGAGGGGATGGAGAGAGAGGGAAAGCAAGGGCTATTTGAAGTTAGAGAAGTCAATGTTCAAACTGCTGGGGTGTAAGCTACCCAAGCGAAATATGAGGTGCTGATCCTCCAATTTGTGCTGGACCTCACTCTAACAATGGAGGAGGCTCAGGACTGAAAGATCAGGTTGGGAATGAGAGGGGGAGTTGAAGTGCTGAGCCAGGTAGGTTAAGGTGGACTGAACGGAGATCTCAACCTAAATCGTCACCCATTCTTTCTCTCCAGAGATGGTGCCTGTCTCGCTGAGTTACTCCAGCAGTTTGTGTCTACCTTTGATTTAAACCAGCATTTGCAGTTCTTTCCTACACAGTCAATGGAAGGGAGGTTGGTTTGTGTGATAGTCAGGGCTGCGTCTACAATTCACTACAATTTCTTACGGTCTTGGATGGAGCTGTTCCCAAACCAAGCTGTGATGCATCCCGATAAAATGCTTTCTATGGTGCTTCTCTCCCTCAGAGGGCGGTGGAGGCCAGTTCTCTGGATACTTTCAAGAGTGAGCTAGGTAGGGCTTTTAAAGATAGCGGAGTCAGGGGATATGGGGAGAAGGCAGGAACGTGGTATTGATTGTGGATGATCAGCCATGATCACATTGAATGGTGGTGCTGGCTCGAAGGGCCGAATGGCCTACTCCTGCACCTATTGTCTATTGTCTATCTGTAGGAGTTGGTGAGAGTTGTCGGGGACATGCCGAACCTCCTCAGCCTTCTAAGTAAGTAGAGTCATTGGTGTGCTTTCATGGTCATTGCTTCAACATGGGTGGTCCAGAAGTTGTTGGTGATATTGACTCCCAGGAATTTGAAGTTTTCAACCATCAATGGAAACTGGGGTTTGTGTACCGCTTATCTTCCTGAAGTCGATCCCCATCTCCTTTGTCTCGCTGACATTGAGAGGAAGGTTGTTGTCTCGACACCAGGACATCAATTTCCATCCTGTACCCTTCATTATTTAATATCCGGCCCTCAATGGTGATGTTGGCTGTGAATTTGTAAATTAGATTTGTACATGGCTGCACACTCGTGTGTATACAGGGAGTAATGAAGGGGGCTGAGAACGCATCCTTGTGTTGAGGATTATCATAGAGGGTGATTTGTCACCTCAAAGACATGTGGGTCTATAGATGATTTGGGCTTCTGTAAATTACCCCTAGTGTGTCGGGAGTGGATGAGAAAGTGGGACAGCGTAGAATTCATGTGAATGGGTGATCGATGGTTGGTGTAGACTCAGTGGGACGTATTCCATGCTGGATCTCAAAACTAAACACAACTTGTCGGACATGACAAACTTTGTCAGTTGTGGGGGAAAAAAAATCCATTGAAATGCCATCTCGTGTGGTTGTACAGAATAGACGTGTGATGTCGGAATCAAAACGTATATAAGATATGTATAAACTCCAAAAAAAGTCGTGAAAAATAAGAAGCATGCCTGCATCAATTATCTGTTTTGATTTGTCTGATAAGATAAAGGAAAGGGGAAAAACCTGCCTGTGGTCCTGATATTAATTATTTTTCAAGAACCAGGAGTCAAGTCAACAATTGTTATATGTGCCGATAACAGCAATGGAATTCTTATTTGCAGCAGCCTAACAAGCCCCTAGGTGCAATACAAACAGATACAATATAATAAGCAAAAAGAAAACACAATAACTTAAGAACCATGATACTAGATAGCAATAATAGTACAAGAACCAAAGTCCATAATGCAACTGGATTAGACAATGTCCATAGAAGTTCACAGTTGCTGAGTTGTTGTGTGGCCCATCAATTGCACGATGTTGCTGGAAAGAGGCTATTCTTGAATTTGGTGGTCACGTTTTTCAGGCTCCTGTAATTTCTTCCCGATGCTAATCGTGAGATATGAATGTGGCCACTCTAAAAAAACTTCAATACCACGTTCCTGATATAGGCTACCTTTTTGGGGCTGCCCCTCCTACAGTTCCCTTCAATGGTCAGTACCTGTCGGTATCCATCATTGATTCCTACTGGCAATGTAGCATTCAAGAACTTTGCTGACCTCAAGTTCCAACTGAGTTTTACGCGGGTCTCATGAAAAAGCAACTATATGAACAATAAATGTAAGGCCTCATATTTATTGGCAAATCTTGCAAAGTCAAAGTTGGTGGAAAGAAGCAGGAAAGGCAGCAGTGATTTTGCAAAATATGGTCTATTTTGCCAAGGCTCATTCTTCAATATATCCAAAGGCTGTCAATGACCCTAACCCAATGGAGGTCAGTGCCATCAAGAGAGACGAGAAGTAAAGTGAAGAATTTAAATCACAATTTGTTTGAACTACTTGCAACAGAAGATATCGTTGCAAGAAGATAGACACAAAAACCTGAAGTAACTCAGCGGGACAGGCAGCATTTCTGGAGAGAAGGAATGGGTGACGTTTCGGGTAACGTCGCCCATTACCTTCTCTCCAGAGATGCTACCTGTCTCGTTGAGTTACTCCAGCTTTTTGTGTCTATCTTCTGTTTAAACCAGCATCTGCAGTTCCTTCCTACACATATTGTTGCAAGAGTTTTCATGGTACCAATCGCAATTTTTTTGTTTGCCTTGTTTGTTCCATTGTGTTGTAATTTAGCTCTATTGACTTGGTTTATTGCATTCATAAATTGTCAACGGGATATTGTATGCACTAGCTGTTACCAGCTAAATCAAGATTAAGAAATAAAAAGGATAAATCAGATGACCATAATCTCCACAATACCATCCAAACTGTTGCAATTGTAGTCGGGCACCAAATATTTGACCTAACTAATTCTCGTGATCAATAAAGCTCGAACGTGTAATTACAAAATGCATTATTTCAAGCTGTTACTCTAGTATTGAGGTTTCTGTCATTCATCATTTCTGCTTATTCTTGATCTCTATGGATTGGACTTTATTTTACAGTCCACACCAGAGACCAACACAAGATCTCAGGCAAAACTCAAAGTGTTGGACACAGTCAGTGGGCCAGGCAGCATCTGTTTCAGGTCAAGATCCTACAAGATACGATCACATCTTTAAACAACCATACTTTGAGGGGATTTTGCAGTTTAGTAGCCAAATGAAAATCTTCAAAGTAGCCATAATTTGAGGAGCCTTCGAAGTAGCCTTTCAATCCAAAATGCTGCCTGTCCCTTCCCTCTACATGTGACCTGACCCGATGAGTTCCTCCAGAACTTTATGTTTTGCTAAAGATTCCAGCACCGGCACATTTCTGTATCCTTCTATATCATTCGGGATGGACACAAAAAGCTGGAGTAACTCAGCTGGTCAGGCAGTATTACTGGAGAAAAGGAATAGGTGATGTTTCCTCCCGTCCTCCAGTCCGCATCCCCCAGTCTTGTCCTACTTCACACCTTCTGCAATTTCGTAATTATTCTCTCACAAGAACAGCTGAAGATTAGAGTAGATTGAGCTTTTCTAGGAGTTGTAAACAGTGCTAATTAATTGGGATCCGATATGACAATCGCTGTTTTTTTCTCTCTACTCTCCACCTCTCAATCCATCACCCTGATCCATTAATCTCCTTGACCGAACTGAAAGGGATCAAGTTGCCACTCTAAAAAACGTCCATAGCTGTTATGTATTCATTGCAGAAACTAGAAACTGCAGATACTTGTTTACCAAGCAAAGACACACAGTGCTGATGTAACTCAATGGGTCAGGCGGCATCCCTGGAGAACATGGATAGGTGACGTTTCGTGTCAGGACCCTTCTTCAGACACCTCGGTATAATGTGCACCTCTCTTGTGATCTCCACATCCTGAAGAGGAACAATGGTGGAGATTGAGTGGCTTTGAGTGGAGACATATTTGCATGGTGGATATTTGGAACGAGCTGCCAGACGAAGTAATTGAAGGAGGTACAATAACAGCATAAAAAAGACATGGAGAGGAAAGATTTAGAGGGATATGTAACAAACGTGGGGAAATGGGACGAGTTTAGATGGGGCACCTTAATCATCATGGACGGGTTGGGCCGAAGGACATGTTTCCATGCTGTATGACTCGTGTTACAAACTTATTTCCTCGGAAAGGAACAAACTGGGATGGTACTTATTCTTTACTCTTCATGTGAGCATTTTATTCTTCCGAATTGTGCAGATGAAAAGATGCAAAATTTCAATTCTCCTCCCATCGACTGTTTCAAGATTAATATTCACCATTGAATAAAATTGAATAATTTCACCCAAAGTCTACTTACCTCATCTTTCTCAGCAGCAGCACTATTCTGATCAATATACGCAGGAATGAATTATAACTGATAATATTCAATACCTTAAACATCTAAGTGCTCTAAGATTATAAAAGAACTGTTGCTTATCTAACGTTCAATTACGGTCAAGGTTCCTTTTGTTCCTTTTAATGGATTATTTCAGCTGAATATTACATCTTCATTCCATTCAACACTGGCCATACTTCATGTATATAAAACAGAAATGCTGTGATTGCAGCTCATTTACCATGCCTAGTGATGGAGCAATTCACAGCTCTCCTCAGTCAGGCTTCAAATTTCACAGAAAAGCAATGTTTTAATAAGCATCTATGTTCCCTGGTGTTTCTGCTGGACCATTGACCTGACTAATGGCGAGTCAGTGCAAAACGCAAAGTGCTGGAGTAACTCGGCAGGTCAGGCAGCAATTGTGAGGCAGGGAATGGACAGATGCTGTTTCAGGTCGTGACCCTTCTTCAGACTGGCTACAGTAAGGGGGAGAAAGCTAGAAAAGGGGGTCAGGACAAAACATGGCAAGTGATAGGTGGATACAGGTAAGGTGGGGAGTGGGGGAGGGGTCAATTGCCAGTTGGGTGGAGTAAGTGACGATATTTAGAGGTAAAAAAAAGATTAAAGAGTGTCAGAGGAAAGAATTGGAGTGACATACGTAGGTAGAATGGGACAAAGAGACGGGCAGGAGACCGGGAGAAATGGATACGCAGCAGTTTTTGGGGTGGAGACCCAGGAAAGAGAGAGGGTATTTTCTCAGCCTTTCCTTTTCCACATTAACAATTTCTCTCCGTTGCAGCTATATTTCCAAAATACCCCTCAACTCTGCTATCATCCCTGTAATTCTTCATTGCACCTCTCTAGTTGACTTCATTCTCATTATGTTATGGAGACCAGAACTCTGCACCATACGGCAACTACAAAGTTCCATGTAAGGTCAGCTTAATTTCACTGCTTTTCAATTTGATTACTCTAAAGATTAACCCTGGTGTTCTGCTTGATTTGGTTAATGGCCTTATTGCTTTGCACCATCGCATTCACTGTTTTTTTCCCGTCAGCATTGAGGCCACTGTGCCCTGATACCTTAATCAAATCATTATTTTCTAAACAGCATGTAGAATTTGCTTATTAGTTACAAATCCAGTTTGTAGGTTTTTAACGAGGATAGACACAAAATGCGGGAGTAACTCAGCTGGACAGGCAACATCCCCAGATAAGAGGGAATGGACGGTTCGGATCGAGACCCTTCTTAGCTATCTTGCATTTTGATGCAAGTCTTCCCCAGCAGTATTCATGGCAGAGAATGGACATACATTGTAAAGTACAGCTACTCATCATCATCATCATCATCATCACCATCATCATCATCATCATCACCATCATCATCATCATCATCATCACCATCATCACCATCATCACCATCATCACCATCACCACCATCATCACCATCATCATCATCATCATCACCATCACCATCATCACCATCATCACCATCATCACCATCATCACCATCATCATCACCATCATCACCATCATCATCATCATCATCATCATCATCATCACCATCATCACCATCATCATCATCATCATCACCATCACCATCATCATCATCATCACCATCACCATCATCATCACCATCATCATCACCATCATCATCATCACCATCATCATCATCATCACCATCATCATCATCATCATCATCATCATCACCATCACCATCATCATCACCATCATCATCACCATCATCATCACCATCATCACCATCATCACCATCATCACCATCACCATCATCACCATCACCATCACCATCATCATCATCATCATCATCACCATCATCATCATCATCACCATCATCACCATCATCACCATCACCATCATCACCATCATCACCATCATCACCATCACCATCATCACCATCACCATCATCACCATCACCATCATCATCACCATCATCACCATCATCATCATCATCACCATCACCATCATCACCATCATCATCATCACCATCATCATCACCATCATCATCACCATCATCATCATCACCATCATCATCACCATCATCACCATCATCACCATCATCACCATCATCACCATCATCACCATCATCACCACCATCATCACCACCATCATCACCACCATCATCACCATCATCATCACCATCATCATCATCACCACCATCATCACCACCATCATCACCACCATCATCATCACCATCATCATCATCATCATCATCATCATCATCATCACCATCATCACCATCATCACCATCATCACCATCATCGACAACCACTTAAAGTCATGAATGTCCTCCAAATGCAGCTGTACGCCCGTGCGCTGTATCGTTTACTGTGGGGACACTGGTGCATGCACAGCCACCGCATAGTCCTTGACACTCTTTGAATCACTTCCCTCTGGAAGGCGACTCCGGACTGTCAAAGCTGCCACAGCCAGACATAAAAACAGTTTTTATCCACGAGTAGTTGCTCTACTCAACAGCCAAAAATCTGTAGCCTCCCTTTGATCTGGTATTTTGTTGGTTCACATGCTTCTTTGATCAAAGGTGTTTTATCATTAATGTTTTATTATTATTAATGTTTAGTGTTTTCTGAGTCATTTGTAACTGTCACTGTATGTCATGTTGTTACTTGTGGGCGGAGCACCAAGGCAAATTCCTTGTATGTGAATACTTGGTCAATAAACTTACTTACTTGCTTACAGAGACAGCCCTGGGTCTAATAGCATAGAGTCCCTTTCGGCCAGCCACCTTCCTCCGTTTGTTTCAACGTTAAAGTCTTCTTCTTGAGCCGCGCTTTGTCGGGAGCTGCTTCTTTGACCTGCCCGCCATGGGTGACCCTGTCAGGAGCATAGTTTCCGACGGTTTAGCTCTCAGGATCTTATGCACATGCCAGCCACAATAAGGTGGAAACCCTCGGAGAGGACAACAATTCACAACTATTTGGAGTACAGGTCCATGGTTCCCTAAAAGTGGTGAGTTGGGAGGGCAGTGTGGTGAAAGAATGCGTTTGGCACACTTGCTTTCATTAAGACGGGTATTGAGTACAAAAGTTGCAATATCATGATGTAATTGTACAAGCCGTTGGAGTACAGTATGCAGTTCTGGTCGCCAAGCTGCAGGAAAATATTATTAAGTTGGAAAGGGTGCAGAAGAAAGTCACCAGGATATTATACCGGGGCTTGTGGGCTTTGGTAACAAGGAGAGGTTGGATAGTCTGGGATTATTATCTTTGATGAGTAGGATTTACAGCCAGCCAATCGATCAATAGCTCTGCTGCTCCACCCACCGCCCCCCTCGCCAAACCCCCATCAATCTCACGGATTTCAACCGTCCTCCTATCATTTGTCACGTCCAATCAGGCCGGGGCAAAACCCACCGCCGACCCGCTCCAGTCCTGACCAATCCCTGCCCCATCCCGACTCCATCCCGACCAATCCCTGCCCCATCCCGACCAATCCCTGCCCCATCCCGACCAATGCCTGGCCCATCCCGACTCCATCCCGACCAATCCCTGCCCCATCCTGACCAATCCCTGCCCCATCCCGACCAATGCCTGGCCCATCTCGACTCCATTCCGACCAATGCCTGTCCCATGCAAAGGTGTGGATCGAACCTGGGTCCTTGAAGCTGAGAGATAACAATGCTCACCATTATACCACGGTGTCACCTCTTCCTGTACAAAGCTTCTCATAGTGTTCATTGGTGTCTTCTGTCTTTAATATTCGAGCATTAAAGATTTTTCACAATTCCATGCAAAGTCTAAAAGGTTCAAAGATTATTCAGTTGATGTAATTTATATAAACCCCCCACCATTTTCATTGAATCGAGTGTTTGTGAAAGCTTTTTGAGTGCAAAAGATAAAAAGGATGCGAATTCAAGTTACAAAGACAGCCCTTGTGTTTATTCTCCTGCAAGCAAAATAGTTTGACTTGTGGTTCAATATCAATTTAATATCAACCTTGTCTTTGTTGGTGGGGCAATTGCCACACGACACTCTGTAACAGGAAAATTCATGCATGCAAATGAAGACTGTGATGCCAGTGATGCTTTAGTTTAGTTTAGAGATACAGCGCGGAAACAGGCCCTTCGGCCCACTGAGTCCATGCCGACCGGTGACCCCCTCACACTAACACTATCCTGCACACACTAGGGACAATTTATAATTATTCCAAGCCAATTAACCTCAAAACCATAACGTCGTTGGAGTGTGAGAGGAAACCGGAGATCCCGGAGATAAACCACACAGGTCACGGGGAGCACGTACAAACTCCTGCAGACAATCATCCGTAGTCCGTAGTCAGGATCAAACATGGGTCGCTGAAGTTGTAAGGCAGCATCTCTACTACTGCGCCAGTGTGCCGCCCTAACTGATTGATTCACTCAGGATCAGAATCAGCAGTTCCCTGAAAGAACTGAGCAGAGTGAGATAAGGGGGTAGACAGATAATGCAGGTACAGGAGAAGGGGCCTACGCTTCAATAGGAACATGCGGTTCAACTAACCTGAATAAGTTAGTCGTCTCAACGAATTATATATTTATTGTCTGAGCAGGTGGAAGATTATCCTAATCAATTAAATACTTCCAAGAAAATTGTGTGTTACCCTCAACTGTAAGAGAAAAAGTGGATGAAGAACTCAAATACATTTAGGGGGTTAGAGAGATAGGAAGCACGAATAAGAATCGCTGAATGTGACGTGGAAGATGGTATAATCTAGAAGTACCTGAGGATAGACATTGGAAGGTCATGTTGCAGTTATATCAGATGTTGGTTAGAATATTGTGTTCATTCTGGGTCCCATGTTATGGGAAAGATGTTGTCAAGTTGGAAAGGGTGCAGAGAAGATTTACAAGGATGTTGCCAGGACTGGAGAGTCTGAGCTAGAGGGAGAGGTTGAGCAGGCTAGGACTCTATTCCTGAAGTGCAGGAGGATGAAAGATGATCTTATAGTGGTGTATAAAATCATGAGAGGAATTGATCGGGTAGATGCACTCTCGCCCATAGTGGGGTAATCGAGAAACAGAGAGCATAGTTTAAGGTGAAGGGGATAAGATTTTACAGGAATCTGAGGGGTAATCTTTTCACATAAAGGGTGGTGGGCGTATGGAACGAGCTGCCGGAGGAGGTAGTTGATGCAGGGACTATCGAAAATGTTTAAGAAGTAATTAGACTGGTACATTTACAGGACAGATTTAGAGGGATATGGGCCAAATGCAAATGTGGGACTAGTGTAGATGGGACATGTTGGTTGGTGTGGGCAAGTTGGGCCGATGAGCCTGTTTCCACACTGTGTGATTCTATGAGAGTGTTGAACCTAGTGAAGCTGCTGTCTCACAGCTGTAGAATGTGTGAGTGTGTGAGTGAGTGTGTGTGTGTGTGTGTGTGTGTGTGTGTGTGTGTATGTGTGTGTGTGTGTGCGTGTGTGCGTGTGTGTGCGTGTGTGCGTGTGTGTGTGGAGTTTGTGCATTCTACCTGTGAACACATGGCTTTTCTCCAGGCACTCCGATTTCCCCCCCCCCCTCCACCCAAAGAACATTGGGCCGTGGTCTGCATGGGCCACTCTAAATTCTGGAAGGTTTTGACAGGAACGTGGGGAGAATAAAATAGGATTAGCGTAGGATTCAAACAGGAATGAAGGAGACTGCAGAAAGTGGGAGACATTTCCCAGTCCATCACAGATATTGACCTGCCCACCAATGAAGAAATATACAGGAGGCACTGCCTCATAAAAAAGGCAGCCCCTATCATCAAAATACCTATACCACCCTTGCCACACTCTCATCTCACGATTACAATCAGGAGGAAGGTACAGTTCAAAACCACGAACTCCAGGTTCAAGATCAGCTTTTCTCCATCAACAATCAGGCTCATGTATACTGTATAACACTAACCACCACCTTACCTCAGCAACTGTCAGTTAGAATGGACATTAGAAACATAGAAAAATAAGTGTAGGAGTAGGCCATTCGGCCCTTCGAGCCAGCATCGCCATTCAATATGATCATAGCTGGTCATCTATCAGTACCCCTTTTCTGCTTTTTCCCCATATTCCTGGATACCTTTAGAGCTAAATTGAACTCTCTGCTGAAAACATCCAGTGATTTGGCCTCCACTGCCTTCTGTGGCAGAGAATTCCACAGATTCACAACTCTCTGGGTGAAAACGTTTTTCCTCATCACAGTCCTAAATGGCCGACCGCTTATTCTTAAGCTGTGACTCCTGGTTCTGGACTCCCTCAACATTGGGAACAGTTTTCCTGCATCTAGCCTGTCCAATCCTTTAAGAATTGTACATGTTTCTATACGATCCTTATTGTTTTGGTTGCACTTGTGGCTTCTGTTTCGCTTGATTGTGGTCTGGCTACCTAGTGCCACTGATTATTAATTTATTGTATAATCGATTATTATATTTTAATATGTGTTTTGAGTAAATGGGCTGATAAAGCTGCAACAAGTAAAAATGTCATTGTTCCGTTGCCAGTACACATAACAACTAAACTATTCTTGGATTAGCGTAAACGGGTGCTTCGTGTTTCCATGCTGAATGAGTTTATGATCCAAATTGTTGGAAATATAAATCAGAAAGATGGTGTTGCCTGAATTGTAGAAAGAAGAAAATAAAACATTTTTCTCTAATGAATCAAATTGTCCTTCAAATTAAAATTTTTAAAAACTGCAGAAATCTGAAGTAAAAAATTAACTTCTCGGGTCGAAGAATTCTGACGAAGGGTCTTTGCCCTAAAACATTTAGTGTTTCCCTTTCCACAGATGCAGTTGGACCTGCCGAGTGACTTTAGACTTTAGAGATACAGCGCGGAAACATGCCCTTCAGCCCACCCAGTCTGAGCCGACCAGTCACTCGCACTATCCTACACACTAGGGACAATTTACAATTTTACCGAAGCAAGTAACCTACAACCCTGTATAGCTTTGAAATGTGGGATGAAACCAGAGCTCCCAGAGAAAACCCACACAGTCATAGGGAAAACGTACAAACTCCATACAGACAGCACCTGTAGTCAGGATCAAACCTGGGTCTCTGGAACTGTAAGGCAGCAACTCTACCGCTGCACCACTGTGCCACCTTGGTGGTGGCAGCATTTTCTGTTTTTAACTCCTGTTAATCTGTTGGTGAGCTCGCACAGGACTCTCTTTAGCTTGAAGAAGTTAACAAAACAGTAATAACAGGAATAGTACTGTTAATATCTGGGTTTAATTATGGGAACATTTTAAAACAGGCACCAGTGAATGTTGTCTATTTATTAGATTTGGAAACATTATTGATTCTGAAAAGTGCACAAAAAATGGTCTGGACCCATTTTATTAGATTGTTAAGCTGAAGCTATTTAACATGTGGTATATTGCATTATAATTGCACCCAAATTGATTTAGTTTATTGTCAAGAACATGGTAATGTTGTAAATTGTAAACATTATTTGTATTTTGTTAGGGAAAAAAAGCCAGCTGATATAGAAGCTGAACAAGAGGGCTGGTTTCTTTCTAAAGCAGCTGATTAGAATCAGATCTTAGAACACATGAAACATCTATATTACTAAAAGTCTGATCTTGACCACTTTCTGTTCTGTATATTGATTTTAGAAAAAACGCTGCCACTTACGGCTGTGATTTTTGGCCATCTTACTCAGAGTCCCCCTCCGCTGCCCAGGACAAGAGGATCTTTCCCATCGATTAAAAATAAAAGAGTTATTAGTGTTTAAGAAATGTTGAGATTCTCTTTCCTGAAGGTCACGCCCCTTCCGGAGGGACTATAAAACCTGGAAGTGTTGAGTGCCTCAGTCAGTCTCTGCAAGATGGGGGAGCGAGAGGGTCATGGCTCTCAGTCTGAGCTGTAAATAATACTGAACACATATCTATTAAACTGTGAGTGGTTTTACTGACCTATCAGTGCCCTTAATGTGGCTTGAAAATATAGTTTGGAAATGTAAAGCTGTGTTGCCTTTGGTTTGGAAATGCTAAAGCTGTGTTGCCTTTGGTTTGGAAATGCTAAAGCTGTGTTGCCTTTGGTTTGGAAATGCTAAAGCTGTGTTGCCTAATTATAGTTGCCTTGCCTAATTAAAGTTGCCTTGCCTAATTAAGGTTCCCTTGCCTAATTAAGGTTCCCTTGCCTAATTAAAGTTGCCTTGCCTAATTAAAGTTGCCTTGCCTTCTATAATTAAAAGTCTAATCTTGACCACTTCCTGTTTGCGCTTTGTATTGATTTTAGAAAAAACGCTACCACGTACGGCTGTGACTTTTGGCCATCTTACTCAGAGTCCCCCTCCGCTCATCGGGTGCCGGGGATTTTTCCCATCGATGAAAAATAAAAGAATTATTAGTGTTTAAAAAATGTTGAGATTCTCTCTCCTGTCAATCACGCCATGAAGGCCACGCCCCTTCTGGTGGGAGGGGGAGAGACTATAAAACCCAGAAGTGTGGGCATGGCTCAGCCTCTGCAAGATGGAGGAGGGAGAGGTCACGACTCGCTGTCTTTAGTGGCCTTGCACCCTGAGGCAGCATGAAGTGTAGGTGGAGTATGGAAGGGAGGTTGGTTCATGTGATGGTCTGGGCTGTGTCCACAATTCTCTATAATTTCTTACCTCTTTCCTGAATTATACAACTGCTTTAACCACCCCTTTTTTTGGACAGATATTTTAACCCTAACTGCTGTCATAGCTAAATATCAGGACGATACTCTCACAAAGAAATTGGTCCTAGGCAGCATGGTGGCACAGCGGTAGAGTTGCTGCCTTACAATGCCAGAGTCCCACGTTCAATCCTGACTACGGGTGCTTGCCCGTACGAAGTTTGTACATTCTTCCCGTGACCTGCATGGGTTTTCTCCAGGATCTCTGGATTCATCCCGCACTCCAAAGACGTACAGGTTTGTAGGATAATTGGCTTGGTAAAATTGTAAATTGTCCCCAGTGTTAGTGTGTGGGGATCGCCGGTCGGCATGGACTCAGTGGGTCGAAGGGCCTGTTTCCGTGTTGTATCTCAAAAAAAAGGCAAGGAACTATATATCCAATAATTGTCAGTCTCTCAAAGCGGAAGCGAAACAGTTGGCAGGGGCCACAACCGGCTTATAGACAATTGATGAAATACAGGAAGAAGCATTATCGAGTTTACAGAATGACTTCTGTGGTATATCAGCATCAGGCAGTGACAAAAGATAAGGCCTCAAAGGCCAATATTGAACAATGTTACATCCAACATGTAACAAAAAGTGTAGAACACCGACAATTCAATTTTCGAAACAGTTATTGAACTTTGTTCAACTGAAATAGCAACATAATCATCAAATCAATACAGCCTCGCTTTTATGATGTATCTAATACAACAAAGCAGATTAGAGTTTGCACTGACAAAGTACCACATCAATACAAGCAATACAAGCTCAAGACCAGCGGGAAGCTGATGGAAATGTAGAATTACACTCTTGCTGATGGCTCGGCGCTTTCAATTGTAAATACTGCAACAAAAATGGTACACACAACAGTGCTGAGCAACACTGAAGATTTAAATTGTTATCAAAAAATTGACCCCACACTATGGAAGAAAGATGTATAGGAAGTAACTGCAGATGGTGGATTAAACCGAAAATAGACACAAAATGCTGGAGTAACTCAGCGGGACAGGCTGCATCTCTGGAGAGAAGGAATGGGTGACGTTTCGGCTCGAGACCCTTCTTTGGACTAGAGTCAGGGGAAAGGGACACGAGAGATGTAATCGGTGATGTAGAGAGATATTGAACAAATGAATGAAAAATATGCAAAAAAATTACGATGATATAGAAACTGGCCATTGTTAGCTGTTTGCTAGGTGAGAACGAGAAGCTGGTGTTACTTGGGTGGGGAGGGATAGAGAGAGAGGGAATGCAGGGATTACTTGAAGTTAGAGAAATCAATATTCATATTACTGGGAAGAAAGATATTGGCTTCGGTGGTCAATGGGAGAAGCTGTGAAATGCACCTTAAAGGCAGAAAGAGAAGGAGCAAGATTTAATTTTAAAAAAACATGCAACTGAAGGCTTTAGGGTTTAGGCAATGAATGGTCAAAATAGTTAAAATAGGAATGAGGACTTAAGGAACTGCAGATGTTGGAATCTTGAGCAAAACACAAAGTGCTGGAGGAACTCTGCGGGTCAGGCAGCATCTATGGAATGGCGTTGTTTCTGGTCGGGACTCTTCTTCAGACAGAAGGGTCCCAACCTGATGCATCCTGACCCAAAACGTACCTATCCATTCCCTTCACAGATGCTGGCTGACCCGCTGAGTTCCTCCAGCGTTTTGAGTTTTAAAACAGGAATGAGCTGGTGAGCAGATATGGAATGCACAGGGTTGTAGGGATGGAGAAATTGCAGAGATCACTAGAGACAGGCCCTTGAAGGGATTTGAAAACCTATGTATGAATGCCAATGTTTTCCCACACAGGGAGCCGATGTAGGTCAGTGATGAAATATTCAGTGATACGAAGGAATGAAGCACTTGTACTCCATTAACGGAAACCTGGCGAAGATTGCTATGAAAACTGACATGAAAAATAAGTAAACTATTTTCTGCGTTTTCTTGTTTCAATTTTTTAAAAGCATATTAAAGCTTTATGAAATTAGTCCTTTGTGATATCAAATGATGTATTTCAAGGAAAGATGCATAGGAAAGAGCTATTGGACATGTCTGACACTTGAACCATTATTATTAAGGAAGTCTTTGTAGCTGGTTAATGTATTTTTTAAAACAATTCCAAACTCTGTACCTGTTCAAGAAAAAAAGTTATCTTTGTCTGACAAATGTTTAAAGATTAATGAGTTCAGCCCGCTGACTGTACAGTTTGATGTGCCGATTAGGAAAAGTTTGGTGGCCGATTAGGAAAAGGGGAGATGCAACGAGACCTGGGTGTCATGGTACACCAGTCATTGAAAGTAGGAATGCAGGTGCAGCAGGCACTGAAGAAAGCAAATGGTATGTTAGCATTCATAGCAAAAGGATTTGAGTATAAGAGCAGGGAGGTTCTACTGCAGTTGTAAAGGGTCTTGGTGAGACCACACCTGGAGTATTGCGTACAGTTTTGGTCTCTGAATCGATGGAAAGACATTCTTGCCATAGAGGGAGTACAGAGACGGTTCACCAGACTGATTCCTGGGATGGCAGGACTTTCATATGAGGAAAGACTGGATAGACACGGCTTGTACACGCTAGAATTCAGAAGACTGAGGGGGGATCTTATAGAAACTTAGAAAATTCTTAAGGGGTTGGACAGGCTAGATGCAGGAAGATTATTCCCGATGTTGGGGAAGTCCAGAACTAGGGGTCACAGTTTAAGGATAAGAGGGAAGACTTTTAGGACCGAGATGAGGAAATCGTTTTTTACACAGAGAGTGGTGAATCTGTGGAATTCTCTGCCACAGAATGTAGTTGAGGACAGTTCATAGGCTATATTTAAGAGGGAGTTAGATGTGGCCCTTGTGGCTAAAGGGATCAGGGGGTATGGAGAGAATGCAGGGATGGGATACTGAGTTGGATGATCAGCCATGATCATATCAAATGGCGGTGCAGGCTCGAAGGGCCGAATGGCCTACTCCTGTACCTATTTTCTATGTTTTCTATGTCTATGTTTTCTATGCCTATGTTTTCTATGTCTATGTTTTCTATGTCTATGTTTTCTATGTCTGCATGATCTTATACACTGTTCACGTAATCTTATACATTTGAAACAAATCTTCTCTGTTCCTAGAGAGGCACAGTGGCGCATCTGGTGAAGTTGCTGCCTCACAGCATCAGAGCACCAGGTTCGATCCTGACCACGGGTGCTGTCTATGTAATGTTTTCACATCTTCCCTGTGACCTCCAGCAATGTGACAACTCGTGGGTACTGTCTCAGTGCAGTCAACTCTTCTTATACTCTTGTACTTAAGTATGATGCTGCCAATGTATAGTAAGATTTTTACTGAACTTCACACCCAAGAAAGGATTTCACTGTACTTAGGTAAATATGACCATAAAGAACCATCGAATCATTTGGGTTTTCTCCGGGCGTTCCGGTTTCTTCCCATATCCCAAAGATGTGCAGCTTTGTAAATCAATTGGCATCTATAAGCTTTACCCAGTTTCATAGTACCTGCCTCAACTACATACGCAGGCAGCTGGTTCCATGTACCTATCACCCTCTGTGTGAAAAAAGTTGCATCTCAGGTGCCTATTAAATCTTTCCCCTCTCGCCTTAAACCTGTGTCCTCTGGTTCTTGATTTCTCTACTCTGGGTAAACTTTCCCTTGTGTGTGGGGATTGGATGTTAAAATAGGATAACATAGAACTGGTGCAATTGAAGGTCGTAGGATCTCCGTGAACTGAAGGGCCTGCTTCCTTGCTGTATCTCGAAACTAAACACAAAGCCTTGTGCTTCTCTAGATTAAACTTCATTTGTTATGTTTCTGTACAAAGCACCAGCTTATCTGTATTTTCCAGCAATTTAAAGTTTTATTCCTCTCTGTTAATTTTTGTGGGAAGCCTCATTGTAATGCAATACATGACTTTAGAGATACAGCACGGATAAGGGTCCTTTGGCCCACCAAGTCCAATCTGACCAGTGATCACCATGAGCACTAACCTACACACAATAGGGACATTTTGTTTTACAACTTATTGAAGCTAATTAACCTACAAACCTGTACGTCTTTGGAGTGTGGAAGGAAACCGGAGCTCTTGGAGAAAACCCACGCAAACTCATGGAGAGCCTGCAAACTCTGTACAGACAGCACCCATAGTCAGGATCGAACCCGGGTCACTGGTGCTGTCACCGCAGCAACTGTACCGCCGAGCCACCGTGGTGCCCCAAAATATGTCCAAATAAAAATCATGATTTACAATAAACAACTGACCAAGCTCTCTCTCAGCCCTGTGGAAGCCCACAACTGGCAGCTTTCCAGCCACAAACGGCCATTGACTAATGTCCTTTGCTGAAATTTCATGTCGAATGTCCATTTCCCTCCGCAGATGTTTCCTGACCTGCTGACGTTCCCCAGCAGCTTGCATGCTGCTCCAGATACCAGCGTTTGCAGACCTTTGCTTCTTGCCGCTCAGTCAAATCTGGATCCCTTGTGTTTTCCCATTTTTTGCCCAGTCTGTCATGTTGCACCTTGCCAAAAGCCTTTAAAAAAATTTAGAGACTGCACCGAATACCTCACCATCACTGACACTCTTTGTTTTACCTCAAAGAATTCCATTTTTAATCAGATGTGACCTTCCAAATCCACACTGTGTGTCTCTGATTAACTGCGTCTTCTTAAATGAAAGTTTATATAGCATCCTTCAGAATTGATTCTAATAATTAGCTAATCATTGATGTTAAACTAATTGCCCTGAAATCACTTGTGCTTTTTTTTTCTTTCCTCCCTCTTAAAAAGCAGTACAACTTTGGCAGTTCTCCAATCCTCTGACACCACGTACAAAGCCAGGGAGAATTGAATAATAATTTCCTCCGCAATTTCCTCCTCTGCTTTCTTTAACAGCCTGAGATATATTTCATTCACACCAAGCAACGTATTCACTTTCACTAATGCTTCAATTACTTCATCTTTTCCTTTGCTTACACCATCCTAGTTTGCACAGTTCCTTTTTAACCACGATATCACATTGTTGCACTTGCAGTATACTAGCTAAGAAAACGATTCTGTACTCTCTGTCTGCTTTTTTGCATTAACTGTATCCCAGTTAACTTTGGGAGGATAATTGCATTGCAAGAGTATCTTTGTTAATTGTCTCGCCCTAGGGGCTGTTTCAAGGTCAATAATACACTGTTAACTGTGTGAATGACTCTTGCGTTAGTTCAGCCATGTAACCTAATTTCATAAATTGGCTAGCATATCATCCTGACAATAGCTATATTTACTTATTTAACCAATATCCCCCCCCCCCCCCCCCCCAATATGTTATTTGTCCTCTCTCATTTGAAAAGTCTGCAACCAGGAACAACACTAAGCAGCTATTCCTGCCAAATTTGGTCATTGCTAAAATATCTTCTTTTGAATTGTCTATATGGACTTTCAGCTTATCTGCCTTGGAGTTATACAGCACAAAGACTGGACTTTTGATCCAAGTTGCTCAGGCTCATACCAAGATACCGCATCAACACTAGTCCCATCTACCTGTGTTTGGCCCATCTACCCTCAAAACCTATGTAGCTGTCCAAATGTCTTGTAAGTGTTATTAACGTACCTACCTCAACCACCTATCCTGGCAGTTGGTTCCATATACCCAC
This sequence comes from Malacoraja senta, assembly GCA_038087875.1. Classification (NCBI taxonomy): domain Eukaryota; kingdom Metazoa; phylum Chordata; class Chondrichthyes; order Rajiformes; family Rajidae; genus Malacoraja; species Malacoraja senta. The sequence continues at coordinate 19,640,196 of CM075986.1, read as the reverse complement.
TGACCTCTATCTGATAAAGTTGCCCCTAATGTTCCTATGAAACCTTTCCCTCTCACCTTAAACCTATGTTCTATCCTTCTTGATTTCTCTACTCTGGGTAAAATACTTTGTGTACTCAATTTGTCTATTTCTCTCATGATCTTATACACCTCTCTAAGATCATCCCAGCTTCCTGCGGTCCAAGAAATAAAGTCAGACCCTGCCCAACCTCTCCTGATGACACGCTCCAGGGCCCTGCCATAGTGTTGGATTTCTTGAGAGTTTGTTGGAGCTGCATTCAAATGGAGACAATGGAACAGTATTCCATCATGCACTTGGTTAGACGATGGAAAGGCTTTGGGGTGTATGGAGGTGAGTCAATTATGCACAGTACCCAGACTGTGAGCTACCCTTGTAGACACAGTATTTATATGGTTGGACCATTGAATTTCTGGTTAGTAATGACCCTGAGCATGTTGATTGTGGGGGTGGGGAAGGGCGGTTTTGGTCATGGTGCTGAACGGCAAGGATTGGTAACTAGATACATTCTTTTCAGACATGGTCAATCCCTGATACTTAAGGTGCACAAATGTTGCTTGCCACTTACCAACCCAGACCTGGATGTTGCCCAGGTCTTGGTGCATGCAGATGTGGACTGCTCTGTTTGTTGAGGAGATACATCAGTATGAGGAGTGACTCCAACCAACATAGCCTTAGCACGTTGGTTTCTAATGACTTTGGTTTGACAAGGGCTTGATGCATCACAAGATCAGATGCTGCCTTCAGGTTAAGGACAGTTTACTGCCCCTCATCTCCGTGAATCAGCACCTTCACCCACATTTGAACCATAGCGGTGATGAGGAGTGATCCTGTCAAGCCCCAAATTTGGCCTTGTCGTGATGAGCAAACACATCCAAGGTGTTGTAGGAACAAGGAACTGTAGGTGCTGGTTTACAAATAGGACACAAAGTGAGTGTGTTTCCAGTGCGTTTGCTTGCAGACCCCCGATGAGGATTCAACCCTACTGATGAGGGCCTCCCTGCACAGTGCAAACCCTTTCCATCTATACATCTGGCCCTCCCCTAACTCTGTAAAGCTTCTCTGTAAAACTAACCTGTTAGTGTCCTGGCTGCAATTGTTGAATAAGCAGTTCAGCATGAGTTTAAATGCAAACAAAAATAAAGTTTGAAAACAAGTCGTCCAGACTGAAGGTTATTGAAAGTTATCTAAAAAATAGTGGAGAGAGCAACAAGCAATATCACTAATGGATCGACACAGCTTTGCTTATTTGCTGTACACAGATATCAGTTTGGAGACTTGCTGAGTAATTGGGCAAAGGCAAAGCTAATAATTTCTTTCTCTGACTTTCTTGCCGTTGTCTCTGCTTTAGCCCTAATTTGTTAAATCAATGTGATTCCACCAGAAAAATACAAAGAGCTTATTTAATGCAGTTATGTCAGCTCGAAAGCACCAATTTGTTCTGGTTCTACTCTAAATCGCCTCAGGATGCTATCACTCTTTTAGAAAATAAACTCTGGCTAATGAATTTGCAAACCTTTTGTATCAGTGGTTCACCGTGGGGCAATGGTGCTCGACTGAGCCCAGGACAACCTGGGTGGATGGACATAAAATTCTGGAGTAACTCAGCAGGTCAGGCAGCATCTCTGGAGAGAAGGAATAGGTGACGTTTTGGGTCGAGACCCTTGTTCAGACTGAGAGTGAGGGGAGAATACCTCCTGGAGTCTGAAGAAGAGTCTCGACCCAAAACTTCGCCTATTCCTTTTCAAGAAGGAACTGCAGATGCTGGAAAATCGAAGGTAGACAAAATAGCTGGACTCAGTGCCCGGAAGGAGAATTGTTGAGTATGGCGGCAGATAGCCAGTTGGTATCGATAGTCTCAGTGCCTGGATATTTTGACTACCCTATTCCTTTTCTCCAGGGATGCTGCCTTAACCGCTGAGTTACTCCAGCTTTTTGTGTCTGTCTTCGGTTGAAACCAGCATCTGCAGTTCCTCCCTACACAACCTGGATGGATATGCATCTTACGATTCATTCCAAAACGTGACTCACAGAATTAAGGAGGATTCTCCGCTGTCCCTTGGAATTAAAAGAATCTTAGGCATTACTGATGTAGAGAGAGCATTTTGCAGAGGTGCTATGAAAGGGAGATCGTGTCCATTGTGCCTCTGGATGGATAAACAATTCATGGATCAATCCTTCATCTGCTGGCAAAAAGTTTCCCTGCAGTAGGTAACAGGGAGACAATTCTATAGTCACAACAGAAGAATATTTCTGATCATTAGAATTTCATATTAAAAATTGCAATTCAGATATTTTTTTGATAGTTCTGAACAAAATGCTTGTTGGACATTTTTGGGAAAGTCATCTTTATGAGTCACTGGGAAATATTGGATATTCTGCATGGAAATTCTGGGAGTGATACAGTGTTATCAGGTTAGAGTGTAACATCACTCACACCAGGGCGGCATGGTGGCACATTGGTAGAGTTGCTGCCATACAGTGCTTGCAGCGCTGGAGATCCGGGTTCAATCCCGACTATAGGTGCTGTATGTACGGAGATTGTACATTCTCAAGTCAAGTCAAGTATTATTCGTCACTTGCATATAAAGTGCAGTGAAATGTATTTGCCAGCAGCGGTACAATAAAAAAAGAACACACAATACACAATAGAAAATGAACACAAACATCCACCACAGCATTCATCACTGTGGTGGAAGGCACAAAGTTTGGTCACTCCTCCTCCATTTTCCACCGTGGTCGGGACCACAACCCTCCGCAGTCGCCGCTGCGGGCATCCAGATGTGCAGACAAGGTAAGTCCAGGTAAGTCCTGAATCGGTGCCTCCCCACTGGAGACCGCGGCTTCAAGATGGTGTAGGCCGCAGGCTGGCGGACGAAAATCTAAAGACCCTGCCACGCCGCAGCCAGAAACACCGCAGACCGCAGGGCCGGCGGTCGGAGCTCCTCTCCAGGGATCCCCGGCAAGGGATCCCGCTCCGGATGGTAAGTCCCCGCCGCGCCGCTGTTAGAAGTAGGCCGCGGGCCGGTGGTCGGAGCTCTTCTCCTCCGGGGTCCCCAACGAGGGATCCCAGGCTCCGGACGCTGCGCCAGCTGGAACTCTGCAGACCGCGGCTTCAGGCTGCCGTGGGCTAGCGAACGGAGCGCTCCCTTCCGGTGACCCCCGGGCGTGTCTCCGGGAAAGGCCGCACCGATCCTCTATGTTAGGCCACGAGGGAGGCGACATGGATAAAGTCGCCTCTCTATGGAGGCGGCGACCGAAACGGTTTCCCCCTTACCCCCCCACACCACCCCCCACACAAGACACACAGAGAAACATTAAAAACACACATTGGGACACACTAAAAAAACAAAAAAAGTAGAAAAAACTAACACGCTGCTGGCAGGGCAGCCGGCTCGCAGCGCCCCCACTCTCCTCGCGACCTGCGTGGGTTTTCTCCGAGATCTTCGGTTTCCTTCCACACTCCAAAGACGTACAGGTTTGTAGATTAATTGGCTTGGGTTTGTACACTGGTATAAGTGTAAATTGACTCTAGTGTGTGTAGGCTTGTGTTAATGTGTGAGGAACGCTGGTCGGTGCGGACTCGGTGGGCCGAAGGGCCTGTTTCCATACAGTATCTTGAAACTAAACTAAACTTAACCTGCCCTCTCAGAAAATGTATTGCCAATGTAATACTAGCCAATTATAGTGCTTGTTAGTAGTGACTCCGCCTACTACATGCTTTATATTATCAAGAGCTTGCCTACGCTAGTTAGTATGAGTAGCTGCTAGGAAATGTAATGTCCTGCAGATCCTTGCTGTAAGTAGATTTAATAAACATGTGTTGTATCTTGATATGTGTTCGACTCAACTCATTACATGGTGTGAGAAGTGAGGTTGAGTTTGAGCTGAATGTCTTTGGCACGGTCAAGTACTTTCTTCAGATTAGCGTCATGTTCAGCCAAATTGTGTCCGTAAATGAGAATATCATCAACAATGATGGCGCATGGGTACTCAGCAAACAATTGTTCCATCGTGCGCTGGAAAACTTCGCTGGCGGAGTTGATGCCAAAGGGCATTCTCAGAAATTTGTATCGGCCAAAGGGGGTGCCGAACGTAGTGAGATTGGATGAGTCTGGGTCCAGTGGAATCTGCCAAAACGATCTAGAACGGAGAATACTGATGCGTTGCCTATATGAGCAGCAACTTCCTCTATTGTTCGCATTGGGTAATGCGGGCGTTTGATGGCAGTGTTTAGATCTCTGGGGTTTATGCAGATACGGATCTCCTCCTGTTTTTCTTTGTTGCGACCACCATGGTGGAAACATAGTCAGATGCGTCAGTAACTTCAGCAATAACACCCATGGAGACCATCCGCTTGAGTTCATTGTGTACTCTGTCACGCATGGCATGCGGAACACGATGTGGTGCTCGGACCACAGGAGTGACTTTGGGATCGACAACAATGTGGTATTTGATAGACAACTTTCCAAGCTCGTCGTTAAACAGTTCTTTGTATTGAGAGAGTACCTTCAGTGAGAGGCCCGTCAGTGAGAAAGAGTTGATGGACGGCACGGCCAAAGTATACCAGGCCTAGATCGTGTCATGCATTGATACCGAACAAAGTCTCTGAATCCCCCTTAACAATATAAAACTTTACTGTACGGGTCTGAGCGTCTATGCTGCACTTTAAATCAGTTTGTCCAAGTGGGTGTAGAACATCTCCCCCATAAGCTCGAAGCATGGCGAGGCCTTTTCAATACGTTCAGCATTACGAATTTTTTTAAACTCTGTTAATGAGATGACGTTGCAGTTTGCGCCAGTATCAACCCACGATCAAAGGCCTGTTATTCACAAACATGGTTACCTCAGGGTCAATTTGCTTGTTAAACGAAGGGAAGAGATAGTGGATGGCGGAACTGGTATCTGCACTTTCTGATCACAGAGCAGATACGCTATCAAGAGCCCCACGCAAAACCAACGAACAACAACTCCCTGAACAGGACCAGTTCTCAATAATGAAGGTATCGTATGTTCCGACTGATTGCTTGATCAGCCTAGCAGAACACACGGCTGCTGATGAGACTTTACAATTGCTGTCTGCGGTCATCCGGCGTGGCTGACCAGATAAACAACACAACACCCCGCTCGCAATCCGCCCATACTTCCTGGTTCGCGACAAATTGGTATTACAGGACGGGATTATAGTTAAGGGCCACAAGGCAGTGGTCCCAGCTGTCCTCCAGGACAAAAACTACTGACGCCGGTCATTTCCCCAATTTCCTACCCGGTATTTTCTCCGGTGAGGCGGATTCGTACCACACACGGGCCGGACCGGTTTGCAGCCCACCCATCAGATACGGTGATTTTGTGCAATTTTACAAACTTCCCCAAATGTGTTATTAACGTTCCACCGATAATGCTTAGCCACTGATGCTTCTTTTGTTTCTACAAGGAAAGATGTAGATTGGCTACTTCATACTAGCCAATTATAGTGCTTGTAAGTAATGACTCTACCTATTATGCGCTTTATATTATCAAGAGCTTGCCCTCGCTAGTTAGTATGAGTAGCTGCTGGGAAATGTAATCTCCTGCAGATCTTTGCTGTAAGTAGATTTAATAAACATGTGTTGTATCTTGATATGTGTTCAACTCAACTCATTACAGGGGTGATCTGTGCTTCAAGGGGACGAGGAACAGGGCATCAGTAGAACTGGTGAGTCAATGGACACAAGGAACTGCAGATACTGTTTTACAAAAAAAGACACAAAGTGCTGGAGTAACTCTGTGGTTCAGGTAACATGAGTGGAGATAGGGTAGACAGTCAGAACCTTTCTCCCTTGGTGGAAACGTCAAAGACTAAAGGGCATAGCTTCAAAATGAGAGGGACAAGCTTTAAAGGAGATGTGCGGGGAAAGTCTTTTACACAGAGAGTGGTGAGTGTCGGGAACATACTGACAGAGGTGGTGGTGAAGGCACATACGGTGGTCCCATTTGAGACGGTTTTAGATTGGCAGAGGAGCGGTACGGTGGCACAGTGGTGGAGCAGTAGAGCTGCTGCCTTACAGCGCCAGAGACCCGGGTTTGACCTTGACTACGGGTACAGTCTGTACAGAGTTTGTACGTTCTCCCCGTGACCTGTGTGGGTTTTCTCCAAGAGCTCCAGTTTTCTCCCACACTCCAAAGACATACAAGTTTGTAGACCAATTGGCTTGGTAAAATTGTAAATTGTCCCTAGTGTGTGTAGGATAGCAATAGTGTGCAGGGATCGCTGGTCGGCGCGGCCTCGGTGGACCGAAGGACCTGTTTCCGCGCTGTATCTCTGAACTAAACTAAAGGAGATTAGTTTACTTTGGCATCACGTTCAGAGCTGACTTCATGGGCCGAATGGCCTGTTCCTGTGCAGCACTAATCTATGTTCTATCATGGCTCAAGCATTCTCCCCTCTTAGAAAAGATAAGTGCATTGCACTGTGATGTCATTGCATTAGACACTGCCTCCAAAATTCATCGTGTTGATGTCAGTAGGATAAACATCAGATGCTGAATGCAATCTGCTAACCCTGCACAATGTGTGCTAACAAAGGGAATGGATTTCTCAAATATATCCTCAATTTTCATGTTTCGCAATTCATTTCCAAAAGTGAAAGCAACCTTCGAAAATCTTCATGATTTCCATGACAATTTGGCTGATTAAAAAATAATGTCGCCTGCTACAAACAAAGCCTGCCTCTCCTTCAGTTTCCTGCACAACCACACAACTCCATTACAAGTCATCTGAGCGAGAGAATGTCATTAAGGGACCCGACAAGCCACACAAGAACTTTCACTAAAATATGTCTTGGCAATTCATTCCAGGATTAACAAGTTGGACCTTAATGACCTCTTTATTTTATTAGCGCGTTGCATTAATTACACAGTGGAAAATTAATTAAGAAGGATAAGTTGTACTAACATTCTCAACATAGAAAGCTGGCCTTTTAAAAAGCCTCCTTTTAAACAGCAGAGGAAATGTTTAAAGGACAAATTTGGACATGATTATTAGCATCACTTAATTATTTAACTTGTTTGTGATCTACGTCGAAGGAATAAACTAATTTTCATCTGTGATAGCTAAAGCAAAATGAATGGTGCTACGATCATTAATTCTAATTGGTTTACATCTAAAATGGCAGGTGTCAGGTTCAAGACAAAATGTAATATTGGATATAAAAAAGCTTAATTATTATTCAGCTGCTATATTTCGGAGGAATAAAGGGCCTGTCCCACTTTCATGACTTAATTCACGACCTTTTTTACTCGTGGACATTTTTCATCATACTAGAAAAATGCCCCGACCTACTTGATGCCACGAGTACCTACGACTAGCATCACGGCCTACCTATGACCTACCTACGGACCTCCTACGACCTCGTGATGACCATGCTGCGAGTATGAGTCAAAGGCAAACTCGGCAGAGGGCGCGAATTAGGTCGTGAAAGTGGGACAGGCCCTAAAGTCAGTTATGACAGTGTCTGATAATAATGGCTGACTGAAACGGAGGCGATTTTAAAAATCTGCTCACATTGACAATGATGTGGTCAGAGTTTTCTACTTCTGTTTATTTGAACTCAATCTCTTGAACTCAATTTAAACTCAATTGAACCTCCAGGTTCACGAACAGCTTCTTCCCAGCAACCATCAGGCTCTTGAACACCACACAACACTAACATTAGTAACTATGATCGTCTAAGAATTGTATCCCTGGTTGCATCAGAGTCTTTGCTGTTTGAATTATCATGGTTATTGTATATGCAGGAAGGAACTTCAAATCCTGGTTTAAACCGAAGATAGACACAAAAAGCTGGCGTAACTCAACGGAACAGGCAGCATCTCCGGAGAGAAAGAATGGGTGACATTTCGGGTCGAGAGATTTCTTCAGAATGGTTAGGGATAAGGGAAACGATGATGTAGAGAGATAAAGAACAATGTTATTGTATGGTTATTAAATGATGTAGTGTTGTTACTGTGAGTGTTACTTTTACAGGCCTGTTAAGCTGCAGCAAGTACTAATTTCATTATTCTCACAATAGACAATAGGCAATAGACAATAGGTGCAGGAGTAGGCCATTTGGCCCTTCGAGCCAGCACCGCCATTCAATGTGATCATAGCTGATCATCCCCAATCAGTACCCCGTTCCTGCCTTCTCCCCATATCCCCTGACTCCGCTATTTTTAAGGGCCCTATCTAGCTCTCTCTTGAAAGCATCCAGAGAACCTGCCTCCACCGCCCTCTGAGGCAGAGAATTCCACAGACTCACAACTCTCTGTGAGAAAAGGTGTTTCCTCGTCTCCGTTCTAAATGGCTTACCCCTTATTCTTAAACTGTGGGCCCCTGGTTCTGGACTCCCCCAACATCGGGAACATGTTTCCTGCCTCTAGCGTGTCCAAGCCCTTAACAATCTTATATGTTTCAATGAGATTCCCTCTCATCCTTCTAAACTCCGGAGTGTACAAGCCCAGCTGCTCCATTCTCTCAGCATATGACAGTCCCGCCATCCCGGGAATTAACCTTGTAAACCTACGCTGCACTCCCTCAATAGCAAGAATGTCCTTCCTCAAATTAGGGGACAAAACTGCACACAATACTCCAGGTGTGGTCTCCCTAGGGCTCTGTACAACTGCAGAAGGACCTCTTTGCTCCTATATTCGATTCCTCTTGTTATAAAGACCAACATGCCATTCGCTTTCTTCACTGCCTGCTGTACCTGCATGCTTACTTTCATAGACTGATGTACAAGGACCCCCAGATCCCGTTGTACTTCCCCTTTTCCCAACTTGACGCCATTTAGATAGTACACATGGTACTATCACGGTACACATGACAATTAAACACTCTTGGCTGGATTTGTGACTCTTGATTTGGAGAGACACCCTTGCATCTCACAGATACTTACCACAACTTCCAACCATGTTTAATGGTAAAGATTCTACCCTTCCATCATGAATCTATTGGGTTTGAAAGACAAACATGGTACCATCTACTCATTGGTCGTCAACTAAGGTTTTATCTCTACATTTCCCATTTCAAGTTTAGTGATATCTTTTACTTTGGAATCTGGTTGTTATTTAGATTTGTCAATGTTTGTTGAAACATATTTACATGTGTCAAGTGTGTACAAAGGTTAGCACTCCCCTCTTGTGCCAGGTGTATCTGACTTCAAGTCCTCTCCCGAGTTGCTGAGCTCACAAATGGAGACACAAGAAACTGCAGAGGCTGAATCCTGAGCAAAACACAAAGTGTTGGAGGAACTCAACGGGCCAGGCAGCATCTGTGGAGCGAATGGACAGGTGATGTTTCTGACTGAATGGCGTAGGGAGGAGAAAGCTGGACAAGTGGAGGCAGGGCAAAGGCTGACAAGTGATAGGCGGATGCGTTCTTCTCTCCTTATCTGACCAACTTTTGTCTCCTTTTCACCTCAGCCCCTTGTCACTTACTCCACTCATCTTCCAATCAACCCCCCCCACCTCACCTCTATCCACCCATCACTCGCCAGTCATTGTCCCACCCCCCACCATTCTTTTGTAGCTTCCTCCTCCCTAATCCTTCAGCCCAACGAAGGGTGCTGACTGAAAACCCTCCCCTGTAACATTTCCCTCCATGGCTTGTTGAGTAGCTCCAGCATTTGGGGTTTTGATTGAGCTTGCAAACGTGGCATCAGAGGATTCAGCACAAGTGCTGCAAGTGTTGGATGTGGGTTTTTGGGGATGATATTGCAGCATTCCACATGCTGGTGGAAGCTTGCTAGGCATGCACTGGTGTTTCTTGTATTCCAACAGCGACCGACTTCAGAAATACTTCATTGCCTGGGAGGCGATTTCCAATACAGAATTGTGAAAATGATATGAAGGGCACTAATATAAAGAAAGTATTTATTTCTATGAATGTTCTCAGTGCTCAACTTTCTCCCCCATAGGTAGCCTACCGCCTGACAGCTGACAGCTTGAAAACACGTCAATAAATAATGACGCAGATATCGCAGTGAATTTCTTTACTCAGCTAAGTCGTTATCCCGCAATTAAGCTTTATATATTATTTATCGGGAGAATTTAATCGCAGTTGGGGAATACAATACAGAATTAATTACAAAATAATTCTGAGCTTCATTTCCAAAGGAGAAAAATTGCAAATCACGTCTGATTTATAGAGGACCTTGGAATGCCAGCACATGGGGATTGTGTACATTTCTGTTCTTTGTTTCGAAAAAAATAAATTGCGCTGTGAAACGAGTTTGTGCATTAAGCAATTCAATCTCAACCCAAAATATGTCATTTGCAAAAGAACATTGGGGACACGCAGTGAGTCCCACCTAGTCTCTGGTCTTCCATCCACGTCTTCATGTACCCAGCGCACTAAGACATGGAAGAGCACAGTGCAGTGCCAATGCCCCCCGGAACGCCACTCGGTCTGGGTGGTCTGCATGTGAAGTGCAACACAGAACTGGGAGAGCTGCTGCCTCACAGCGCCAGAGACCCGGGTTTAATACTGACCTCGGGTTGCTGTCTGTGTGGAGTTTACCCGTTCTCCGTGTGGGTTTCCCCCGGGTACTACAATTCCTCCCACATCCAAAAGACGTGTCTGTTAGTAGGTTAATTAGCTGCTGTAAAGTGCCCTTAGCGTGTAGGAGAGTAGTTAAGAAAATGGGACAACGTAGAACTGGTCTGAATGGGATAGTCAATGGTCAGCAGGGAAGTGGGCCGAAGGGACCCTTTTCATGCTTTATCACTAAACTCGGCTAAATTCTCAAAGGACCCGAAAGGTCTCAAAGAATGGTCCCAACCTAAAATGTCATCTGTGTAGGAAGGAACTGCAGATGCTGTCTAAATCGAAGATAGACACAAAATGCTGGAGTAACTTAGCGGGACAGGCAGCATCTCTGGAGAGAAGGAATGGGTGACGTTTCAGGTCGAGACCCTTCTTCAGACTTAAAATGTCATCTGTCCATTTTCCTCCCCAGATAGTACCCAACTCAGTGTGTTCTTCCAGCACTTATTTTCCTCAATTTACAATCCCTTGTGTCTCCATTATCTGAGGGAGAGATGGGATTGTTAATTCATATTTCTCACTTAAAGCAAAGCTTGATTCGTTATGTAAGAATTCTGGATTTATTGTTCACAATGCGAATCAATCCACCTGAGAATATCAGTTAAAAGATACATGGCTACTATAAAGTTGCTTTAATTGGATTAACTTTCACAGCAATGTCAAAAACGGTAAATCACTGGCTTGGTCTTTAAACACAAATCAAAAATACTCAGAGGAACAATTGCTGGAATAAGCATTAAAAAAAAGATTGATAATGCCCAGAAACAAGATTATAGAGCTTTACAAATAGAATATTTTAGAAATGCAAGGATCCAGTGTAAGGCTGAGGTTGGTTGGAAACAAAACTGTGTTTTGATATCTGGAGTCATACCTTGAACAAAGGAATGCAGTTGGAGCTGTTAGAGAGTCAAGAAAATGCAGAGGCAAAAATCTTGAGCAAAACACAAAGTGCTGGGGATACTCAGTGGGCCAGGCGGCATCTGGGAAGGGAATGGACAGGCGATGTTTTGGGTCTGGACCCTTCTCCGGACTGATCAGTTTGCTTGGCGATCGGATCGGGGCAATAGCTGCAACAGGTCTATATGGCCAGCTGCAACTTGAAAATGGTGCCCAAACTTGACAACTCCTGTATATGTCCTCAGTGGGCTATTTCTAAACATGTTGTACTTAATCTGGGATTGTGCCTCTGTATTGTAATGACTTACTGAACAGTATGTAAAATAAGAATTTAAGAAGGAACTACAGATGCTGGAAAATCGAAGGTAGACAATAGTGCTGGTGAAACTCAGCGGGTGCAGCAGCATCTATGGAGCAAAGGAAATAGGCAACGTTTCGGGCCGAAACCCTTGGGTTTCGGCCCAAAACGTTGCCTATTTCCTTCGCTCCATAGATGCTGCTGCACCCGCTGAGTTTCTCCAGCACTTTTGTCTACCATATAAAATAAGAATGTCACTGAACCTCGATACATGTGATAATAAAGAACCATGGAAGCACTGAACTGTTAAACATACATTTCCTCTCCTCCCAGTGAACAGATGATAGATACAGTGCATAGCATCTTAAACATGCACTGAAGTTCCTCATCCAGACTACTCTAAAAGCATCTCCTGAATGCACAATCTCAACGGCCAAAATAGAACGAGGGCAGCAGACACATGGGGACATCACTATCTGTGGGTTCCTTTCCAAGAATCAGATCATGATGATCTGAAAATGAATTCTTGGTCCTCATTCAAAACTGGGTTTAAAGCGTAGAATTTCCATCCGAACAGCACTCCAAAAGTACTGTCACTGTAGAACAGCAACTGTTCAACACACAATGATTCAACATCTTCTTTTCAAGGGCAGTCATAGATGGGTGATAAATACCGACCCGCCAACAATGCCCAGGTCCCCTCAAAAACACAGGACAGTTACTGAAGAATACATTATAGGAAAGTATAGAACAAAGCAGCACATCAACTAATATTGCTTCTACGCTGAGTCCATGGGAAGATGATGGAGTCAGAATTATTTATTTGTGCAGGTAGAATATAGTCAATTGTACAGCAAAGTCATTTATTTCAAAAAGTGTCTATTGACATTCAAGTGAAAGGAAATAGATCTTACGTAACTCACTATTTCTGCCAACAAAACCCGGATACTTTCTCTTGAAAATTATAGGGAGTAGAGAACAGGAACAAACAAATTATTTGCATAAAATTAACGTCAGACATTTATAGTTACGTGGACAACAAACTTGATAGACAGGAGAAATTACTCTGTCAGTACTCTGCGTGGGAATAGCATTTCTACTTTATAATGAGTTCTGTTTTAAAAAGCAATGAAAATAATTTTCCACACGATATCAAAGTATTCATCTCTCCTGAATGAACTAATGGCAGTTTTCATTATTGTACTGCCATTTGGTCAGATGTTAATATGAAATTCTTAATTACTCAGAAACAACTTTTTCCCCTCTGTTATCAGACTTCTGACTGACCCTTCCATTAACTAGCGTACATTCTCGATTCTCTATCCTACCCCATTGCGGACATTGGACTTTTTCTCTGGAGCAGCTGCGCTACAATGCTGAGAAACGATATTCTGCACTCTGGCATTTTTCTCTTCTCTCTACCTGTTGTACGTGTGTATGGCTTGATAGTACTCGTGTATAGCATCGTCTGATTTGATCGGATAAGCATGCAAACAAAAGGTTTTCACTGCGGTCGTGAACACGGGACAATAGCATAAATAACCTACATTTCTGACACATTGAAGGGAATGAAGTGCCGCTTCCAGCAACTTGGAGACGAAACATAAACACAATTGATGGATGGACATCATTAGACTCTCTCCATCGGTAATATCTGGCCATTTAAATGAATCACAGGGGAGCCGTTTCACCTGCAATAAATCTTAAAACAGGTCATACGCCAGAGCCTTTAAAATGTGAAAATGTCAAGGTAAATGTGTGTTCCAGTCATCTGCATCGAGTATGAAATATCGAGTATGAAAGAACGACACCTGGTTCCTTACTTCATTAATTAGTTGCTCATTGTTAATTAATAATCTTTTGCAGTACACATGAAAACTGAACATCTGGTTTAAAAGGCTGAACTATATGGTGTGACAGAGCATCTGTTGTGCTTTATAGGAATCAATAAAGAATTATGCAGGTGAGCCTCAGTACATAATTTTGCATTATATCACTGACTACATGGAAAAAGTACAGCACAGGTACATACCCTTTGGCCCACAATGGCTGATGCCCAAATAATCTAACCTCATCTGTCTGAAAATGATCCATATCCCTCCATTCCCTGCATATCAATGTTCCTGCCGAAAAGTCTCTTAAACGCCACTATTGTATTTGCCCACCATCTCTACTACACCTGACAATAAACTAAACTAAAACTAAAAACTAGTGAGAAACTTCATTGTCTCCCATTGTAAGCTGTTACATTAAGTTTACAACCTCAAGAAAATGTATTTCACCACAAAACAGGGAATTCAGTTTTTGTTGTCATTTAACAAACATTCCTAATCGGGTCTTCTGGACAACTGAGAGTAGTTTCATTCCTGGCGAGCTGTTAACAAAATGTAGCTGAATACTGCAGTCCGACAAGAAATCTGAATTGAAAGTGTTGGACTATTTGAACACTGTCTTCCCTCTTCAGTTATTTATGGTTCTTCTTGACGTAGAGACCTTGCCCTTTGATGTATGAATATGTTCGGAATGATGTTAAATTCTTTTTGAACACCTCTGTCTGATCTATCCTTTACTCCCATGCAGATTTGCCAACTTGCCTCGGGCAGCAAATGTTTCATTGCGCCAAAGACGGCATTGTCCAAATTTAGATTCAATTTGCAATTAGATAAACATTCACGCTTGATTAAACAGTTAACTAAATCTGGTGCATTACTCAACACTAAATCTAATACGGTGAACATTGTTGTTCTGGAACATATTATTGCTGTAAACTCAACTGGACACTCTAAAAAAAAAATCATCAGGTTTGCTGATCTCAAATAAAATGGAAGTTACTGTACTTCACCAGGAATATTTGATGCAGCTACAAACATCAGTTTTTAAGTGAGGTTGAGGTGATCCTATAGAGGTGAATAAGAGTGGTTCTCCAGTTCCTGATTCCCCCCCACCATATTACAGAGGTGTATAAAACCACGAGGGAAATGGACATGTTGAATGCACAGAATCCTTTTTCCAGGGTAGGTGAATCAAGAACTAGGGGAGGACATGATTTTATTTACCTCTGTAAGATCACCCCTCAGCCTCCTGCGCTCCAGGGAACAAAGCCCAAAGAAATACCATTAAGAAATACATTGCCCTCTTACAAAACACATTTTGCAGGTATTTTTCAATGGGAGAGGTGAAAAAACTCATTCCTCACTCAAAGGCATTTTGAGCAGGTTCTTGTAGAGCAGCAACAGCAACACGACAACCCATTTGCAGGTTATAGATGGTGCTGTCGATAATCCAGTCAGATGTGCTGGAAGCTGCAAGTATATCATAGGAATAATAAGATTGTGTTACCTAGTACAGATTTTCAAGATTCCTCAGAGGGCTCTAGCTGCAGAGTAGTAAATCTTAGAGATCCACGTTTAAAATTTCCACAAAACCCGCACCGCCAACAGTCTGAGTGAGGTTTATAGATGTTCTTTCTAAGAGGAATAAGGGTCCATAACCTTTACGCGTCAAGCGTGTTTAATTGCTTACAACCCACCAGTATGAATATTTCTCTATTTTAAAGTAACCTTTGCATTCCTCTCTCCCTCTGTTACTCCCCACCCTCATTTTCTGCTAGTTTCACTGTTCGCATCCTTCACAGCCAACAATGGACCATTGCGGGCTCCTTGTCCATCGGTGCCGGCTCTGATTTGTTCTGTACCTTTTCATACCTCTAGTTTCCCCTCTCCACTGACTCTCAGTCTGCAGAAGGGTCTAGACCGAAAAACGTCACCTATTCCTTTTCTCCAGAGTGTTGCCCTGACCCGCCTGAGTTACTCCAGCAATTTGTGTCTATCTTCTGGATTTAATTGTTATATGTACCGCTAATGGAACAATGAAATTCTTGACTGCTGTAGCTTTAACAGACTCATTAATGCAATAACACACGACAAATATACAATAATCAATAATACAATAAAATATGAATCAGCAATTACTAGGTAACCATACAATAATAGTACAATACTGAAATATGTACTGCAACCAAAGCAAAGTCCACAGAAGAACATAGTTGCTGAGGTAGTGATCAAGAACCTCATGATGTTCAAGAAGGAACTGCAGATGCTGGAGAATCGAAGGTAGACAAAATTGCTGGAGAAACTCAGCGGGTGCAGCAGCATCTATGGAGCGAAGGATGCTCCCATAGATGCTGCCTGCACCCGCTGAGTTCTCCAGCAATTTTGTCTACCTAAGAATCCTCATGATTGCTGGTATGAAGCTGTTTTTTAACATGGTAGTTAGGGTTCTCATGCCATTTACCTTCTTCCTGATGGCAGTAACTTAAATAGACTGGCAAAACAACCAAGCTCATAGCGTTATGTGGGGTGTGTTATATTTAATCCTGTTCCAGATCTTTAGGAAGGAATTTTGTTCTGATGCGATTCATTTTTTCGTGAAATGAGATCTGAAATGAAATGCTGTGTCACTTGGGCAGACGGTACTCACACCCAGAGCTGGCAGAACACTGGCTAACTGAAATTAGATCACACTCACACTGTGTTAAATTCCACTGAAGAAAAACACAAAACATAAGAAAAATCAGTGATTTAAAACGTGAAGCGTGAATTCTCATTCTGGTTATCTGTGTGTTGTGCGTGCGTTTCCAATGTGATTTTATGCACGATTGTAAAGGGATATTTTGCAAAGAGCTCTCTTGGAGGATGAATGAACAATATAGAGAAGTGAAGATCTGTATGAGTGGGACTGAAGATCACCAATGACAGAGGAATTGACCATCAACTGATAAATATATACTGGTCCAAGGATGATGCTAAAATGTAATTTGTCCAACATTGATTGCTACCAATGTCCAAATCCTAGAATTCATTCCCTAAATCTCTTAGGCTCTCTTTCCTCTTTAAATACTTTCCTTAATATTGACAAATTCAGCTAAACTTATGACAAGATAACGTATTGTTTTTGTTTTATAACAAGTGACAATTGGGGGGTTGGGAGGGTGGGGGTTAAGGTTGATGGTCAACCACGTTTAAACATGTCAATTTATTTACCGGAGTGACAATTACAAAAATATAGAATTTAAAATGTTTCTAATTTTAAATGGCTGTCCTTCTAAATCCATTTAAAGGCATAAGGAGTTTAAAAATCAGTTTCAGTTAAAATGAAAATGAAACCACATGTCCCTAGTCAAATTGGAGAGACGTTTTGAGCAGACAATTCTCATGGGTTTTAGAACTGCATGCTTGAGATTATGAATCAATCTACCGGCACAAAGGCCATGTAATTTTTAGATATTTGTATGACAGCCAATTATTTTTTCCAATTTGTGCCTCAATCATGATAATTCTTAGAAGCCATGGCAACCAGTAGAATGTTAAATAAATGGTGGACCTGTCTATTAACCAGGATTGCTGGAAAATATTCAAATTATTTTGAAACTTTCTCAGTTGGAACAGGCTTCATGAAGCAAGTGGATTATTAGATAGAGACTATTTACTTTTTCTGTTCAGGATATGAGAGAATAGGTTTCCTCCCGTAAAGCATAATTGCTGTATTATCTTACTGGCTATGCAAAAGAGACTGCAGATGTTGTCACCTTTGGTCTGAGAAAGGGGTATGACCTGAAAACGTCGTCTGTCAGTCAGAGGGTGGTGAATCTGCGGAATTCTTTGCCACAGAAGGCTGTAGAAGCCAAGTCTCAATGGATATTTCTAAGGCAGAGATAGATAGATTCTTGATCAATACAGGAGTCAGAGGTTATGGGGAGAAGGCAGGAGGATGGGGTTAGGAGGGAGAGATAGATCAGCCATGATTGAATGGCAGAGTAGACTTGATGGGCGAATGGCCTAATTTCCGATCCTATTCCTTATGACCTGTCCATTCCTCCACTGATGCTACCTGACCAGTTGAGTTCCTTCCCCCAGTCCACTTTGATTTTTGCTTGTTTCTGGCTGTTTCCCTTCGAGGTCAGCCTAATCCCACAGTGGCACAGGGTAAAATCCAGCAGTGAAACATTAATTAGCAGATAACTCATGTGCTTCATCATGTGCAAGTCACCTAAACCCAAACATGATCTCAGGGCAAGGATGGCACTACAGAATGTATAATGAGACTTATCAATAAGAAATGAGACAAAAATGAGTCTGTATTACATCAAAAAGAAGCCTCATATATAATAAGTGGTTTAAGAAGATAATCACACAAACATTTTCCTTCTCTGCTTTCCTATTTCCAGGTGCTGCATAATTTTGCAATGAAATCTTTCTGATGTGAAGTTCAAATGAGGTCAAATCTTTTCTAACGGGATAAAGCAAACTTGACGTTGCACCATTTTAAAGAAGAACGTGGGTATTTTCCATCGTATCCTGACGTATACCTCAACTAACATCATATTAAAATATAAGACCATCTTGAGAATCGAAAGCCTTCTTCACCATCCTATCTCCCAGTGACGCCACTTTCATGGAACTATGTACTTGTACTCTGAGAACCCTCTGTTCTACAGCCCTCTCCTGTCCCTACCATTCACTATGAAGGTCCTACCTTGGTTTTTACTTTCCAAATGCAACATATCACACTTATCTGAATTAAACCCCATTAGTCATTCCTTGGCCCACTCGCCCAGCTGATCAAGATTCCACTGGAAGCCTGTGACAATAAATTCTTAACAAACCATTTTCACTGTCTACACACCACCTATTTTGGTGTCATCTGCAAACTTACCAATCGTGCCGTGTACATTCTCACCCAAATAATTGTAAACATGGTCAAATTATTGTCTACAAGGGTTTTTGACACATACTGAGGTTGAGAATGATGCAAGAAAAATGGAGGTAGACAAAAAATGCTGGAGAAACTCAGCAGGTGAGGCAGCACCTATGAGCGAAGGAAATAGGCGACGTTTCGGTCGAGACCCTTCTTCAAGAAAAATGGACGTTCATTAATTATTGTTCCCTAGATGTGACCCTCATGTTAACATGTTGTAATTTGGCTTTGGTATATATTCACCTTCGCACACAAGCATGGCCTGTTGGACAATTGAAGTGAAGTCAACTTCACATATTTTGAGGAGTTTCACTGGAATAGTTCAAGGGATGAGGGATCACAGCCTTGCGTTATATTGGAGAAACTAGGGTTGTTCTCTTGTACAAAAGACGATCGAGAGAAGATTTTATGGAGTGCACAGTTAATTCATGGCTGGTTACAGAGGGCAAATGGAGAGAAGATGCATCCATTTTCAATGGACAGTT
>CM075986.1:19555699-19620979 GCA_038087875.1 Malacoraja senta | reverse complement strand
GGATTTCGGAGGAGTGGTCTATCTTGCTCCTCTAGTATCTTTGCTTCAGACTGGAGAAGGGTCTGAACCTGAAACATCACCCATTCCTCCTCTCCTGAGATGCTGCCTACCCTGCTAAGTCACTTCAGCATTTTGTGTCTATTATCACTAGTTCTGTTATCACTACTTAAAAAATGTACTCGCTACATACCACAGGCAATTTATAGACCAATTAACCTATAAATCTTGAAACCTCACCACCTATCCATGTTTCTCCAGAAATGCCCCAGCATTAGTACCCTTTTGTGTTGTAAATCAGTATCGTCTGCTCCTTGTTTCTAACCTATAAACCTGTGACAAATCAGTGAGTGGTACGTGTGATGGATAGTCTATTGGGTTGGGGAGGAGGAGGAGGAGGGGAGGAGGAGGAGGAGGAGGAGGAGGGGGGGGGGAGAGGGGGGGGGAGGGGGGGAGGAGGAGGGAGGAGGAGGAGGAGGGGGGAATGGGTTGGGGAGGAGGAGGAGGGGGGAGGAGGAGGGGGGGAGGAGGAGGAGGAGGAGGAGGAGGAGGAGGAGGAGGAGGAGGAGGGGGGAATGGGTTGGGGAGGAGGAGGAGGAGGGGGGAGGAGGAGGGGGAGGTGGAGGAGGGGAGGAGGAGGAGGGAGGAGGAGGAGGAGGAGGAGGAGGAGGGGGGAATGGGTTGGGGAGGAGGAGGAGGAGGGGAGAAGGGGTTGGGGGGGAGGAGGAGGGGGAGGAGGGAGGAGTTGGGGGAGGAGGAGGGGGAGGAGGAGGGGGAGGAGGAGGAGGGGGGAGGAGGAGGAGGGGGGGCAGGAGTTGGGGGGAGGAGGAGGGGGGAAGGGGTTGGGGGGGAGGAGGAGCGGGGAGGAGGAGGAGGGGGGAAGGGTTGGGGGGGGAGGAGGAGGGGGAGGTGGAGGAGGGGAGGAGGAGGAGGGGAGGAGGGGAGAAGGGGTTGGGGGGGAGGAGGAGGGGGAGGAGTTGGGGGGGAGGAGGAGGAGGGAGGAGGAGCGGGGAGGAGGAGGAGGGGGAGGAGGAGGAGGGGGGCAGGAGAGTTGGGGGGAGGAGGAGGGGGGAAGGGTTGGGGGGGAGGAGGAGCGGGGAGGAGGAGGAGGGGGGAAGGGGTTGGGGGGGGAGGAGGGGGGAGGAGGAGGGGGAGGAGGAGCGGGGAGAGGAGGAGGAGGGGGGCAGGAGGAGGAGGGGGGGCAGGAGTTGGGGGGAGGAGGAGGGGGGAAGGGGTTGGGGGGAGGAGGAGGAGGGGGGGCAGGAGTTGGGGGAGGAGGAGGGGGGAAGGGGTTGGGGGGGAGGAGGAGCGGGGAGGAGGAGGAGGGGGGAAGGGGTTGGGGGAGGAGGAGGAGGGGGGAAGGGGAGGAGGGGGGAGGGGGTTGGGGGGGGAGGAGGAGGGGGGAAGGGGAGGAGGGGGGAGGGGGTTGGGGGGGGAGGAGGAGGGGGGAAGGGGTTGGGGGGGGAGGAGGAGGGGGGGAAGGGGTTGGGGGGGGAGGAGGAGGGGGGAAGGGGAGGAGGGGGGAGGGGGTTGGGGGGGGGAGGAGGAGGGGGGAGGAGGAGGGGGGAAGGGGTTGGGGGAGGAGGAGGAGGGGGGAGGGGGGAGGGTTGGGGGAGGAGGAGGGGGGGCAGGAGTTGGGGGAGGAGGAGGAGGGGGGAAGGGGAGGAGGGGGGAGGGGGTTGGGGGGGGAGGAGGGGGCGACTCGGGACTCAGCGGTGGGCCTCCCTCCCGCCGCTGTACGCTCACCCCTGCCCTGCGCTGCTGCCGCTGCCGCCGCCCCGACCTTCCCTCTTTCCCCCACCCACCACCCACGGGTTGATGGCGCCAATCCCTGCCCTCACCGTCAGTCTCCGCAACAGCCGCCATCCCAACTGCTCCGCGTTCAAACCCGCCGCCATCGCCAACCGCCACCAGCGCCTCCTTCACCGAACCCCCTCCGCCCATTGGGTAGGCCGCGCGTCAGTCACACGGCCGCGATCGCTGGTTGGCTCCGGTACCGCCGGTACACGCCCACAATTGGGCGGGGCCGAAGATGGCCGTGCGCGTGCGCGCTACCGGTTTGATGTTTGACAGGCACGAGCAAAGATGAAGGAGCGGAGCAACATCCGCCACTCGTGCGGAACCCAATGCACGGAGGTGTAGTACGTAACGGAGCTTCACGGCCGCCATCTTGGAATGCCAAACGCGACTTCCGTTATGCATCTCGCAGTGTAATCAGTGTTGTTGGGGATCAGTGTGTGATATAACTCATCTATCACTTTTTTTTCTTCTTTTTTTTATTTGTTCTTATTTATTGAACATATTTTAGTTAATTTTATTTTTAAATGTTTCCCCCCTGCTTAATCTATCTGATTCTGCCCATTTCCCTCCCATCCTTCCTCCCAAGCCCCCTCCTTTGTGCAGTCTCCCTTGTATTGCTTTAACACACACTGAGAACAAAATTAAATTTAACATATAATATATATATGAATGTGTGTTTGCGTGTGAGAGGCAAGTTAGAGATAAATAAATCTCAAAGTTCCTTCTCATGGATCAGAAGCAACTTTGATATAAAGCAACACTATTTCACTCTTTATCTTATTTGTCAGATGATGTACATAAACCATAAAGGCAATTATATTTATAAATATATACATATAAATACATGCATATAAATATATGTATATATATAAATATATTAATTCATATATATATATATTATTTTTTTTTACAAAACTGCACACATGAATATGACATGGGGTCAAATTTCAAATTCCTTAAATAAAGTTTACAAGCACTTTATTGGGTTCATGACTAACATAGTATCAAAAACAAATGTAAGAAAAGATAGCACATTGATGGAAAGTTTCCGAAAATGGCATCAGAATAGGGGAGGGGGGTGTGGGGGAGGGGGGTGAGGTGGTGCGTGGGGATGGGGTGGGGGGAAGGGGGAGGAAATGGGGGAGGGGTAATGGGGGCTCCCCTTTTGTGTGGGGAGGAAAGGGGGAAGGGGGTGTGGAGGGGGGGTGTGTGGGGGGGGGACTCCACAAAGCGGCCACCGGCCGCAGCACCACACAGCACCTCCCGGCTCCACCCAGCGGCTTCCCCGTCTCCACTCTGCGGCTTCCACGACTCCACACAGCGACTTCCACGACTCCACACAGCGGCTTCCACGACTCCACTCTTGCGGGCTCACTCAGCACGGCTTGCGGACTCAATCAGCACGACTTGTTGACTCAATCAGCACGGTTTGTGGATTCAATCAGCACGGCTTGCGGACTCATCCCCGCCTCCAGGGCTTTACTCTCCTCGCCCCGGTGATTGACAGCGGGTGCCGGAAGGGGCGTTACCTTCATGGTGAATGACAGGCGAGAAGACCAATCTGCTGAACTCACAATTTTTTAAACCTTCATAACTTTTGTAATATTCCACTGATCGGAACAAAACTTGGTGCGCTTGGAGCAGAGGAGACCAGTGAGTAAGGTGGCGAAAAATCCTAGCGATGTATGGTACCGTTTTTGCGCAAACTTTTAAAAAAACGCAAACTGTAAAAGATGAGTTTCAGTAATAGTATATATATATATATATATATATATATATTATATATATATATATATATATATATAATATATATGAAATCCTAATATTGGGAATAAAAAATCCATGATTTTCCATTCTTTCATTCATTATTAGTGTAATACAATGTAGTGCATACATACCTACATATTTAAATTCAGCCGATAAGTTGGTCAAATAACATGGGGACCTTCTTGCTTTTTTTTGGGACATGGATTTTTAAAATGTGAATGCCTCATAACGACACATTTGTGGGTCAGCAGTATATTGCACCACCCCCCACAATTTCAAATAATTCTAAATTGAACTTCATAAACACTTTTTATTTCCGTCATTCATGGTAATATTTACATAATTTACATCTTTTGTGCGCGAGATATACAGGTCTGCAGTATTTCGCATATCAGCTAACCAATGAAAGTGATGTAAAATTCAACATATTTCAAACAATGATAGGCCCACCCCTTCCTTACCCCATGGACAAAATTTCCAACTTATAAACGTGTTTCGATGCTGTGTCTTTCAATCAATTAGTCAAACACCAGTAGAGTGCGGTCCTAACCTTCCACTTGCCTCATTGGAGGCATTTGAACTATCTTTACTCGGCCCCTGATCTCTGCAGGATTAGAGTGGAGGTGGAGACGGTGGTGGGCGCTGGACAAAGAAGAACCAGGAGGGGATCTTACCTTAAGGGACCTCAAGGTCAGCTGTGGGAGGTGCCCCCCTCCCCACACTCCCCAGGGAACAAGGGCTGAAGAGGGCCAGACATGCAGAGGGACATTGGATCACAGTATGGCCGGAATAGAGGTGATGGCTGCAACGGGCTTGGTGGCCGGTTGCAGCTGGGACTGTGAAATGCCACCAAAATGGCATTACTTGCATATGGGCTCAGTGGGCTGTTCTGTGTATTCTGTACTAACTGTGGACAATGTGCTTATGTATTGGGATAATCTTGCTGAGCTGTCTGCAAAAATGTATTTCACTGCACTTGGTAAACGTGACAATAAAGAAACCAGAGTACCTTAACCTCTCCCAACTCCGTTCTGAGGTTCTCATCTCCTTTAAGGAGACCACTATCATCCTGTTGCCAAAGAAAAGCAAGGTAGTGTGCCTTAATGACTACTGTCCAGTTGCTCTGACATCCACTGTAATGAGGTGCTTCAAGAGGCTGGTCTTGGCGTACATTAACTCCAACCCTCCACACCGACTTCATCCACTGCAGCTTGCCTACCGTGATGCGGTCCACAGTAAACACCATCGAAGCTACGTCCAAGGAAGCACACCTGCACACCAATATGCATTTGGATAGACGGGCTGATTAAGGATAGTCAGTATGGTTATGTAAAGAGGGAGATCATGTCTAACGAATCTGGGTTTTTTTGAAGAGGTAATCAAAAAGATTGCTGAGGGCAAAGCCATAAACATCTATATGGACTCCAGTAAGGTCTTCGATAAGGTTCTGAATTGTAGACTACTCTGGAAGTTAGCTCACATGGGATCCAGAGAAAGCTAATGGACTGGACAGAGAATTGGCTTCTAGGAAGGAAGCTGAGGGTGATGGGGTAAGGTTGTTTCTCACACTGGACGCATGTGACTCAGAGATCGGTGTTGGGCCCATTGCTGTTTGTGGAGTTTATGTCAACAATTTAGATGAGAATGTAGAAGCATGATTAATAAGTTTGCAGATAACACTAAAGTGGGTTGTATCATAGATAGCAAAGATGGTTATCAAAAATTACAGCAAAATCCTGATCGGTTGGGCAAGTAGGCTGAGGAAAGATCAATGAGGTTTAATGCAGATAAGTGTGGGGTATTGCATTTTGGGAAGTCAAACCAGGGCAGGACCTTCACAGTAAATGCAGGCCCTGGGGAGTGCTTTAAAGGCCTGTCTCACGAGTCTGCGGTCATTGGCGGCGAAACGGGAAGAATCTGCCGCCATAGACCGCGCACTCGTGAGAACGTACAATTCCCGGGCCGTGCGCCGGTGTTCCCAACACCGCGCGGTGCTAAAATAAAATCGACAATGTCGAAAACCATATACTCACCGCACAACCTCCACCAGTGATGCACAAGTGCGGCACGGCCGCCCGCACGGGCCGCCGCCAGTGTGGCTCGAGCGCCGTGCGTCAAACCTCCACTGCCACAGCCTCCGCCAGTGAGGCACGTGCCGCCGCCAGTGAGGCACGTGTGCTGCACGGCCGCAGGCACAGCCACCGCTACAGCGCCGCGATCAGGATGGCCGCCGCCGCTGGTGAGTCACGTGCGGCGGGCCGACGTCATCGCAGTCGGACCGCCCTTTTTTTTACTTACAGCAAGCACGTGGGACCCGCCGTGTTTGAATTAACTCGGCCCCCGCGCAGCATCCGTGCGGCGCTCCGGTGGATAGGCTCGATGCTCTCGCCGTTGCCGCGCGGTCCTCGCTACCGGCGACGCCGCGCTTCACCGCCGATGACCGCAAACAGGTAAGACAGAGCCTTAGAGTAGAGGGATTTAGGAATGCAGGTACATAATTCCTTGAAAGTGGTGTCACAGTTAGAAGGGTGACCAAAAAGGCTTTTGGTGCATTGGATCTTCATCAGTCAAGCTATTGAGTTTAAAAGTCGGGAAGTTATGTTACAGTTGTACAAGATGTTGGTAAGGCCGCATTTGGATTATTGTGTTCAGTTTTGGTCACCCTGCCATAGGAGTGATGTGGTTAAGCAGGAAAGAGTGCGGAGAAGATTTCCAAGGATATTGCCAGAACATCAGGGCCTGAGCCGTAGGGAGAAGTTGGACAAACTAGGACTGCAGGAGGATGAGACATGATCTTGTAGAGGTGTATAAGATCATGAGGGGAATAAATAGAGCAAATGTATGTTTCTTTTATCCAGAGTAGGGGAATCAAGAGCCAACTAATTAACCAACATACCCACATATCTTTGGGATGTGGGAGGAAAGCAGAGCACCTGGGGGAAACCCACATGGTGACAGAGAAAACGTGCGAACACCACACAGACAGCACCTGAGATAAGGACTGAACCCGGGTTTTCTGCCTCTGTGAAGCAGAAGCTCTACCAGCAGCACCACATTGGCCCCAAGTTGTGCATTACATGCTGAGAACAGTGTGTTATGCACATAACAAAATGTCTTTGAACTAAACGGCTTGCTGAGTTATTTATTTCTAAGATCAGTTAGGTATCAACTACATTTCTGGTGATTTAAATCAAATCTGGCAGATCAGATAAGAATGGCAGGTTTCCTCTCTAAAACATTTTAGAAAATTATCCAAGAGATTGCAGACAGCTTCAGATCAAATAAGGTTGTCGTAGTGAGAAAGTTTAAAGATTTAAAAGTTACAAAATGATTCAGCTGTAGATTTAGAAGCGATAAAATGGATGCTTAAATTTTCTCCTCTTACACTAACAAGGCTGCAGCACTATAACAGAAATGCTTTCACCTTTTTCCTATTACACTAACAAGGCTACAACATCATAAAATAAATGTTTTCGCCCTTCTTCCATAACCAGCGAGAGGAAAGGTTAGCCCATATAAGGTTACTAGCGAGATAACAGCACAAATACATTAATGTTTTTCTCTATGATATAAACAATCAAGAGAATGATCAGACACTTGGCTCTTACCCATTATAAAATGTACCTACCCATAGGTAAAAAACGGGATGAGGTACTACAAGGGGAATTTAGGGAGCTAGGAGATAAACTTAAAAGTAGGACCTCAAAGGTAATAATCTCTGGATTATTGCCAGTCCCTACGCATGCTTTGATAGGGAGAACACCGATGTGCCTTGCCGAGCCCCCATTCGCTGTGATGGTATTTCAGTCTCAGTCACAGAGGCCGATGACAGAAAATCCTTCAGAGGGGTGAACCCTCGAAAAGCGCCTGGACCTGATGGTATACCTGGTCGTGTTCTAAAAACATGTGCGGACCAACTGGCTGGAGTTTTTACGGACATTTTCAACCTCTCACTTCTGAGGTCTGAGGTTCCCACCTGCTTCAAAAGGGCATCAATTATACCAGTGCCCAAGAAGAGTAAGGTGACGTGCCTCAATGACTATCGACCTGTGGCACTAACGCCTGTGGTGATGAAGTGCTTTGAGAGGTTGATCATGATGCAGATCAACTCCTACCTCGACAAAAACCTGGACCCACTGCAGTTCGCTTACCGCCACAACAGATCAACGGTGGATGCGATCTCGCTGGCACTCCACTCCGCTCTGGACCACTTGGACAACAAAAACTCATATGTCAGGCTGTTATTCATCGATTACAGCTCGGCATTTAACACAATCATCCCTCCAAGCTGGTTACCAAACTCGCAGAACTGGGTCTCTGCGCATCCCTCTGCAATTGGATCCTCGACTTCCTCACTCTCAGACCACAGTCTGTTCGTATTGGTGGAAATGTGTCAGACTCAATAACAATTAGCACAGGAGCACCTCAAGGCTGCCTGCTCAGCCCCCTGCTGTACTCACTCTATACTCATGACTGCGTAGCCGGACATAGTGCGAACTCCATCATCAAGTTCGCTGACGACACCACTGTTGTGGGACGTATCACTGATGGGGATGAGTCAGAGTATAGAAGAGAGATCGAGCAACTGTCCATATGGTGCCAGCACAATAACCTGGCCCTCAACACCAGCAAAACCAAGGAACTGATTGTGAACTTTGGAAGGAGTAGGATGGGGACCCACAGTCCCGTTTATATCAACGGGTCGATGGTTGAAAGGGTCAAGAGCTTCAAATTCCTGGGTGTGCACATCTCTGAAGATCTTTCCTGGTCCGAGAACACTGATGCCATTATTAAGAAAGCACATCAGCGCCTCTACTTCCTGAGAAGATTACGGAGAGTCGGTTTGTCAAGGAGGACTCTCTCTAACTTCTACAGGTGCACAGTAGAGAGCATGCTGACCGGTTGCATCGTGGCTTGGTTCGGCAACTTGAGCGCTCTGGAGAGGAAAAGACTACAAAATGTAGTAAACATTGCCCAGTCCATCATCGGCTCTGACCTCCCTTCCATCGAGGGGATCTATCACAGTCGCTGCCTCAAAAAGGCTGGCAGTATCATCAAGGACCCACACCATCCTGGCCACACACTCATCTCCCTAGTACCTTCAGGTAGAAGGTACAGGAGCCTGAAGACTGCAACGACCAGGTTCAGGAACAGCTACTTCCCCACAGCCATCAGGCTATTAAACCTGGCTCGGACATAACACTGAACTTTATTAGCCAATACTGTTATTTGCACTTTATCAGTATATTGATTCATGTGTGTATATATTTATAGAATGCCTTGTAGTCAATGCCTACTATGTTCTGTTATGCTGAAGCAAAGCAAGAATTTCATTGTCCTATCAGGGACACATGACAATAAACTCACTTGAACTTGAACTAGTCAGAGTAGAAATAGGAGGATATTGCAGATGAATACGTGGCTTGAAAAATGGTGCAAGGGGGAGGGATTCAAATTTCTAGGACATTGGAACCAATTCTGGGAGAGGTGGGACCAGTACAAACAGGACGGTCTGCACCTGGGCTGGAATGGAACCAATGTCCTTGGGGGAGTGTTTGCTAGTGCTGTCGGGGAGGATTTAAACTAATGTGGCAGGGGAATGGGAGCATGAGTAGAGAAACAGAGGGGTGTAAAATGAGGGTAGAAGCAACAGGTAGCAAGGTGAAAAGTAAAAGTGGCAGGCAGAAAAATCCAGGGCAAAAATCAAAAAGGGCCACTTTTCAACATAATTGTATAAGGGGTAAGAGTGTTGTAAAAGCCTGAAGGCTTTGTGTCTCAATGCAAGGAGCATTCGTAATAAGGTGGATGAGTTGAATGTGCAGATAGTTATTAATGAATATGATATAGTTGGGATCACGGAGACATGGCTCCAGGGTGACCAAGGCTGGGAGCTGAACATCCAGGGATATTCAATATTCAGGAGGGATAGACAGAAAGGAAAAGGAGGTGGGGTAGCGTTGCTGGTTAGAGAGGAGATTAACACAATAGAAAGGAAGGACATTAGCTTGGAGGATGTGGAATCGATATTGGTAGAGCAGCGAAACACTAAAGGGCAGAAAACGCTAGTGGGAGTTGTGTACAGGCCACCTAACAGTAGTAGTGGAGTTGGGGATGGCATCAAACAGGAAATTAGAAATGCGTGCAACAAAGGTAAAACAGTTATAATGGGTGACTTCAATCTACATATAGATTGGGTGAATCAAATTGGCAGGGGTGCTGAGGAAGAGGATTTCTTGGAATGTATGCGCGATAGTTATCTAAACCAACATGTAGAGGAACCAACGAGAGAACAGGCTATTCTAGACTGGGTATTGAATAATGAGGAAGGGTTGGTTAGCAGTCTTGTTGTGCGTGGCCCCTTGGGCAAGAGTGACCGTAATATGGTTGAGTTCTTCATTAGGATGGAGAGTGACATTGTTAATTCAGAAACAAGGGTTCTGAACTTAAAGAAGGGTAACTTTGAGGGTATGAGACGTGAATTGGCCAAGATAGACTGGCAAGTGATTCTTAAAGGGTTGACGGTGGATATGCAATGGAAGGCATTTAAAGACTGCATGGATGAACTACAACAATTGTTCATCCTAGTTTGGCAAAAGAATAAATCAGGGAAGGTAGTGCATCCATGGATAACAAGGGAAATCAGGGATAGTATCAAAACAAAAGATGAAGCATACAAATTAGCCAGAAAAAGCAGCCTACCAGAGGACTGGGAGAAATTCAGAGTCCAGCAGAGGAGGACAAAGGGCTTAATTAGGAAAGGGAAAATAGATTATGAAAAAAAACTGGCAGGGAACATAAAAACTGACTGCAAAAGTTGTTATAGATATGTGAAGAGAAAAAGATTAGTTAAAACAAATGTAGGTCCCTTGCAGTCAGAAACTGGTGAATTGATCATGGGGAACAAGGATATGGCAGACCCATTGAATAACTACTTTGGTTCTGTCTTCACTAAGGAAGACATAAATAATCTGCCGGGAATTGCAGGGGACCGGGGGTCAAATGAGATGGAAGAACTGAGTGAAATCCCGGTTAGCCGGGAAGTGGTGTTAGGTAAATTGAACGGATTAAAGGCCGATAAATCCCCAGGGCCAGACAGGATGCATCCCAGAGTACTTAAGGAAGTAGCCCCAGAAATAGTGGATGTATTAGTGATAATTTTTCCACTATCTTTAGATTCTGGAGTAGTTCCTGAGGATTGGAGGGTAGCTAATGTAACTCCACTTTTTAAAAAGGGAGGGAGAGAGAAAACGGGGAATTACAGACCAGTTAGTCTAACATCGGTAGTGGGGAAAATGCTAGAGTCAGTTATTAAAGATGGGATAGCAGCACATTTGGAAAGTGGTGAAATCATTGGACAAAGTCAGCATGGATTTATGAAAGGTAAATCATGTCTGACGAATCTTATAGAATTTTTCGAGGATGTAACTAGTAGAGTGGATAAGGGAGAACCAGTGGATGTGTTGTATCTGGACTTTCAGAAGGCTTTCGACAAGGTCCCACATAAGAGATGAGATTAGTATACAAACTTAAAGCACACGGTATTGGGGGTTCAGTATTGATGTGGATAGAGAACTGGCTGGTAGACAGGAAGCAAAGAGTAGGAGTAAACGGGTCCTTTTCAGAATAGCAGGCAGTGACTAGTGGGGTACCGCAAGGCTCAGTGCTGGGACCCCAGCTATTTACAATATATATTAATGATCTGGATGAGGGAATTGAATGCAACATCTCCAAGTTTGCGGTTGACACGAAGCTGGGGGGCAGTGTTAGCTGTGAGGAGGATGCTAGGAGGCTGCAAGGTGACTTGGATAGGCTGGGTGAGTGGACAAATGCATGGCAGATGCAGTATAATGTGGATAAATGTGAGGTTATCCACTTTGGTGGCAAAAACAGGAAAGTAGACTATTGTCTGAATGGTGGCAGATTAGGAAAAGGGGAGATGCAACGAGATCTGGGTGTCATGGTACACCAGTCATTGAAGGTGGGCATGCAGGTCCAGCAGGCAGTGAAGAAAGCGAATGGTATGTTAGCATTCATAGCAAAAGGATTTGAGTAAAAGAGCAGGGAGGTTCTACTGCAGTTGTACAGGGCCTTGGTGAGGCCACACCTGGAGTATTGCGTACAATTTTGGTCACCAAATCTGAGGAAAGACATTCTTGCCATAGAGGGAGTACAGAGAAGGTTCACCAGACTGATTCCTGGGATGGCAGGTCTTTCATATGAAGAAAGACTGGATAGACTCGGCTTGTACTCTCTAGAATTTAGAAGATTGAGGGGGGATCGTATAGAAACTTACATGATTCTTAAGTGGTTGGACAGGCTAGATGCAGGAAGATTGTTCCCGATGTTAGGGAAGTCCTGAACAAGGGGTCACAATTTAAGGATAAGGGGGAAGTCTTTTAGGACCGAGATGAGAAAATCATTTTTCACACAGAGAATGGTGAATCTGTGGAATTCTCTGCCACAGAAGGTAGTTGAGGCCAGTTCATTGGCTATATTTAAGAGGAGGTTAGATGTGGCCCTTGTGGCTAAAGGGATCAGGGGGTATGGAGAGAAGGCAGGTACAGGATACTGAGTTGGATGATCAGCCATGATCATATTGAATGGCGGTGCAGGCTCAAAGGGCCGAATGGCCTACTCCTGCAGCTATTTTCTATGTTTCTATGTTTCTATTACTCTACAAGATTGTAATGTGCGTCAACAAGGTAATACAAAGAACAAGTGCGTGTATCTGCAAAAAATAGCTTCTTCAGCATAACCATATATGGGCTAACCTTTCCTCTATCAGAAGAACCTGTCAATCCTAACAGGCAAGAGGCTATACAATGCTCTGTAAGATAAAGAATTGCTGAATTGCTGATTATTGGGGTATAAATATATCTGATTGAACATTACCTCTTTGTGTGGGGATAGAGTGACACTAAAGTCTGTATTTTACATACTGTGAGAGTTGATTGCCACACCCGCCTGGGTGAAATAAAGATTTTAATGCTTTATTACTAATTATTGTGTTTTTATCTGTTTGAAGTAAAAACAAACCTTAACAGTAGTAGTGGATTTTAACTTTCCAATTATTGACTGGGAATATCATAGTGTGAAAGGTTTCAATGGGGTGCAATTTTCCAAAAGTGTTCAGGAGAATTTTCTCTGGCAATATGTAGAGGCCCCCACACAGGAGAGAGCAACACTTGTTCTAGTCTTGGGAAATTGGGAGGGGCAAGTGTTTGTGGATGAGCCTTTTGGGACCAGCGACCATTGTTCGATTAGGTTTAAGATAGATATGGATAGGGGCAGAGAGAGCCCACAAGTTAAGATGTTAAGTTGGGGAAGGCCATCTTTGACGGTATGAGAGAAGGACTTGCTCAAGTTCATTGGAGTAGGTTGTTTGAAGGAAAAGGAACGTCAGGAAATTGGGATATTTTTAAAACTCTGCTGTCAAGAGCACAGGACATGCATGTGTATTAAAGTGAAGGGCAAGGCGGGCAAACATAAGAAAGATTGGATGACGAGGGAAATTGAGGTCAAGAATAAGAAAGAGGCATGGGACAGGTATAGGCAGCTGGGATCAAGTGTATCCCTGCAGGTGCTACAGAAACTAAAAAATGAAATTAGAAGGGCAAAAAAGGAACAGGAGATAGCTCTGGCAGATAGCATTAAGGATAATCCCAAGGGATTTTATGTACAGAAATGGAGAAAAGGTAACCAGAGAGAGTGAGGCCTCTCAAGAATCAAAGTGGTCAACGCTGTGTGGACAATTTACATTTATACCAAGCCAATTAACCAACAAACCTGTACGTCTTTGGAGTGTGGGAGGAAACCAAAGATCTCAGAGAAAACCCACGCGGTCACGGGAAGAACGTACAAACTCCATACAGACAGCACCCATTGTCAGGATCGAACCTGGGTCTCCTGTACTGTTAGCGCTGTAAGGAAGCAACTCCACCACTGCGTCACCTTGCTGCCTGAATTAATTAACTAATTTAAATTCTCCTGATTAGACCAGGATTCTGAATTCTTCATCCAGTCTATGAACTACTATGGTGCAATATCTGTCATTAGGTTACATAATTGATTGGGAATTTTGTGAAGTTGTTCAGTGATCAAATTCTATGCACATTGTTTCTATGGCTCTTTCTCTTGTTATCCTCTTCTCAAGTTAAAGTATATTGCCATATGCACGAGTGGCACAAGGCACAGGTTCAAAGAAAATCTTGCTTGCAACAGCATCACACACACATAGACCCAGACAAACAAACAAAAAGCAAATTATACATTAAAAATTGAAAATGAAGAAAAGACTGGGAAGAAAGCACTAATGCACAATTGTCTTGATATATTTTCACTGTCTCCTTTTTGGAATTTTATTTGAAATTAGAAAAAGAAAAATAGAACAAGCCCATAATAGTGCAAGAGGTGGGTCATAGTGTTCCATTGTTGAGGTAGGGTTAGGTTTGTGTAGCGTGATTCAAGAACCTGATAGTTGTAGGAAAGTAGCATGCAGATGCTCACAATATTGGGGAGCGGCTGTGCCTGTGATGGACTGGGCTGAGTCCACCACTCTCTACAGCATTTTGCATTCCTGTGCTTTGGAATTGCCATAACCAGGCTGTGATGCCAGCTGTCGGGTTACTTTGTGCCATATATCCGTAAAAGCTTCTTAGCGTATTCAGAGACATACCAATTTTTGTAACTTCTAAGAAGGTAGAGATGTGGCAAACATTCTTTGTGAGTACATCTGTGCTGGGTCCAGGACAGGTCATACGAGATGTTAACACCTAGGAATCTGAAGCTGCTAACTCTCCGCACCAGCGGCCCACCAGTAAAAACTGCCACGTTTGTTGATTACTTCTATGCTCCAACTTTTTCAGAGTTATGGAGCCATACAGCATGGAAACATGCCTTCGGTCCTATTCATCCATGCCAACTAAGATGCTCCATCTAAGCTAGTCCCATTTGCCTGCATTTGGCCTGTATCCCTCTACATCTTTCCTGTCAACAGTGTCCAAATATCTTTTAAATGTTGTCATTGTATTTGCCTCAACTATTTCCTCATTCCATTTTCTCGCTACCCTCTGTGTGAAAAATTTGGTCTTCAGGATCCTTTTAAATCTTTCCTCTCTCACCTTAAAGCTATTACCCCTGGTTCTTGATTCCCCTACCCTGGGAAAAAGACTGTGCATTCACCCTATCTATTCCACTCATATTTCTATACACCTCTATAAGATCACCCTTCTGTCTCTTGGGCTCCAAGGAATAAGTTCCTAGCTTGTTCACCTCTCTGTAGTTCACGCCCTCGAGTTCTGGCAACATCCTCATAAATCTTTTCAGGAGGCCTCTGAATCCTTATCATTTGACCAGCAAATGAAGAGCAGCATACTTAGACAAATATATTTGAAATCAGCAACGTCTATGGAACCAACCATACTTATTTTTTCATGTAGGAAAGAACTGCAGATGCTGGTAAAATCAAAGGTAGACACAAAATGCTGGAGTAACTCAACGGGACAAGCAGCATCACTGGAGAGAAGGAATGGTTGACGTTTCGGGTCGAGACCCTTCTTCAGAAAGTAGAAAACACTTATTATTTGTATATTTTTATACAACACAACAGGGTAAATTAAATCTATCTGGTTCTATAAAGTCTGTAAACAGAATATAGTCCATTTGTTATTGTGTTATTAACATATCTAAGTCCACATTTTTTTTCAGAGAGCAGTTGGAGACATGCGTTTTTCCAGGAAAACGTTCCCACCTTAATCCTAAAGTGTTAACACATGAACACAGGTGTTCATTCACAGCAGGCTGAAGTCTAAAAGCAGGTGAATTCAACACAATTTTTCCCCTGTCCTGGAGAACGATCAATAATGTTTATCTAGCCAAAGTGTATATTAGCAGCTGAAAAACACAAACTGACTGTAGTCCCACTACTTTGAAGTACATTGTAGTGGAACTGAGTTTAATCTACAGGTACAGTACATCTGATTTCCACATTTTTGTTCTGTGCCTTTTCTACGATTACTCCTATTTTTCGATGTAAAAATGCTGATATTGCTACTATAGTATTTGCAAAGTTTAGTTCAAATTCAATTTTGTAAATAATATTAATAGATTACATTTTTTGTATTATTCCTCATTTAATAGTAACAATTGTGTAGCTATTAGCTGTAATTTTATTGGATTTTATTGTGAAATGATTCATGCTTATTATCTACATTTGCTGCTCTACTGTCTTTAAAAACAGTGTGGTGAGATACTTTTCACTATGTCAGCTCAAAAGTATTGAAAGTCACGTATCTAGTGGAACATCGTGGAAGCCCATTTGGTGTGCAAATTGATGTGTGTTTCCTTTGTGCAATATTTCAGTTTAAAAATATTTTCTTCCTGAAGATGCCCATCATTGTTCTTGAAGCCACCAGAAAATCGGAACAAGGAATATCCTTGATAGTTATTTGGACAATAAACATCAGATCAATTGTGCTAAATTGAAGAGAAGACAGATACAATATTGACCTGTTATTTATATCAATAACTTTCAAATTTAAAACTTTCAAACTTTGCTTTTGGGAAGAAAAGCAACTTAAACTACATCACCACTATTGCTCATAAGCCAACTTGGAAATCTGACAATTGGTCTGGTTGATTATGAATAGCAAGGCCCAAGCATCAAAGCCTGAGATTCCCCGCAAATCAAAATTTGCCAACCTGAGAAAGATATGTTCGTTCTCACGTGTTGCATTCTGCCCAATAACCAATTCTCAGTCCATTTCTACGTACATTTCTAAGAATTCATGTGCTCTCATCTTGCAATCTAACCTCCTCTGTGGAATCTATTGAAATCTTGATGAAAATTTGAAGTACTCCACATCCAATGGTTTCTTCCTATATGTTTTAAGGTGTTCTGTGAC
Organism: Malacoraja senta; assembly: GCA_038087875.1. Lineage (NCBI taxonomy): Eukaryota > Metazoa > Chordata > Chondrichthyes > Rajiformes > Rajidae > Malacoraja > Malacoraja senta. The sequence continues at coordinate 19,604,513 of CM075986.1, read as the reverse complement.
CACATCCTTCATTTTAGTTTCCATCATTTTCCCAGCTATTGACGTTGCCTGCCAGGTTGGTTAGTCCCTTTCTTAAAAGTTGGGTCATATTTGCAAAACAATCGGAAAAATTCCAGATGATGGAATTTTGGTAGATGATAATCAGAATATACCCTTTTTCATTAGCTACTTTCTTCAGTGAGATGTAGATTATTGGGGGGGTTTTGCCTTTTAGTCTCATCAATTTCTCTAGTACTATTTAAAAATTCATTCTAAATTCTTCAGTTCTTCTTTCATTTTTCGGGCTAGAAATTTGTTTAATTCCTCTGCCGTTCCGATTCCTCATTAAAAATTCTGTCTGTATGGGGCCTTTTTTTACCCTGGCTGTCTTTTCTTTTGGAAGTGCCTATAATTTTTTTAAAGGCTCTTGCCAAAGAAACAAGTGGAAAGAAAGAAACATTGTTTGTAGAAAAAAACCTATCATTGTTCCAATGAAAATAGAAGATCTAGGTTTGGAAATTACATCAAGTAGATCTTATTTCAGAAAGGAGTTTGGAAATAGTTCTGAAAAACATGTAATCTCACAATACTAAATTGCAGTTTAAATCTTTTCATGACCAGGAATATAGGATATTATATATAGGTCTCAGGTGCAAATACTGTGATTCTATAATGTCCATTCACAACTCATAACTGTCAAAGCATTTGGAACTGCTTTTTAAATGTCGCCGATCAATGAGGATTTGTACCAAAATATGTTCAAATTTATTCAAATATTTGGAAGATAAAAGATATTAAATTTATGAAATCATGGCATGGATCAGTTGGGCTGAAGGGCCTGTTTTTGTGCTGTATGACTCTACAAACTGAAAGTGATAGCAAATACACATGCTAAGAGGGTAGCATTCCTAGAAAACAGTCAGAATCATGATTTTCTGTAAATACAAGGCCACATCACCTATGTATGCATCATCAAACACGTGTAAAAAAAAAACCATTTAATGTTTATTAATTTAACTTTTTCACATAGATTCTTTTTTGTAAGTTATTTTTTCCAGTTATTATACTATAATCAATAAAGTTTCTTTGAGTTGTTGTAAATGTTTGATTTGGTTCTAATATTCCTAGTATTATTAATTTTGGATCCGGGTCCAATTGAGTGCTGGTAAATATAGATATTATTCTAAAATTATTTGCCCAGAATTTTTTAATTTTTATACAATTCGCAAACGTATGAGTTAAGTTAGCATCTAAATGTTGACATTTATCACATATAGGGGAAATATGTGGGAAGATTTTATTTAATTTTGTTTTAGAATAATGTAACCTATGTAGTACTTTGAATTGTATTAGAGAGTGTCTGGCATTTAATGAACATTGATGTATGTGTTGTAAACTTTCTTCCCAAGTATCTTTCGTTATTATTTGATTTAGTTCTTTTTCCCATGTTTGTCTGTGTAAACCCGTCGATGGAATCTCGCTATCTAATAAAATATTATAAATGTAAGATATTAATTTTTCTGTATTAGGGTGTTTATTCCAACAGTCATCAAGAATTTCTGAATTTCTAATTCTAAAGTTTTGAGTACTTGCTTTTACATAATCTCTAAGTTGAAGATATCTGAAAAAATCATTTACTTGAAGTCCATACTGTTGCAGCTCCTGAAATGAAAGAAAAGTGCCTTCTTTGTAAAGTTGTCCCATCATTTTAATTCCATAATTTTTCCATTGTGTGAAACCTTTATCCAACCATGAGGGTTTAAATAAAGGATTATTCACAATTGGAAGACAAAGTGATAAATTATCAAATTTTAATGTCTTTTTTAATTGTTTCCAAATTCGCATATATTATAGGATTTTCCCTATACATTTTTTTGTTTAATTTAGAAGTAGCAAATAGTATCGAGCCGATTTCAAAAGGTGAACAATCTTCCTTTTCCATTTTTAACCAATCTGGTTGTTGATCTATTTTTTCCAACCAAAAATTCATATTTTTAATGTTAACTGCCCAAAAATAAAACAAAAAGTTTGGTAGAACTAAACCTCCATTTATTTTTGATTTGCACAGATGTTTTTTGCTTATCCTATGATTCTTATAATCCCAGATAAAGTCACTGATAATGGAATCCAACTTTTTGAAAACGTTTTTTTATAAGTATATCGGAATTGTTTGAAAAAGGTATAATATTTGCGGTAAGAAAATCATTTTTATGGCATTAATTTTAACAACCATTGAGATAGGAAGTGTTTTCCAGTACTGAATATTCTTATGTAGTTTATTCAGTAATGGGGGGAAATTTGATTTAAATAATGATGTGTATGTCTTAGTGACATAAATTCCTAGGTATTTGAATTTTTCATTTACTATTTTAAACGGGAATTGTTGTAATATATGTTTATTATGTTCCCTTATTGGCATAATTTCACTTTTATTCCAATTTATTCTGTATCCAGAGAGTGAACCAAATTGGGTTATTAGCTTTAATAAATTTGGAATACTAATTTCTGGTTTTGTAATATAAATTAATACATCATCTGCGTATAGAGAAATTTTATTCACTGTGTCCTTTGTATTATACTCATATATTTCCGGGTGGGTCCTAACTCTTTCTGCGAGTGGCTCAATAGCAAGCACAAATAATAGTGGAGACAACGGGCATCCTTGTCTGCAACCTCTAGATAGGTTAAATTTAGATGATAACCTTTGGTTTGTTAATATTCTAGCCGTTGGGTTAGTATATAACAGTTTTATCCATGCGCAGAATTTCTCGCCCAGTTGCAATTTTTCCATCACCGAAAATAAGTAGGGCCATTCAACCTGATCAAAAGCTTTTTCGGCATCAAGTGAGATTATTGCTAGATCTTCATTAGTAATTCTCTTTGAGTATATTATATTAAATAATCTTCTCAAATTAAAATATGAATACCGTTTCTGAATAAAGCCTGTTTGGTCAGGGTGTATTAATTTATTCATCACTGTACTTAATCTGTGCGCTAGAATTTTAGTTAGTATTTTCTGATCTGTATTTAAAAGTGCAATTGCTCTATATGATCCTGGATCTTCGGGATCCTTATCAGCCTTTGGTATGAGTGTTATTATAGATTCGTTTAAGGTATCTGGGAATTTCTGTTGAGTATAAATATACTCATACAGTATTTGTAAACGTGGAGAGAGCAAATTGTAAAATCTTTTATTAAATTCAGAGCCTAAACCATCTGGACCTGCTGCTTTACCATTTTTTAAAGATCTAATAGACTCTTCAATATCTTTTATCGTAATTTCAGCTTCTAATAATTCTCTATCTTTTGAGTCTAAACCTTTTAAATTACATTTTTGTAAAAATTCTGCTATTCCTTCCGGTTGTTCTACAGTTTTAGTTGAATAAAGATTATGATAGTATTGGAGAAATCTCTCGTTTATATCCTTGGGCAGTTTTAATAATTCTCCCGTATCTGATCTAATTTTATGAATTATTTTTTCCCCCTCCAATTTTCAGAGCTGACGTGCTAATAGCTTTTGTGGTTTGTCTCCGAATTCGAAATGTAATTGTTTAGTATGTTGATAAAGTTTTATTACTTGTTCTGAATACATTTTGTTTAATTTATATTTCAATACAGTGATTTTATTATGATTTAACATATGATTTAATTGTCGCATTTTCTATATCTAGTTGCTTTATTTCCCTTTCCAATGTCTGTTGTTTAATCCGGTTCTCTTTGTTATAAAATACTTGGGAGGAAATTAATGCACCTCGTACAAACGCTTTAAATGTTTCCCAAATAAGAGAAACAGATGTGCCGGGGGTGTCATTAGTCTCGAAAAATGTTTGAATCTGTTTAATAAGATATTCCTGACATGATCTTTCATTCAAGATTTGTGGGTTAAGTCTCCAATATGTTTGTTTCTCGGCCATTCCATTTAATTTAATCATAAATGTTAAAGGTGCATGGTCTGAGATTATAATATTATGGTATTTTGAATTATAAGTAAATGGGATAAACGTTGAGTCAACTAGAAAGTAGTCTATTCTTGAGTATGTTTATGTACCGGTGAATAAAATGAATATTCCCGTCCAGTTAGATTTTCAATTCTCCAGACATCCTTAATATTAGTGGTATTAATAAATTCTGTGAGGGTAAATTTCATTCGATATCTAGAATTTTTGGCTTGCAATTTGTGAATTCTGCAAGGGTAAATTTCTGTTATCCAAACAGCAATAACGCAGGGTCGCCTACATTTTAAATGTTCAATAAAGTAAATTAAATTACTTACGTTTGTTTAGCTTTTGTCACTTGATGGGTAAGCCCTTTAAAACGGGAACATCCTAAGACATAGGAGCTGAATTAGGCCAGTTGGCCCATCAAATCTGCTCCGAGAAGCCAAGGTCAATCTGCAAGCCTTCCTTAACGTAGCTGAGGGGGTTGATATACTGTAAGTACATCAGGATGTTAGTGCTGTGCTGCTGGACTCAGAGATGGGTGCAGGTAGTGGAAAGCGGGTGGTCAGACATGTTAAAATTTGAGTTCCAGCTTCACTCAGACTTCTGCACTTGCCCATGCATCCATGCAATTCAAAGGCATACTGATCTGATGTCTCATAGTCAATTATTGTTTATGGATACACAGCTGAAGACTCAGCCCAAAATGAGTCATTAGTCACCCCTTTCCTTTTCATATCCTCTCTCTTTCCCCTTCCCTCTAGTATTACACTTATCTGATAACCTTCCATATCCTTTTCACCTCCAGCCTTTCTCACTTACTCCACCCGTCTGCCCCTTCACCTGTATCCTCTATCATGTGTAGGAAGGAACTGCAGATGCTGGTTTAAACCGAAGAAAGACACAAAAAGCTGGAGTAACTCAGCGGGACAGGCAGCATCTCTGGAGAGAAGGAATGGGTGATGTTTCGGGTCAGGAAGAAGGGTCTCGACCCAAATCGTCACCCATTCCTTCTCTCCAGAGATGCTGCCTTTCCCGCTGAGTTACTCCAGCTTTTTGCGTCTATCTTCCATCTATCACTTGCCAGGCTTTGTAATACCTCCACCTCTCTTCTTCAGCATCCCCTCCCCCCTCCCCCCTCCCCTATTCCATCTGTAGAAGTATCCCGATCCAAAACATCGTCTGTCCATTCCCTCCACAGATGCTGCCTGGCCCGTTGAGTTCCTCCAGCACTTTGTGTTTTGCTGGGCCATTAACTCTATTTTCTTTTACTGCAAATATTCTTTGATCCACTCAATGTCTCCTGCACTTTTTATTCAGGCTTCAGGTTTGCAACATTTTGGAGTATTTTACCTGCTTAATTAAACCATTTATATTTTTATGCGTGTATTTCAATTAATTTTCCATTTCTCTTTTAATCCAACATTCAGACCATGGAGCTTCGTGTGCTGTTCATTGTGCTTGGTTCCTTACTGCAATGGAGCCAGGGACTTAAGATTGCATCTTTTAACATCCAGAGATTTAGTCAGAGGAAAGTTGATGATCGTGTTACTCTTGACATCCTTATCCGGGTAAGCACAATTCCAGCAAACATTTTATGGTAGAAACCCATTGAGCAGGCACTTAATTTGTTTTTTTATTAGATTTTAAAAAGGTATGATCTCATCACCATTGAAGAAGTCATGGATTCTGATAGCTCAGCGGTTACCGATCTAGTGAGAGAACTGAATTAGTAAGTAAAGAGAAACTTTATTCACTGCTTTCACTCTGTACTGGTGTAATGCAGGCTGATATTGAGGTGAATGATAAGCTGTGCTGATTTAGACTGTGGCATCTGGAAGAGTTTAATTGTGAAGCCCCATCTCCACAGTGCCTCATGCGTATCCACTCAAAACCAATGGGAAGAGAAGATGGATGGGTGGGACTACAGTTGTGGTGGGAACCTAAAACTCAGATGCTAAAAGTTTGATAGACTAGCTGAAAAAATGTTATCACATAATGCCATTTTAGAATTTAGACTTTAACGATACAGCGCAGAAACAGGCTCTTTGGCTCACCAAGCCCACGTCGACAAGCAATCAACCCATACACTGAACTATCCTACACACTAGGGACAATTTACAATTTTTACCATAAGCAATTAACCTGCAAGCCTGCACATCTTTAGACTGTTTGGGCCAAAGAAACAGAGAGAATGTACAAACTCTGTATAGACAGAAATGCTGGAGAAACTCAGCGGGTGAGGCAGCATCTATGGAGCGAAGGAATAAGCAATGTTTCGGGTCGATGCCCTTCTTCAGACTAAGAAGAGTCTCAAACTGAAACGTCGCCTATTCCTTCGCTCCATAGATGCTGCCTCACCCGCTGAGTTTCTCCTCCATGTTTGTCTACATTTGATTTTTCCAGCATCTGCAGTTCTTTCTTAAACTCTGTATAGACAGCACGTGTGGTCAGGATTGAATCAAAGTCTCTGTCGCTGTAAGGCAGCTGCTCCACCATGCCACCCCTTCATTTTCTTCAGCATTGTGCAACCAAAATTTTATCTTTTTCTGGGAGAACAACTATTTCCAGCTCGTTTGATGTCTCTCTGGAAAGTTGACTGGGAGTTTTCAGGTGTGAATTACCATGTGTTCCTGGCAGATTTTTCTCATTGGGATGCACGATCCGGATGGCTCTGCTTCCAGTACAATCCTCCTTTTGAAGTAAAAAAAAAAATGACAGATGAAAGTAGCAGGTCAGGCAGCATCTGTGGAGGGAAACGGACAGAGGTCGAGATCCTTCTTCAAACTGAAGGTTTCCAACCCAAAAAACCCATAATCTGTTCATTTCCCCCTCAGTTCAGTTCAGTTTAGTTTATTGTCACATGTACTGAGGCACAGTGAAAAGCTTTTTTGTTGCATGCTAACCTGTCAGCAGAAAGACAATACATGGTTACAACCAATCCATTTACAATGTATAGATGCAGACAGATACTGCCTGACCCGCTGAGTCCATCCGGCATTTTGATTTTGGCTCAAGATTCCAGCATCTGCAGTCTCTTGTCTCTCCTCACTTGGAGCATTGCAGACAAACTTGGGCTAGTCTGGGACAACAGGCCATTCCTAAAGATATAATTGCTCATCAGTAAGTCTTACCTCTGATCCTTCCTCACCCCTTCCTACACCAGTCCTACCATCAGTCTTCTTGCTGACCCTTCAAGCTATGATGCATTGATTGGCCTACAACTATTTATTGATCTGCTGGTCTCACTGACTATCATCACTAGACCCCTATCTCCCAATTTACCATCCCCATTACCAAAGGATAATCACCCCCAACCAGTCATTGCCACCAGGCTCTCATGCACTCCCTCATTACACGGGAGAGAGCACAGGCCCATTTGGCCGATGCCATCCGCCATCCTGATCCTCTGATCCCGCCTTGGAATGCTTTGGTGGTTTGCTTATTTAGAAACTCACTCAGTCCTGTGTTGCGAAGCCAGACAGTTGTGCCCCTTTACTTGTGCCTGGGACCCAAGGCTCACTGTTTCATCCCACTGCAATGCCCAGGTGGAGCAATCTTTAGGGCGCAGTTGAATTTATAGACCATTGCGGAGAGAACATACAGAAGTGGGATTCCTTCTAATCAATGAGTCTACACATTGCAAATGTGCGCAACATCAAATGTTACTCTTTTGAACAGAAGGTAATCTGATTAACTCTCCCCACTCCCCGTTGGGCTTTTACACCACACAACTGAGTAATATTTTAATGGAACCCAATAACATCCACTGAAGATGGAATTTAGCTTCTCTTCAAGAATTAAGCTAAAGTTTGAATCTTTCAGATGTTGTCTCCCCATTTTAAAATTATGTATTTTTTGTGTTAACCACACATTGCATGCTTTTTCATTTGTAGACTCATTTGAATAAGTCTAATAAAATGTTTGTTTTTTCAGTGCAACCAAACTGAACTATAATTACATCATCTCTGACTACCTGGGACGTAGTACTTATAGAGAAAAATATGCGTTTATTTTCAAGTAAGTGTTTTAGTTCAAATAGTTCATCAACAAATCTCCCATTATTGTACTGATGGAAACTGGGTTTAGGCAGATCATTAGTTATGGGAAGTGGGAACTAACCAGGCAGATAGGTCATGTTGCATTTGTTTATTTGTTCTATCAAAATAGTTAATTTTTCTCAACTAAGTTAGGTCCTCAATCCCTCTAGTAATGACCTCCTTTCATTGAGGAAATTGAAGCAAGGCAGCTCATGATTGATACGCAAAATATTCAGTGATGATCCTGATAAAGACACAAAACAGAAAATAATATGGAAGAGATCTGACCTGAAACGTCATTCTGCTGTCTGACCTGTTGAGTACCTCCAGCACTTTGTGCTTTGTTCCAGATTCCAGCATCTGCAGCATTTATTGTCTTCGAGAAAAGCTGGAAATCTGACATTTGAATAGACAATGCTTGAAATACTCAGCTGGTCAGGCAGCAGGTGTGAAGAGAGATACAAAGTTAAACAAAAATAGACCACGTCCTCCAGCTGAAAACATACTCGCCTTGGTCAACACCACCTCCCTGGAATGATCATAGTTCAGAATTTCTCTGTGACATTGTTATTTGCTCAGTTACTCGAAATGTTGTTGTTCCCTTCCAGTTCCACTTCAATTGATATCTAATCCTCTCTTGAGAGCATCAATGCTGTTCACATGAATGCTCTCCTCTGCCACAATTTCAATTAGGATCAATACTTGGTCAATGCATCTTTGGGATAATTTAGAATTTAAAAAAGACCTTAGTAGACTTAAAACATATGTTGTTCCTTGTCATGATGTTATTCATTAGGCATTTAATAGTCACTTGTGTGTGGTTGTTTTTTAGATGAAGATTGTTTTGGAATAAATAATTCCCAAGGCATTTTAGTATCGACAAACTTTTTACAAATGAGTACACTGATGGTCAGATCAAGAGCCTGTTTTGATACTATATTACTCAATAACAAACACCATTACAAATGTTTACATATTGTTTGGAATCATGGCTCTTCCAGCTGTAACAGTTTTCAAGTAAAATCTTCAATATTAAACTTGAAGTGTTTCAGAGATAACACCCAGGCAGACTTACATCATTGACATAAATATAATTCTCAGCATGGCAACAGGTGAATTGAATCATCTTAAATAGCATGAGTAATATTGGGTATCGAACAACCAGATTTTATAAAAACCTATCTGAGTCATTAATGATTTTACTACTCTAGCGGAGGTGGGATTCCAGTCCTACAACAATGTGTTTGATTTTTAATTGATTTATAAGCAAGCCATTGTTTTGCCAAGAAGAGGAATACACCACCATCTTCTCAGGGGCAATTAAAAATGGGTAATAAAGTCTGTCCTATTGTATAAATATGTACAACATAGTCAGCACTCAATGACTCTTCAATTCTGATGAAGATTCACAAAACATTAAAACATTCTGTCTATGTTTCTGGTTGAATCCACTGTGGTAAACTTACAATATATTGCATGTGTATTATACGGTAACTGCCGGAATTCAGAAGCATTCAAAAACATCTCTTCAGACCACGTCCAAAACACATACACCTTGTTGTCAATACAATGTTCAGTAACTCTTTAAGGCAATGAGGTTCATTCTCTGGGTTCTAATTCTGACAGAGAGAACATTCTGAAGCCGGTGGGATGGTACCACTTTGACGATGGTTGTGAACAGTGCGGGACTGACACTTTCATGCGTGAACCCTTTATAGTGCACTTTCACTCACTCACCACAAGTAAGATCTACTCATCTGCTTACTGAGCATTTCTTTGATTCTTTGTTTGAGAAAATCATTGACTTTTCTTGAGTGTATTGTAAGAAATAAGCTCCTTTCACAAACCCTTTCCTATTAACATGCGGCACAATGTGTATTGACAGTTGTGAAGGACTTTGTTCTGGCAGCCATCCACACCAGTCCAAGTTATGCAGTCAGAGAGGTTGATGCGTTGTATGATGTTTGGGCTGATGCAAGAAAACACTTCAATACAGAGGTATGGTCGACAAAGCCTAGTGGCAAATGTGCACTCAGTATAATGGCACAAAGCACAAACCCATCTGCTCAAAAAATTAATTCATGCTTATTGTGAACAAGCTGGCTACCTCACTTTGTTTCTACTCTGCACTTTCTTTGGCTTCCTCTTCCCTGTCATTTATAGTTCCCCAGTAAGTTTGCAATAATTTGGTTACAATCCACTATTTCTCTGAGCCTCTGCCAGCTTCCTCAACGAGGTCACCCCTTGTCCTCCTGCATTCCATGCTATCCGACCTCTCACTATAACTCAAGCCTGCAAGTCAAGGTAACATGCAGGTGGAGCTCCTTTGCACCCTTTCCAACATCCAAAGATATTATAGAGATCAAAGTACAGCTTAGATTTTCTTTATCCTCTGTGAGGAAGGTGAAGTCCTGCTTCATATCTCTATTGTTATGCAACCCAGAACAGAAGTTTGACATTTGGTGAACTTTAGCTACAGATCCATGTCACACTACTCCGTCACGTGGAAGACTGAACACTGGCAAACAACATTAGTTTACATAGTTTACACCCCAGCGGTATGAACATTGACTTCTCCAATTTCAGGTAGTCCTAGCTTTCTCCCTCTTTCCCCTCCCCTTCCCAGCTCTCCCACAGACCACTGTCCCCGCCTCTTCCTTTCTTCTTCCCGCCCCCCCCCATCCCCTCATCAGTCTGAAGAAGGGTCTCGACCCATTCCTTCGCTCCATAGATGCTGCCTCACCCGCGGAGTTTCTCCAGCATTTTTGTCTACCTTTGATTGTTCCAGCAATTGCAGTTCCTTCTTAAACAACTGGCAAACAACATTGTCATTGTGTTATTGCTCCATTAAACTCACTAAATTGTCCTGCAACAAATTAAAAAAACAAATGCTAGGTTCTAGGAAAGTTGAATTGTTGCGCATCAATTTGTCAAACGTGGGATAAAAATCCTGAGCAAAACACAAAGTGCTGGTGTAACTCAGCAGTTCAGGCAGCATTTGTGGAGGACATGGATAGACGATGTTTCAGGTCAGGTCTCTTCTTCAGACTGATTGTAGTAGGTTGGATGAAGGCTAGAAAAGAGGCTGAGGTGGGACACAGTCATGACAAAGATCTTTCATAGATTTTCTTTCTACATATTCTTCATGATCTCCCTAGTGTCTCCAGAATTTAGTTTTTCAAATACAGTTTGAAACTTCCCCTCCTGGCTTTTAATAATATACCTCTTTCAATTTTTTTCTTAATTTTTAATTTATGTTTAGTTTAATGAAATATATTACAAGTATCTTGTGCTAATGTTCAGTAATACAGATCATGTAACTTCTACTCCCCAATGGCATTTACCTCATTGATAACAAGTAGCACCTCTAAGCACTTTGTCTTTTCTTGCTTTCTGATGCAGAACATCCTGATCCTCGGAGATTACAATGCAGCTTGTCGCTACGTCACGGGCAAAGATTGGCCTAGCATACGGTTGCGCCAATATAATAATTTCCATTGGTTGATTGGAGATGAAGTCGATAGCACTGTTAGCACAAACACACACTGCGCCTATGACAGGTACTGTCCAGAAAACACAGAGATTCAAGTATTTGTATTGCATGTATTTAGTTATTCAAAGATCCCTTCACATTTCTGATTGTGATGTGACATTGTATTCATTCCTTAGGTTTGTGATGACCGGGCAAGCTCTCATTGACACCGTGGTTCCTGGTTCAGTGAAAGTCTTCTATTTCCAGAAAGCTTTTGACCTCCCATATGAGACAGTAAGAATGAAAAATGTTGATCAAGTTTATTAACCTGGAAGAGAAATTCCTCTCAACGTAGAGCTGTAGACAACAGAAACAGGCTCAATGGCCCATCTCTCATACCCATATCTATTAATATATCATATTTCATATCCATTAAGCAATAGAATATTAACCAACAAAATACCAAAGGCCCAGATTGAAGTAATCACTTTTGGTGCATTATATCAGTGTAAGCACCTTAAGAGGATGGCCTTGTACACAAGGTAGTGCCTTCCATTGGATATAAAGTCCAAGATGGGAATGGCAACCCTATTGGATCTGGTATATCTCTAGGTAGACTAAGCTACATGCTTATTCCTTCTGAGAGCTGTTTTTAAATCCCTTTTGCTTGTACCTTTTGCATCTCTTCCCTTTTCAGAATTTGTTGTTCCGCTGACTGTAATGCTAGATTGCTACCACCTGATTGTCCATCTTGATGTCCGATGCTTCTAGCTCCCTCTGACCAATGTCTTCACGGGTTGGATGTAGGTTCCCAATTGGGCTTTTCTCAGAAGCTAGTTCTCCATAGAAAACATCTTGAAAGAATTCTCCCACTGGTCATCCTGTGAAGATGTCTAAAGTCATCAAATGTCTGGAGCAGATGTTCATGATAGGGATCTATGTGTGATTTATGATGTCAGAATTTTGCATCTTTGTTCAGAATGCATCAGAAGCAATAGTGGGTCTGTGATTAGAAGTGAGAATTAAGAATTTTTAATAAACGTACATAAGCTTTAGAAATAATTTTGTTCACAGGTCAAAGATGTCTCAGATCATTATCCCATTGAACTTGAGCTGAAACGTGATCGTAAGTATATAAACATCACCTCTTAATGACAGCATTAGAAACATAGAAACATAGAAAATAGGTGCAGGAGTAGGCCATTCGGCCCTTCGAGCCTGCACCGCCATTCAATATGATCATGGCTGATCATCCAACTCAGTATCCCGTACCTGCCTTCTCTCCATACCCCCTGATCCCCTTAGCCACAAGGGCCACATCTAACTCCCTCTTAAATATAGCCAATGGCCTCAACTACCCTCTGTGGCAGAGAGTTCCAGTGATTCACCACTCTCTGTGTGAAAAAGTTTTTCCTCATCTCGGTCTTAAAGGATTTCCCCCTTATCCTTAAGCTGTGACCCCTTGTCCTGGACTTCCCCAACATCGGGAACAATCTTCCTGCATCTAGCCTGTCCAACCCCATAAGAATTGTGTATGTTTCTATAAGATCCCCTCTCAATCTCCTAAATTCTAGCGAGTATAAGCCAAGTCTATCCAGTCTTTCTTCATATGAAAGTCCTGACATCCCAGGAATCAGTCTGGTGAACCTTCTCTGCACTCCCTCTATGGCTATAATGTCCTTCCTCAGATTTGGAGACCAAAACTGTACGCAATACTCCAGGTGTGGTCTCACCAAGACCCTGTACAACTGCAGTAGAACCTCCCTGCTCCTATACTCAAATCCTCTTGCTATGAAGGCCAACATACCATTCGCAACATAACATAGCATTGGAACTGAATGCTGATTGAGGGAAAAACTCAGCAGGACAGGCACTTTCTGCGTGAAGTAAAATGAAATTAATGTTACTCGGCAAAGATTATGAAAGTCAAAACTGAGTGAAATGAGAGAAAACAAGTAGTTTTAAGTAGCAGAGATTCGAGGTGGGACGGAGATGACATAAGGAATATTTCTGATAAGATAAACCAGGCTTCCATGAGGATTATGGAGACTTTATACATCAGTAAATGTAAAAATAGAATGTAAATAAACTGTTTAGTCATTTGATTTGCGATTAGACATCCCCGAAATACAGAAATCCCTAATTGGGTGAAACAAAAAGTGCTAGAGGAACTCAGTGCATCAGGCAGGTATCTGTAGAAGGAATGGACAGGCAATGGTCGAGACCCTTTTTCCAACCTAAGATTGAAGAAGGATCTAGTCTGAACTAGGGTTCCGGCCCTAAACGTCATCTGTCTGTTCCCTCCACAAATGCTGCCTGACCCACTGAGTTTCCCCGGCACCTGGTGTTTTGCTCACGGTTCCAGCATTTGTCGGGTTTTTTTGTGTCTCCAAAAGGGTTGTTTTTCAATGTATATTAACTAAGGTGAAGGTGGGACTAGACACTGAAACTTTTGAGAAACTTAGATATAATTTGAAACTTGAAGGTTTCTCAGCTTTGGTGGCATTCTTTATTTTCTATCCCTTTTTAAAGTGTAAATGCAATTATTAATCAAATTTATTTCAGGTTGTTAAGATCAGAATAAAAATTCTTGCTGCTATTATTAATAGCTGGGGCAGGGCTTTATCAGTTGTCAAGGCCATGAGTGAGGGTGGAAGCCAGCATGTTGCTCTTAGTGCCAGTGTCTACCAGGGACCAGGCTGCAAGAGATACCTGCACCTGGGAGAATGGACAGGCTTTATGGAAAAGTCCGAAATTTACTCTCAGTGTTTGCTGCATAATCCTTAAGGGCCTGTCCCACTGTACAAGGTAATTCAAGATTTCTCCCGAGTTTTCCCCTGATTCGAACTCGGAGAATGTCCGTAGCGGGTCCGTAGGAGTTCGTGGATGTCTCGTAGCGGCTCGTACGAGTAAAAGGCCTGTCTCACGAGTCTGCAGTCATTGGCGGCGAAACGGGAAGAATCTGCCGCCATAGACCGCGCACTCGTGAGAACGTACAATTCCCGGGCCGTGCGGCGGAGTTCCCAACACCGCACAGTGCTAAAATAAAACCGACAATGTCGAAAACTATATACTCACCGCACAACCTCCACCAGTGATGCACGAGTGCGGCACGGCCGCCCGCACGGGCCGCCGCCAGTGTGGCTCGAGCGCCGTGCGTCAAACCTCCACTGCCACAGCCTCCGCCAGTGAGGCACGTGCCGCCGCCAGTGAGGCACGTGTGCTGCACGGCCGCAGGCACATCCACCGCTACAGTGCCGCGATCAGGACGACCGCCGCCACAGCCGCCGCTCGTGAGTCACGTGCGGCGGGCCGACGTCATCGCAGTCGGCCCGCCGTTTTTTTTACTTACCGCAAGCACGTGAGACCCGCCGTGTTTGAATTACTCGGACCCCGCGCAGCATCCGTGTGGCGCTCCGGTGGATAGGCTCGGCGCTCTCGCCGTTGCCGTGCGGTCCCCGCTACCGGCGACGCCGCGCTTCACCGCCGATGACCGCAAACAGGTAAGACAGAGCCTTAACGGTAGGTACTCGGGAAATCCGGTAAACTCGTGATGTTTTTTTCAACACCGTGAAAAATGTCCACGAGTAAAAAAAATATTCGTGGTGATAAAAATTGTTACTTTCTACTCGTACGAGTCGCTACGAGACATCCACGAACTGCTGCGGACCCGCCACAGATATTCTCCGAGTTCGAATCAGGGGAAAACTCGGGAGAACTCTTGAATTACCTCGTACAGTGGGACAGGCCCTTTACAGAGTGAAGATTCCTCATCTCTCGTGTACCTTTCTCTCCCTCTTGCAGCTCAAGCCCCTGACAGTTACTATAAGACAGGGGAGATAATCGGCATTAATGGTGGTACCTCTGGAGGCCCTTGCAGTTGCCAAGGGGTTGATATGAGCTCCTGCGCTGGGAGATGCGGTGCCTACTCAGATCACTTTCCTTGCAGCTGCACATCAAGCTGCTCCAAACATAACGACTGTTGTGCAGACTATAAAAACTACTGTTAAGGTTTGTAATAGGGCGTGGCTTTAAGGTTTTAAGATAAGAGGGGCTACGCTTAAAAGGGATGTGTTTTTTATATACAAAGTGGTTGCCCGGAAAGCGCTACCTGGGAGATGCCGCAGATACAAGAGTGGGCATTCAATAAGTGCAAGGAGGAACTGCAGATGCTGGTTTAAACCAAAGACAGACACAAAAGCTGGAGTATCTCAGTGGGTCAGGCAGCTTCACTGGAGGAAAGGAATAGGTGATGTTTCAGGTCGAGACGCTTCTTCAGACCCAAAACATCACCTATTCCTTTTCTCCAGAGGTGCTTCCTGACCCACTGAGTTATGCCAGCTTTTTGTTCTGTCTTGGGCATTTAATAGTTTTTTGGAAAGCCACATGGATGTGCAGGGAATGGAGGGATATGTATCAAGGCAGACAAAATTACCTTAACTGGTCATCATGTTCAACATAGACAATATTAGCCCATTCTTCTGCTATACTGTTCAATGTTCGAAATAATTGCAATGCCCAAATGCAAAGTTTCCATCCGAAATCGCAGTGGCTGCCTCGCCAGCAGCTTGTTAGTCCTTTCACTCTTTTTGTTATTTTTAGTGTGTCTAAACGTATGTTTTAATGTTTCTCAGGATGTCTTATGTGGGGGGTGTACTTCTCATTACCCTTGGATTACTAATTATTTCTTTTACTTCCAGATTCCACATTCTTGTGGTGACAAAGTTGCCAGGTGCAGGAAAGTTTAATTAAAAAACATTCAAGAAGATGCAAATAAATCCAATAATTGCAATGACTATGTGTTTGGGCATTATTAACCAAATAAACCTATCACCTGTCTGCCTGGTTCCAAAGAGACCACACAGAAAAAATGTACCAGAGGAGAAAATAGAAACAATTTTTAACAGCTGTGTTGTATGTTAGATTTGGTTATTGCAGTTCCTTGGGCTCAAAGGTTGCCAGGTGACTCGTTTTCAAAGTGTGTCTGAAGAAGGGTCCCTACCCGAAATGTTGCTTATCCATTCAAGATTCAAGATTCAAAATTCAAGAGAGTTTATTGTCACGTGTCCCTGATAGGACAATGAAATTCTTGCTTTGCTTCAGCACAACAGAACATAGCAGGCATTGACTACAAAACAGATCAGTGTGTCCATATACCATTATATAAATATATACACACATGAATAAAAACACTGATAAAGTGCAAATAAACAGATAATGGGCTATTAATGTTCAGAGTTTTGTCCGAGCCAAGTTTAATAGCCTGATGGCTGTGGGGAAGTAGCTATTCCTGAACCTGGTCGCTGCAGTCTTCAGGCTCCTGTACCTTCTACCTGAAGGTAGCGGGGAGATGAGTGTGTGGCCAGGATGGTGTGGGTCCTTGATGATGCTGCCAGCCTTTTTGAGGCAGCGACTGCGATAGATCCCCTCGATGGAAGGGAGGTCAGAGCCGATGATGGACTGGGCAGTGATTACTACTTTTTGTAGTCTTTTCCTCTCCAGGGTGCTCAAGTTGCCGAACCAAGCCACGATGCAACCGGTCAGCATGCTCTCTACTGTGCACCTGTAGAAGTTAGAGAGCGTCCTCCTTGACAAACCGACTCTCCGTAATCTTCTCAGGAAGTAGAGGCGCTGATGTGCTTTCTTAATAATTACATCAGTGTTCTCGGACCAGGAAAGATCTTCAGAGATGTGCACGTCCAGGAATTTGAAGATCTTGACCCTTTCAACCATCGACCCATTGATATAAACGGGACTGTGGGTCCCCATCCTACTCCTTCCAAAGTCCACAATCAGTTCCTTGGTTTTGCTGGTGTTGAGGGCCAGGTTATTGTGCTGGCACCATATGGACAGTTGCTCGATCTCTCTTCTATACTCTGACTCATCCCCATCAGTGATACGTCCCACCACAGTGGTGTCGTCAGCGAACTTGATGATGGAGTTCGCACTATGACTGGCTACGCAGTCATTAGTATAGAGTGAGTACAGCAGGGGGATGAGCACGCAGCCTTGAGGTGCTCCCGTGCTGATTGTTATCGAGGCTGACACATTTCCACCAATACGAACAGAATGTGGTCTGTGAATGAGGAAGTCGAGGATCCAATTGCAGAGGGATGCGCAGAGACCCAGTTCTGCTAGTTTGGTAACCAGCTTGTTGGACGGGATGATTTTATTAAATGCCGAGCTGTAATCAATGAATAACAGCCCGACATATGGGTTTTTGTTGTCCAAGTGGTGGTGCAGAAGGCAGGGATTCGAATTTCTGGATCATTGGGACCTCTTTTGTGGAAGGTTCGACCTGTACAAAAAGGATGGGTTGCACTTGAACCTGAGGGGGACCGATATCCTGGCGGGGAGATCTGCAAAGGCTACTGGGGAGACTTTAAACTAGAATGGTTGGGGGGAGGGACTCAAATAGAGAATGCTATTAGACAGTGTGTGAGGCAGGAGGCAGAAAAGGAAAGCACTCAGACCCAACATGTAGGGGGGAAAGAAGAAAACAATAATAAACAGAGAATAAGAGGTGGTGGGGTTCTTAAATGGGTGAGCAGAGAAACAGAGGGGTGTAAAATGCGGGCGGAAGCAATAGGTAGCAAGGTGAAAAGTAAAAGTGGCAGGCAGACAAATCCAGGGCAAAAATCAAAAAGGGCCACTTTTCAACATAATTGTATATGGGGTAAGAGCATTGTAAAAACAAGCCTGAAGGCTTTGTGTCTCAATGCAAGGAGCATTCGTAATAAGGTGGATGAGTTGAACGTGCAGATAGCAATTAATGATTATGATATGGTTGGGATCACGGAGTCATGGCTCCAGGGTGACCAAGGCTGGGAGTTGAACATCCAGGGATATTCAATATTCAGGAGGGATAGAGAGAAAGGAAAAGGAGGTGGGGTAGCGTTGCTGGTTAGAGAGGAGATTAACGCAGTGGAAAGGAAGGACATTAGCTTGGAGGATGTGGAATCGGTATGGGTAGAGCTGCGAAACACTAAGGGGCAGAAAACGCTGGTGGGTGTTGTGTACAGGCCACCTAGCAGTAGTAGTGAAGTTGGGGATGGATCAAACAGGAAATTAGAAATGCGTGCAACAAAGGCAAAACAGTTATAATGGGTGACTTCAACCTACATATAGATTGGGTGAATCAAATTGGCAGGGGTGCTGAGGAAGAGGATTTCTTGGAATGCATGCGGGATAGTTATCTAAACCAACATGTAGAGGAACCAACGAGAGAGCAGGCTATTTTAGACTGGGTATTGAGTATGGAGGAAGGGTTAGTTAGCAGTCTTGTTGTGCGTGCCCCCTTGGGCAAGAGTGACCATAATATGGTTGAGTTCTTCATTAGGATGGAGAGTGACATTGTTAATTCAGAAACAACGGTTCTGAACTTAAAGAAAGGTAACTTTGAGGGTATGACGTGAAATGGCCAAGATTGACTGGCAATTAGTTCTAAAAGGGTTGACGGTGGATATGCAATGGAAGGCATTTAAAGACTGCATGGATGAACTACAAAAATTGTTCATCTCAGTTTGGCAAAAGAATAAATCAGGAAGGTAGTGCATCCGTGGATAACAAGGGAAATCAGGGATAGTAACAAAGCAAAAGATGATGCGTACAAATTAGCCAGAAAAAGCAGCATACCAGAGGACTGGGAGAAATTCAGAGACCAGCAGAGGAGGACAAAGGGCTTAATTAGGAAAGGGAAAATAGATTATGAAAGGAAACTGGCAGGGAACATAAAAACTGACTGCAAAGGTTTTTATAGATATGTGAAGAGAAAGAGATTAGTTAAAACAAATGTAGGTCCCGCAGTCAGAAACAGGTGAATTGATCATGGGGAACAAGGATATGGCGACCAATTGAATAACTACTTTGGTTCCGTCTTCTCTAAGGAAGACATAAATAATCTGCCGGAAGTAGCAGGGGGCCGCGGGTCAAAGGATATGGAGGAACTGAGTGATATCCAGGTTAGTCGGGAAGTGGTGTTGGGTAAATTAAATGGATTAAAGGCCGATAAATCACCAGGGACAGATAGGCTACATCCCAGAGTACTTAAGGAAGTAGCTCCAGAAATAGTGGATGCATTAATGATAATTTTTCAAAACTCTTTAGATTCTGGAGTAGTTCCTGAGGATTGGAGGGTAGCAAACGTAACCCCACTTTTCAAGAAGGGAGGGAGAGAGAAAACGGGGAATTACAGACCAGTTAGTCTAACATCGGTAGTGGGGAAACTGCTAGAGTCACTTATTAAAGATGGGATAGCAGCACATTTGGAAAGTGGTGAAATCATTGGACAAAGTCAGCATGGATTTACGAAAGGTAAATCATGTCTGACGAATCTTATAGAATTTTTCGAGGATGTAACTAGTAGAGTGGATAGGGGCGAACCAGTGGATGTGTTGTATCTGACTTTCAGAAGGCTTTCGACAAGGTACCACATAAGAGATTAGTATACAAACTTAAAGCACACGGTATTGGGGGTTCAGTATTGATGTGTATAGAGAACTGGCTGGCAAACAGGAAGCAAAGAGTAGGAGTAAACGGGTCCTTTTCACAATGGCAGGCAGTGACTAGTGGGGTACCGCAAGGCTCAGTGCTGGGACCCCAGCTATTTACAATTTATATTAATGACTTGGATGAGGGAATTGAAGGCAACATCTCCAAGTTTGCGGATGACACAAAGCTGGGGGACAGTGTTAGCTGTGAGGAGGATGCTAGGAGACTGCAAGGTGACTTGGATAGGCTGGGTGAGTGGGCAAATGTTTGGCAGATGCAGTATAATGTGGATAAATGTGAGGTTATCCACTTTGGTGGCAAAAACAGGAAAGCAGACTATTATCTTAATGGTGGCCGATTAGGAAATGGGGAGATGCAGTGAGACCTGTGTGTCATGGTACACCAGTCATTGAAAGTAGGCATGCAGGTGCAGCAGGCAGTGAAGAAAGCGAATGGTATGTTAGCTTTCATAGCAAAAGGATTTGAGTATAGGAGCAGGGAGGTTCTACTGCAGTTGTACAGGGTCTTGGTGAGACTACACCTGGAGTATTGCGTACAGTTTTGGTCTCCAAATCTGAGGAAGGACATTATAGCCATAGAGGGAGTGCAGAGAAGGTTCACCAGACTGATTCCTGGGATGTCAGGACTTTCATATGAAGAAAGACTGGATAGACTTGGCTTATACTCGCTAGAATTTAGGAGATTGAGAGGGGATCTTATAGAAATGTACAAAATTCCTAGGGGGTTGGACAGGCTAGATGCAGGAAGATTGTTCCCAATGTTGGGGAAGTCCAGGACAAGGGATCACAGCTTAAGGATAAGGGGGAAATCCTTTAAGACCGAGATGAGGAAAAAGTTTTTCACACAGAGAGTGGTGAATCACTGGAACTCTCTGCCACAGAGGGTAGTTGAGGCCAGTTCATTGGCTATATTTAAGAGGGAGTTAGATGTGGCCCTTGTGGCTAAGGGGATCAGGGGGTATGGAGAGAAGGCAGGTACGGGATACTGAGTTGGATGATCAGCCATGATCATATTGAATGGCGGTGCAGGCTCGAAGGGCCGAATGGCCTACTCCTGCACCTATTTTCTATGTATCTATGTAAGTGGTCCAGAGCGGAGTGGAGGGCCAGCGAGATCGCATCCACCGTTAATCTGTTGTGGCGGTAAGCGAACTGCAGTGGGTCCAGGGTTTTGTCGAGGTAGGAGTTGATTTGCGTCATGATCAACTTCTCAAAGCACTTCATCACCACAGACGTTAGTGCCACTGGTCGATAGTCATTGAGGCACGTCACCTTACTCTTCTTGGGCACCGATATAATTGATGCCCTTTTGAAGCAGGTGGGAACCTCAGACCTCAGAAGTGAGAGGTTGAAAATGTCCGTAAAAACTCCAGCCAGTTGGGCCTCACAGGTTTTTAGAACACGACCGGGTACACCAGGCGCTTTTCGAGGGTTCACCCCTCTGAAGGATTTCCTGACGTCGGCCTCTGTGACTGTGACTGAAATACCATCACAGCGAATGGGGGCTTGGGAAGGCGCATCAATATTCTCCCTATCAAAGTGTGCATAAAACGCATTGAGCTCGTCAGGGAGTGATATTTCCCCTCCACAGATGCTGCCTGTCCCGCCAAGTTCCTTCAGCACTTTGGTTTTGCCCGAGATTCTAGCAAGAAAGAACTTGTAGAACTAAAACCACTCACTGTTCCAATGAAAATAGAAGATCTGGATTTGGAAATAAGTAAATCTTATTTCTGAAAGGAGGTTTGAAATAGTTCTGAAGAGCATGTAATCTCACGATACTAATTTACAGTTTAAATATTTCCATGATCAGGAATATAGAATATGAAATGTAGATCCTGTTGGATTCTGACACTTGGTTTTGAATAGTTCCATTTTTGAGAAACCTAGATGTAGATGTGGCGCACCTAAGACGATGTGACCACCTCGACTGAATTTATTGGATGGGGCATGGGCAGTTTATAATGTGCAGCAGTGAGGCGGAACGTCTGTGTCACTCCAGTTGCTGCGGGGACTGGAAACAGCAGGGCACTTCCCCCATCTCGGCGGTAGCAATCTGGGGATGAATTAAGACGCACCGTGTCCTCATTTGCTATCCCTCACCTGCTTTTATACAGGTTATCTATCTGCCTTACGGTGCCCATTCCTGGGACCCGTAACAGATCATGGGGGCTCGTCCGGGATCGGCGCCACTTCCTGTTTGGAGTTGGTGCTGATCAACAAATGACACCTGAGACCGAGACAGGGCTGATTCGAGCTGATACCACAGTCGCTGCCTCAAAAAGGCTGGCAGTATCATCAAGGACCCACACCATCCTGGCCACACACTCATCTCCCTACTACCATCAGGTAGAAGGTACAGGAGCCTGAAGACTGCAACGACCAGGTTCAGGAACAGCTACTTCCCACAGCCATCAGGCTATTAAACCTGGCTCGGACATAACACTGAACTTTACTAGCCAATACTGTTATTTGCACTTTATCAGTATATTGACCATTGTGTATATATTTATAGAATGCCTTGTAGTAAATGCCTACTATGTTCTGTTGTGCTCAAGCAAAGCAAGAATTTCATTGTCCTACCAGGGACACATGACAATAAACTCACTTGACTTGACTTGACTTGAGTGCCGAGAGCAGTGAGTCGGAGCAGAGACTGTGCCATTGCTGAACTGTGATCCATCGTGAAAGACGGTGAAAAGTTGCTGCCATGTCAGAGAGTGCGAGGAAGAGCCTAGTGTGGGACATTAGGAAGTCACTGCTCACCTTGTCAGCTGCAAAGCTCTTTCACATCGCCAAAGAGGTGGGTTCAACGTCAGATTGGGACCTGTCTGAACTCCATGAAGGAGACCATGAAGGCTGCTTCGACAAAATCAGTTCATTCATGTATAGTACGCATTTGTTAGTCAGAAGACAGTGGAATGTCTGAATTGTTGGGTTTGAAAGATGCTATTGATGATATTGTAAAGACCCGAAATGTATTGTGTTTGCCAGAGCTAGAAATACAACCCATAAGTGCTCATGGACATACGACTAACCAAATGTTCCAAGTCAGTTCTACTTTGCCAAACAGTGATGCTTTCACAACTGACCCAGTATTACTTACTGCTGTATCTGACTCCACAAACGCAGAGTTACTGGCAATGCTCACTAGTTATGAGGAGCTTGGTAAAAGGCTGAAACAAAGCATTATGGTACCGACAACTCAGTCATCAGAAGACTCACCGCCATTAGCAGCACAGGCTAATAAGTCTCGACGTGACTCATCATACCACAACCCGACAGTTGTCCGACCCATTCGAGAGGGGATGATTTCCATAAGAGATCTCTCCTACCTCCAGAGAAGGGAGGTTTAAGGTACAAGGGGGCCAGGTTGGTGATCATTCGTCAGACATCAGTTATAACAATGTCTGTAAGCAAATAGAGGAAGGGATCAAAGAATTAGTGTTAAAGAAGGAACTGCAGATGCTGGAAAATCGAAGGTACACAAAAATGCTGGAGAAACTCAGCGGGTGCAGCAGCATCTATGGAGCGAAGGAAATAGGACCTATTTCCTATTTCCTAGCACCTATTTCCTTCGCTCCATAGATGCTGCTGCACCCGCTGAGTTTCTCCAGCATTTTTGTGTACCAAGGGATCAAAGAAGGCTTCCATGATGCAGAGATAGTTCGTGGTGTGCTCCGGATAATAAAACCTGGAATTTTTAAAGAGATGCTAATGAACAAGGATGACTTGACTGTGATGGTACTTAAGGGATTTCTCCAGGCTCACCTAAGAGAAAAAAGCAGTACAGAGTTATTCCAAGAGTTAATATGTGCCAAGCAGGAGGAGAACAAGACACCAACAACAATTCCTCTATCGTGTCATAGGTTTGAAGCAACGTGTCCTATTCACATCAAAACTGTCAGACGCAGGCATCAAATACAGTGCAGCTACTGTTCAAGATGGCTTCCTGCATACAGTTTACCAGGGATTAGGTTACAAATACAGTGACCTACGCAGAGAAATAAAACCTCTCTTGTCCAGTGGTGAAGTAAGTGATGAGACAATACTGTGGCAGGTAATGAGAATCACCAGTGAAGAAAGTGAGAGACAAAAGAGGATAGGTCCTTTTCGTTGGCAGGCTGCAGTACATGCATAGATACATAGATACATAGAAAATGGGTGCAGGAGTAGGCCATTCGGCCCTTCGAGCCTGCACCGCCATTTAATATGATCATGGCTGATCATCCAACTCAGTATCCCGTACCTGCCTTCTCTCCATACCCCCTGATCCCTTAGCCACAAGGGCCACATCTAACTCCCTCTTAAATATAGCCAATGAACTGGCCTCAACTACCCTCTGTGGCAGAGAGTTCCAGAGATTTACCACTCTCTGTGTGAAAAAGTTTTTTCTCATCTCGGTCTTAAAGGATTTCCCCCTTATCCTTAAGCTGTGACCCCTTGTCCTGGACCTCCCCAACATCGGGAACAATCTTCCTGCATCTAGCCTGTCAACCCTATAAGAATTTTGTACGTTTCTATAAGATCCCCTCTCAATCTCCTAAATTTTAGCGAGTATAAGCCAAGTCTATCCAGTCTTTCCTCATATGAAAGTCCTGACATCCCAGGAATCAGTCTGGTGAACCTTCTCTGCACTCCCTCTATGGCTATAATGTCCTTCCTCAGATTTGGAGATCAAAACTGTACGCAATACTCCAGGTGTGGTCTCACCAAGACCCTGTACAACTGCAGTAGAACCTCCCTGCTCCTATACTCAAATCCTTTTGCTATGAAAGCTAACATACCATTCGCTTTCTTCACTGCCTGCTGCACCTGCATGCCTACTTTCAATGACTGTTGTACCATGACACCCAGGTCTCGCTGCATCTCCCCTTTTCCTAATCGGCCACCATTTAGATAATAGTCTGCTTTCCTGTTTTTGCCACCAAAGTGGATAACCTCACATTTATCCACATTATACTGCATCTGCCAAACATTTGCCCACTCACCCAGTGTCCACATGGTGCACAGTTTGAGCCGAATACAGCAAAAGAACAGTGCAGCAAGCAAGAGAGCGCGGCGCCAAAAGTAAAGACAGACCCAATTAAAGAGCTTACAGCCAAAGTAGATGAGCTCACAAGTATGATTGAGGCCGTGAAACGACAAATTAAATCACAACCAACAGATGTGAGGAACCAATATTCTCAAAATAAAATGAGACCCAAGAGAGATAGACCATACGGTTGTCCAAAATGTGTTGAACAAAACCGCCCAGACTGTAACCATTGTTTCTCATGTGGGGGAGGAAGGCCACAGAGCTGTTGGCTGCTTAAAGAAACAGAAGAGTCAGGGAAACTTGAACAGGTCGCTGCAGGGGGGCGCCCAGTGATCGGATCTGAGAAACGTCCCCAAACTCAAACTGATTGTGATGATAACAATACAGATCTTCCTTTGTCCACTACTTCAGAAGTAGCGAGCACACAGTACAATGACAAACAAAGCAAATCATCTTCTCAGTTCTCTTTTGAACCACAATGTACCAAAGGTAAAGCTGTCGCCAACATGATAGGAAAGAAGGCTCTGATGCAATGTAATCTAAGTGGTTTGGCGGTAACTGCATTGCTTGACTCAGGCGTACAAGTTAGTATTATCAGCCGTGCCTGGAAAGATCTACACCTGCCTGACCTAAACATTCGACCAATGTCTGAGATCATTGAGGAACTGGATGAGCTAAAGGTTTATGCAGTCAATGGAGGGCTCATTCCTTTTGATGGATGGGTTCCTATAATGACCAACCTACCTGGGAATGAGGACCCAAGTCTGGCCATCAGTGTCCCATTCTTAGTCAGCAGCTTGACCATGGAAAGACCGTTGATTGGTTTTAATGTTCTGGAGCAGCTTGTTGAAGGACAGCCAGAGAGGTTAGTACCTGCTCTGATACAGTTGTTTCAGAATGCCATCAGTGTTCCAAGTGAGAAAGCAGAAGCAGTGGTGAGTTTTATTCCGACAGTGGAGCCAAGCATGCCACATGGACGCCTAAGAACTGGTGCAAAGGACGTGGTGGTTCCAGCTGGACAAATCAGCTGGGTGAGATGCCGGGTTCCCCCAACCATGAACTCCTATGGCCGTCTGGTGTTGTTCGAATCAGACGAAGGCAGTCAGCCTTTGGAGCAGCTAGATCTAGGAGCAGGTTTGGTTGAAATGCAAAATCCTTTAAAACCATATGTCACCATTGCTGTTGGCAACAACACCAGCCATGACATTATCTTGCCACGTAAGACAGCCCTGGGCACCTTACAGCATATTGAAAGGGTTGTGGAAGCTGACCCTCCAAGAAAAGTGGCATCCATGACAACAGTCAACGAGGTCACCTCTCAACTTCTTCAACCAACTCCATCACTGTGGCATCCGCCCGTGAACCTTGATCACCTGGAGGAAAATCAGCGAGAGGTTGTCAGGAAAATGTTATTTGAGGAGTCTAAAGCCTTTGCCAGAGATGAAAATGATATTGGATGCAACCCAAGCCTGCAAATGGTGATAAATCTGAAAGATGACATTCCTGTGCAGAGAGCGTACACATCCATACCAAAACCGCTGTTGAGAGAGGTAAAGGAATATGTTCAAGACCTCCTAGTCAAGGGATGGATTGTGAAATCTAGGTCCTCCTATGCCGCTCCAGTTGTGTGTGTGCGGAAGAAAGACGGTACACTGCGCCTTTGCATAGATTATCGTCTATTGAATCAGAAAACGGTGCTGGATAGACACCCACTGCCTCGAATACGAGACTTGCTGGACACCTTGGGTGGTTACTCGTGGTTTAGCATCCTTGACCAGGGTAAGGCTTACCACCAGGGTTTCGTGGCTGAATGTTCACGTCATCTCACTGCTTTCATCACACCCTGGGGGTTTTATGAGTGGGTAAGGATCCCGTTTGGCCTATCAAACGTGCCAGCAGCATTCCAGAGAAGTATGGAGGAGATGTTGAGTTCTCTGAGGGATGAGTGCTGTATACCCTACCTCGATGACATCCTCTGCTACTCGCGGTCGTTTGAAGACCACGTGGAAGTGGTCCGCAAGGTTCTCCAAGCTTTGCAACATCAAGGGGTGAAGCTCCGATCTGAAAAGTGTGAGTTGTTCAAGCAAGAAGTTCGCTATGTTGGCCGCCTTGTCTCTGCTGACGGTATTCGAGTTGATCCCAAGGACCTGAATGCTGTGCTGGCTTTGAAAGACAAAACACCACAGACCATAGGTGATTTGAGAAGGGTTCTCGGCTTTCTCAGTTACTACAGGTCGTACATGCAAAACTTCTCAAAGATAGCAAAGCCATTGTATGAGATGCTCCAAGGGAAATCCTCAATTCAAGTCCAGTCTCGACAAGGCAAAGCCAAGGGACCCCAACTGTCATCCAGGGCACCCATACAGTGGACTGCTGAACATCAAAGTGTACTCGAGAGACTGATTGACATGTTGACACATCCACCGGTTTTGGCATACCCAAACTTCGACAGGCCTTTCGTCTTGCATACCGATGCATCAGAGCAAGGTCTAGGAGCTGTTCTCTACCAGCAACAGGAGGGGAAGCTGCGAGTCATTGGGTATGGGTCACGGACTTTGACAGCTGCAGAGAGGAACTACCATATGCATAGTAGCAAGTTGGAGTTCCTTGCACTTAAGTGGGCAGTGTGCGAGAAATTTCGGGACTACCTCTATTATGCTCCACACTTTACCATCTTCACTGACAACAACCCACTTACTTACATCATGAGCACTGCCAAACTCAATGCGGTTGGTCACCGGTGGGTGGGAGAACTGTCAGACTTCCATTTTGACATCAGGTACAGACCAGGAAGAGTCAACACGGACGCAGATACTCTGTCCCGAGTCCCTCTTCCTGTATATGTCCCTGCTGGACATATACAGGAAGAGATGTATCAGCAGAGCCATCTCCATCATCAAAGACCCCTACCACCCATCGCACCACATATTCTCCATCCTGCCATCTGGGAAGAGGTACCGGAGCATTAGGTGCAAAACCAGCAGGATGCTCCTCACCTTCTTCCCGCAGGTTATAAGACTGATAAACGGACTTTGCCCCCTGCCAAAGTATCGTGCACCAACCACCAACCTGGACACACTGCAGCAGAGCCACTGTCGTGCCGCTGCCGATCGGAACGCCTGTTGATGTTTAGTAGAGAGTAGAGTGTTAATTTGTTCATGATATATGTATTTTTACTTATATTTATTTTTTACTGCACACACTGAAATGGACACTGGTTGAGGAACGTTTTTTTGTTTCCTCTGGGTATGTGAATACTCAGGAAATGACAATAAAGATATACAATACAATATACAATACAATATTGACCAGTACATGTCAACGTGCACAGAGGAGTTGTCGCAGGATGTAGTGAATGCAGCTTGGGAAGGAAGTCAAGCAGCCCAGAGGAAAGATGTGGCATGGATAGCTGCTCTTGCTGTCTCCTCTCAAGATGTTGTCCTACAGCCCCGCGCCCCTCTACACGGCATTAGTCATGACGACTTGGTCCAAGCTCAAAGGGAGGATCCCGAGATAGGAGAGATCTTAAAGCTCAAAGAGATGAACAGCAACTTGACAGACGACATGAGAAGGACTGTGAAAGGAACCGCATGCAAGCTGCTGCATGAGTGGAGCAGGTTGCACATCGAGGATGGATTGCTGTACCGAAGAACAACAAGTAGGAAACAATTAGTACTACCTCTGAAATACCAACCCGTGGTATTAAAGCACCTCCACGACAACATGGGACATGTGGGCATGGAGAGAGTTCTTCACCTCGCCAGGGAGAGGGTTTACTGGCCCTACATGAAAAGGTGTGTCGAGGACTATGTAACAAAGAAGTGCAGTTGCATCAAACAGAAGAAGCCTACAGTCCATGTGCGTGCACCAATGGCCGGTCAAGTCTAACTCACCCCTGGAAATGGTTTGTATCGACTTCTTACACCTGGAAAAGAGCAAAGGGGGTTATGAGTACATCCTAATAGTAATTGATAATTTTACAAGGTTTGCTAAGGCCTACCCTACAGAAAACAAGTCTGGCCGGACGGCAGCAGAACGGATTTACAATGACTTTGTACCACGTTTCGGATTCCCAAACAAGCTCCATCATGACCAAGGACGTGAATTCGAGAATGAACTGTTTCGAACCCTTGGCCAGCTCTCTGGAGTAGGACATTCCCAAACATCCTCATATCACCCGCAAAGTAATCCAGCAGAGCGATTCAATCTAACCTTGTTGCAGATGCTGCGAACTCTGACCGACAAAGAAAAGGAGACATGGAAAGAACATCTCCCACGGGTTGTACATGCGTATAACTGCACCCGCCATGAGTCCACTGGCTATTCCCCTCACTATCTTCTCTATGGTCGACACCCTCGCCTTCCTGTGGATCTCTTGTTTGGGTTGGCTGAAGAAATAGATCCAGTGACGCACAAAGGTTATGCTGAGAAGTGGCAAACAAGGATGGCGGAAGCATACCGCATTGCTAACAACAATAGTCTGTCTTCAAGTGCAAAAGGAAAGTCCTACTATGATCGGAAGGTGAGAGGAGTGGTCCTGAAGCCTGGGGATAGAGTGTTGGTTAGAAATCTGGGAGAGTGAGGCGGGCCTGGTAAACTACGTTCCTACTGGGAGAAGAGGATATATGTAGTGAAGGAACAAGTCTCAGACAACCCAGTGTATGTTATTCATCCAGAAAACGATGGCAAAGGGAGACTGAGGACGCTGCATAGAAACCTGCTTTTACTGGTCAATGATTTACCAGTGGAATTCCCATCGCAGCAGACCAAACCAACTTCAAAGCCACAGACGCAAAGGAAACCTCAGTTGAGAAGGAGTGACATGAGAGACAGAACCGAGAATG
Source organism: Malacoraja senta (assembly GCA_038087875.1). Classification (NCBI taxonomy): domain Eukaryota; kingdom Metazoa; phylum Chordata; class Chondrichthyes; order Rajiformes; family Rajidae; genus Malacoraja; species Malacoraja senta. Next base: position 19,574,695 of record CM075986.1, on the reverse strand, counting down.
CAGAGACATCTGACTCGGATGATGAGTCAGGAGGAGGTTACTGGTTGAGGATACCCTTAAGTCGGGCTGAGCCAAGGACAGCAGCTATGCCTGAGAGAATGCTGGCTCAGACCCCTAGTAAACCTGCCAGAATCCAACATGAGCAAGCACAAAGAACACCCACTCGAGTGACCCGACACAGGGATGAAGATTCATTCATATCAGTCGGAAAACATGGAAGAAGTCAAGAACGGATGGAGGTCCAAATATCACCTGGAACGGACTTGAGGCCACCAGAAGCTGAAATACAGACAAAGGATCAATGGAAAAGACACTTAACAGATGAGGGCGAACTACAACAGGAGGATGATCAGGACATTCCCCATGACACTGAACAAGATGAGAAGATTGTGCAGGCGGACCCCGATGTACCTCAGATGGAGGACGAGCAAGAGTTGCCTCCGGATGTAGACCTCGAGGAGCACTCTCTCTCACACTCTGAATCTGGATCCCCTGTTACACTGAGACGGTCCACAAGGGAAAGACGGCCAGTCCAAAGGCTCACCTACTCATCTCTTGGTCATCCGACCTATCAACCATTTCCTGCTGTGAACACTATTGGCACGTACCTCATGCCCTATACTCACCCCACTGTACAGGCCATCATTCCAGTGTGCGCCCATGGTCCAATATTCATACTTGCCATGTACTGTACAGGGTTATTGAGAATGCACAGTGGTGATGTAATCAAACTAGAGTCATGTATTTTTTTATAGTTGAAGATTTTAGAATATTGTAAATATTTTTGAGTCTGTGAAAGACTGTTGATTATTTCCAATGGAAACTTGTGACTTGAAATAAGTGTCAGGAGCCACTTTTGTTGTTGGGGAGCGTGTGGCCACCTCGATTGAATTTATTGGATGGGGCATGGGCAGTTTATAGGGGGGTTGCACGTAAGGTCACCGGGTCATAGGGCTTGACGCACGGAGCCGCTCAATCCATCTGGAGGACATCCGTAACTTCCGGTATATGTTATTAATGCAAGAAACGCGTACTTTCCTACCTGTTAAAAACCGCCAAAATGTTGAATTGTTTCGCTGTAAAAAATTGTGGAAGTCGGGGTAAGTGTGAGAGACATGTACCCAACTTCAGAATTCCAAAAGTGAAGCGGAATGAAGGTAAAGAGAAGCGAGAGCTGAAGGGACAACAACAGCTAAAGTGCTTGGTGAACATTGGCCGTGCAGATATCGGAATTGAAAATATTGGGAATTATCGCGTTTGCTCACTGCATTTCATCAACAGTAAGGCATTATTTGTGTTTTTTTTTTATTCCTTTGATATTTAAAAAGTCTCAGAAGTGATAAATCTGGTTGTAAATTTTGCTTCAGATGCGTTTTCTTTTTGTATGTAAAAACCCACTTGAGAACCAGGGGCGATTTAAAAATTTTACAGCCAGATTTATCACTTCTGAAACTTTTTAGATGCCAAAGGAATCAAGAAAAAACACAAATAATGCCTTACTGTTGCTGAAATGCAGTGAACAAACGGCCAATGTTCGCCAAGCACTCTGGCTGTTGTTGTCCCTCCAGCTCTCGCTTCTATCCACCGTCATTTCTCCTCACTTTTGGAATTCTGAAGTTGGCTAAATGTCTCTCACGCTTATCCCGATTTCCATAATTATTTACAGCGCAAAAATTGACCATTTCGGTGGGTTTAAACGAGCCCGTTACGCTGGAAACAATGGTAAGTGCTTACCTGCAGTTCATCGCGTGTACTCCAGTTGGCGTAACGTAGCAACAGTACGGGTCATGGGGTCGTGACCCGACTGCCGTGAAACCTCCCTATAATGTGCAGCGGTGAGACGGAATGTCTGTGTCACTCCAGTTGCTGTGGGGACTGGAAACAGCAGGGCACTTCCCCCATCTCGGCGGAAGCAAGGTGTCCTCATTTGCTATCTCTCACCTGCTTTTATGCAGGTTATCTATCTATCTATCTGCCTTACGGTGCCCATTCCTGGGACCCGTAACATAGAACCTAGTTATATAGTGTGGGTAAATATAGGCATGTATAACAAAAAGATAAGGAAATGAAATTAATCAAGACGGTGTGGATTAATGGTAGAGAGTATGTATTATGACGTTTGCAGGAGTAAAAAAGAAAAGTCTATAATTTTATTATTGAATAAACTAAAATGAAGAATAATTATATGTGGCTTATTAAATCATTCTCCACCCCAAAAAAAAAAGAGAACTGAAGTTGTTGTATTACTTTATTCAAGAACACTGACAATGAGCTCAGTCAAAAAGATGTACAGTTACTTTGCCAACATCCAGGAATTTAATGTCTCACTAAACTTCAACTAAAAATATTGAAATGGTAAAATGCTCAGCTGGTCAGGCAATATCTCTGGAGAGAGAGACAGGTAAACTCTCAATTCAGGCGGTTGTGATGAAAGGTGATTGTTGTGAAATTTTGGGCTGATCAGCGTGAATCTGGACCCCCTGCCCAAGCTCCCGGCTGGCACTGCCCTCCCTCTGCACTAACCTGCTACGTGTACAAAGGACCAGAGAGTCCGAGCCTCCAACCCTGAGAGAGCATTCCACAAGGCTCCGTACTGTAAACTGGTCTCAGGTGCAGGTACTGTCATTCTATAATGTCCATTCACAACTCATAACTGTCAAAGCATTTGGAACTGCTCTTGTAAATGTCGCCGATCAGTGGGATTTGTGCAAAAAAATGTCCACATTTATTAAAAATATTTGGAAGGTAAAATATGTTAAAGTTATGAAATCAAGGCATGGACCAGTTGGGCTGAAGGGTCTCTTTCTGTGCTGTACGACTCTATGCTCGTAAAGTGATAGCAAATACACACAATAAGAGGCTAGGATTCCAAGAAAGTCGGTTCCGTGATTTCTGTAACTTGCAGCCACATTGCCTCTGCACGCATCATCAAACATCAAACGCATCATCAAACATGGGAGAAAGAGAAATGTGATGTTTATTTATTAAACTTTTTCACGTAAATTCTGTGAGGGTAAATTTCATTCAGTTTCTCAAGTTTTTTGGCCTAGCAATTTGTGAATTTGTTGAGGCTAGATTTCTGTTACCCAAACAGCAATAACACTGGGTCTCCTGCAGTGAAAACGTTCAATAAAGTAAATTAAATGACAAACCTTCAGGTATCTTTTGCCACTTGGTTGACACACCCTTTAAAATGGAAAGATCATTAGAAATTGGAGGTGAATTAAGCCATTTGGCCCATTGAGTCTGCTCCATAAGCCCCAGGTTATTGTGCAAGCCCTCCTTGATATGTAGCAGAGAAGTCAGATATAAGTATGTTATTGGGACTTTGACATCGGGAGGAGAATGTGGAGTGCAGGGGAGGGATAAGACTTTGCCTTCCATCACAGTGAGGAGGAGATTCTCTGTGATGGATGTTTGTGTAAATTGTGTTGTGTCTTGGTTCTTTTCTTGTTGTATGACTGCAGAAACAGAATTTCGTTTGAACTTCATTTGAGGTTCAAATGACAATAAACGGTATTGTATTGTATTGTATTGTATTGTATGTATAAGTATGAAATAAGCAGATATCAGGGTGTTGGTGCCAGAGGAGATAGTTGAGACAAGTACTATAAACAAAATTAAATGACATTTAGTCAAGTACATGGATAAGAAAGGTTTGGAGGGACATGGGCCAAACATGAACAGGCGGGACTAGCATATATGGGAAATCTTGGTCAGCATGGGCAAGTTGGGTCGAAGGACCTGTTTCCGTGCTAAATGACTGATTCTGAGGAAGTTTGGCATGTCTCCAAAGACTTTTACCAACTGTTCAGAATGTACCCCAGTCCATCACTTGAACCGGTTTCCGCAGCCTCCAGCAACCCCCCCCCCCCCCCCATCGACTCCATCTACATGTTGCCTCTGACCAACAAGCAGCTAACATGATCAAGGACTATTTATACCACAGTTATTCCCTCTTCTCTCTCTCCTGGAGGAGGGGGGAGAGAAGAGGGAGTAGAGAGGAGGGGGGTGGAGAGGAGGGGGGAAAGAGAGGAGGGGGGAAAGAGAGGAGGGGGGGAGGGGGTAGAGGGAGGGGGTGGAAGGGAGAGGGGGTATTGGGTGGGGCAGATGGGGAGTGGGGGAGGGAGAGAGGGGGAAGGGGGGAGTGAGGAGGGGGTAGAGGGGGAGGGTAGAGGGGAGGGGGAGAGGGGGGAGGGAGGGGGAGAGAGAGTAGAGGGGAGAGAGGAGGGGGTAGAGAGGAAGGGGAGAGAGGAGGGGAGAGAGGGGGAGAGAGGAGGGGGGTAGGGAGGAGGGGGAGAGAGGGGGAGGGAGAAGGGAGGGGGAGAGGGGGGAGAGGAGGAGGGGGGAGAGGAGGAGGGGGGGAGAGGAGGAGGGGGGAGAGGAGGAGGGGGGAGAGGAGGAGGGGGGAGAGGAGGAGGGGGGGAGAGGTGGAGAGGAGGAGGGGAGCCGGGCAAGTGAGCGGGCTGCAAAAAGCGGAGCGAGCCCGGGGAGGGAGAGAGAGAGCTCTCATACAGGGTCCGATTCTAGTAGAAAGCTGTCGGCAGCTCTCAGGGGTTCTCGGGAAACCCGAGCCGAGGAGCGAGCGTGCGTCGTGCGTCGACCAAAGCTCTCAGCAGCTCTCGGGAGTTCTTGGGAAAGCCGAGGCGCTAGCGTGCGTCGACCTCGGAAGTGCTCTGAAGCTCTCGGAAGCGCCTTCGGAAGCCCTCGGGATCTGCAGAACAGAGCCCAGTTGCTCGTTCTTTCTGTGTCTTTTGAAGAACCGGGTGGGGGGGGGGGTTAAAGTAACTCACAGAGCGTGCAAAAACTGCCCAGCATGCTGCACTTTGAAAACACTGCGTAGCTGGCCGCGAGGAGCAGAGCCATTGTGATGTCATCCAGCTAGTTAGCTTTAAAAAATATCTCAGATTTGTGACCAATTTGAAGAAATAACTCAGGAAATAATGAATTACATTTTCAGATGAGGCGATTTTCGAGATCATGAGGTAAATCTCTACCGGAATATGTAAACATTTCACCGTTAGCGCGTCGGGTTTTCGAGGAAATGTGAATCACAGACAAAGGCATAAATAAACACACAAATCCACACACAAATACATCCACATCCAAGCAGAGTTTAATAAGTACACTAGATTAAGTGGGACCCGTTGGGTCCCAGCATCACACGGGAGGGCTGGTCCCCCAACGCAATATTCCACCTCTCCACCAATTCCAATATTGGTGGCCAGTGTGGGGAGGGTGCTTTCTGTAGCGCAAGTATGGGTGTTGTGGGCTGAAGGGACTGGTTTCCAGAGGGATAGTATGGACATTGTGGGCCGAATGGATTCTTGGGCTGGCAGCTCAGTCACTCAAGCCTGTTGTGCTGGCAGCTCACTCACTCACGGCTGGTGGGCTGGCAGTTGACTCACGGCTATTCCTTGAAATTCCATTTCAAGCAGGGTGCAAGGCCACCAAACTCAAGTGCAGTTTCGTACCACTTCAAGCAGGGTGTTGAACAGATGGCATAAACATTGGCTGCATAACATCTTGTCCCAGTGGCTAAGAGAACAAAACAAAATCAAAAATAAAATGGAAAATGCCAAAATCACTCACCTAGTCGGGTCATCTCTGTGGATTTGTGAAAAAAAATTAACAATTCTGGTGAAAGTCATCAATCCAAAACTTGAATTCCAACTCTCACTCGTTTGTAACTGACAGCTAAATTTATTTTATCAAATTCTAGTTTTGATTGTTTAAAAACTGCAGATTTACTCACTGTCAGAAATGTATCTAATTTCTGTAAGACAAAAGAATCGTGAGTAGTTCTGGGAACCTTGTATGTTAAGTTAATCCGATTCAGTGATTGAAAGGTGCAGCATGGGAACAGACCCCACGACCCACCAAGTCCATGCTGATCATCGATCACCCTTTCATAATAGTTAGATGTTATCCCACTTACTCATCCACTCCCAACACACTGGAGGCAATTTACAGGGGCCAATTAATCAACAAAATCCACATATCTTTGGGATGTCGGTAGGGAGAAATTGGACAAACTAGGACTGCAGGAGGATGAGACATGATCTTGTAGAGGTGTATAAGATCACGAGGGGAATAAACAGAGTAAATGCATGTGTCTTTTATCCAGAGTAGGGGAATCAAGAACCAACTAATTAACCAACATACCCACGTATCTTTGGGATGCGGGAGGAAAGCAGAGCACCTGGGGGGATCCCACATGGTCACAGGGAAAACGTGCGAACACCACACAGACAGCACCTGAGATAAGGACTGAACCCGGGTTTTCTGTCTCTGTGAGGCAGCAGCTCTCCCAGCAGCACCACTTTGGCCCCAAGTTGTGCATTACATGCTGTGAACAGTGTGTTATGCACATAACAACATGTCTTTGAACGAAACGGCTTGCTTAGTTAGTTATTTCTAAGATCAGTTAGGAATCAACTACATTTCTGAGGATTTGAGTCAAATCTGGCAGATCAGATAAGAATGGCAGGTTTCCTCTCTGAAACATTTTAGAAAATTGTCCAGGAGATTGCAGACAGCTTCAGATCAAATAAGGTTGTGGTATAGGGGATTTTAACTTTCCCAGTATTGACTGGGAATGTCATATTGTGAAATGTTTTGATGGGGTGCAATTTTTCAAAAGTGTTCAGAAGAGTTTTCTCCGGCAATATGTGGAGGCCCCCCCCACAAGGAGAGGGCATCTTCAGACTGAAACTCACGGGAACGGGAATGAGAGATATAGATGAAGCAGGAGTAACTACTCTTGGGACATAGGGAGGGGCAAGTGGATCAAATGTTTGCGGATGAGCCTTTTGGGACCAGTGACCACTGTTCGATTAGGTTTAAGATAGTTATGGACAGAGAGAGCCCATGAGTTAAAATGCTAAATTGGGGTAATGCCAACTTTGACGGTATGAGAAAGAGACTCGCTCAAGTTGATTGGAATAGGTTGTTTGAAGGAAAAGGAACGTCAGGAAAGTGAGACAAGAGCACAGGACATGCACGTCCCTGTTGGAGTGAAGGGCAAGGCAAGCAAACATAAACAAGCTTGGATGACGAGGGAAATTGAGGCTTTGGTCAAGCGTAAGAAGGAGGCATGGGACAGGTATAGGCAGCTGGGAACAAGTGCATCCCTGGAGGAGTGGCTGGAACTAAGGAGCAAACTCAAAAAGGAAATCAGATGGGCAAGAGGGGACAGGAGATAGCTCTGGCAGATAGTTTTAAGAGATTTCAGTTACATGAAGGGAAAAAGGGTAACCAGAGAGAGAGAGAGAGTGGGACCCCTCAGGAATCAAAGTGGTTATCCCTGCGTAGAGTCACAGGAGATAGGCAAGGTCCTCAATTAGTAATTCTCCTCTGTTTTTACCGAGGAGAAAGGCAGGAGGATGGAGGAACTTCGGGCAGTCAATGGAAGTGTCTTGAAAGCAGAGAGTATTGTGGTCGAAGATGTGCTGAAGGTCCTCACGTGTATGAAGGAAGACAAATCTCCAGGGCCTGATCCAGGACTCGAGGGTCTGAGCTACAGGGAGAGGATGAGCAGGCTGGGACTCTATTTGTTGGAGCGCAGGAGAATTGAGGGTGATCTTGTAGAGGTGTATAAAATCATGACAGGAATAGGTGGGGTAGATGCACTGTCTCTTGCCCTGAGTAGTTGGATCGATAACCAGAGGGCATAGGTTTAAGATGAATGGGGAAAGATTTTATATAGGAATCCGAGGTGTAGGGTGGTGGGTGTATTGAACGAACTGCCAGAGGAGATGTTAGTGCTGTGCTAATGGACTCAGAGATGGGCGTGGGAGCGGAGCAGCTAGTGGTCAGAACTTTAAAATTTGAGTTCCAGCTTCTCTAAGACTTCAGCACGTGCCCATGCATCCATGCAAGTCAAAGGCATGCTGATCTGAAGTGTCCAGGGAGCCGATGATTGGTTATGGGTCCACAGCTGAAGAATCGTCTCCTTTTCACCTCCAATCTTTGTCACTTACTCCACTCAATCCAATCATCCCTACCCCTCTGATAACCTTCCATATCCTTTTCACCTCCAGCCTTTCTCACTTACTCCACCCGTCTGCCCCTTCACCTGTATCCTCTATCATGTGTAGGAAGGAACTGCAGATGCTGGTTTAATCCGAAGAAAGACACAAAAAGCTGGAGTAACTCAGCGGGACAGGCAGCATCTCTGGAGAGAAGGAATGGGTGATGTTTCGGGTCAGGAAGAAGGGTCTCGACCCAAATCGTCACCCATTCCTTCTCTCCAGAGATGCTGCCTTTCCCGCTGAGTTACTCCAGCTTTTTGCGTCTATCTTACATCTATCACTTGCCAGGCTTTGTAATACCTCCACCTCTCTTCTTCAGCATCCCCTCCCCCCTCCCCCCTCCCCCCTCCCCTATTCCATCTGTAGAAGCATCCCGATCCAAAACATCGTCTGTCCATTCCCTCCACAGATGCTGCCTGGGGCCCGTCGAGTTCCTCCAGCACATTGTGCTTTGCTGGGTCATTAACTCTATTTCCTCTTTCTGCTGAAATTTTTTGATCCGCTGAACCTTTCCTGCACTTTTTATTCTGACTTGAGGTTTGCAACATTTTGGATTATTTTACATCAAACCACATCAATATTTAAGCACGTGCTTCAATTAATTTTCCATTTCTCTTTTAATCCAGAATTCAGACCATGGAACTCGGTGTGATGTTCATTGTGCTTGGTTGCTTACTGCAAGGAAGCCAGGGACTTAAGATTGCATCTTTTAACATCCAGAGATTTAGTCAACGGAAAGTCGATGATAGTCTTATTCGTGACATCCTTATCCGGGTAAGCACAATTCAAGCAAACATTTTAAGGCAGAAATCCATTGAGCAGGCATTTAATTTAGTTCTTTATTAGATTTTACAAAGGTATGATCTCATCACCATTCAAGAAATCATGGGTGCGGAAAACTCAGCGGTTACCGATCTAGTGAGAGAACTGAATTAGTAAGTAAAGAGAAACTTTATTTACTGTTTTAGTTCTGTACTGGTGTAATGCAGGCTGATATTGAGGTGAACGATAAGCTGTGCTGGTTTAGACTGTGGCGTCTGGAAGAGTTTCATTGTCAAGCCCCATCTCCACAGTGCCTCATGTGTATCCACTCAAAACCAATGGGAAGAGAAGATGGATGGGTGGGACTACAGTTCTGGTGGGAACCTAAAACTCAGGAGCTAAAAGTTTGATAGACTAGCTCAACAAATGTTATTGCGTAATGCCATACTAGAGTTGACATGAGAGATACAGTACGGAAACTGGCCCTTCGGCACACTGAGTCCGCGCTGGCCAGTAATCACCGCCACGCGAGAAGCGGGAGTGTCCCGGGGAGCCGCGCGGGCCCGATCCACCCGCCGAACAACCGTGGCGCTGACGACCGGAACGCGTCCCAGTAGGGCCTACTCGCCCCACAGACCTCCCAGGGGACTTCGGAGAAGCCGGGCGACGAGGCCAGCCTGGGCCAAAGGAGCCTCCGCAGTGGCGGCGAAGGGAGCCTTAGCGGCGGCAGCGGGTGCCTCGGCGGCAACAGGAGCCTCGGCGGTGGTGGGGCCTCGGCAGCAACAGGAGCCTCGGCGGTGGTGGGGCCTCGGTGGCAACAAGGGCGGCAGCGGAAGCCTCGCCGGCGGCAACAGGAGCCTCGTTGGTGGTGGGGCCTCGGTGGCAACAGGGGCGGCAGCGGAAGCCTCGCCGGCGGCAGGAACCTCGGCGGCGGTGGGGTCTCGCGATCGACCCGCGTTCAACGGTCGATGAGCGTGAGAGGGGGAGGGGAAGACAATGGGGACCCGGCGTGGGGGGGACCACCGTGAAGAACAAAGGAGGACCCAGTGTAGGGGGACCACCATGAGGGACAGTAGGAGAACAAAGGGGGAGCCGGTGTCGGGGAGGGGGGGGGGGGCACTCTTGTTATGAATCTTCTGCCCAGGGGATAAGTCTGTGTTCGTTTGTTTGTTTGTTCATTTGTTCCGGTGAAGGCGCTGTCCACACAGCAGCCAACCAACAGTCGCTTGTCTTATTCTATTTGTTTTTACTTTTAATTTTAAGTTTTTCTTGTACCTTGTTGTGTGCTGTGATTGTTGGCAGACCAATTTCCCTCCGGGGATGAATAAAGTTTCATCATATCGTATATACGAGCACTATCCTACACGTTAGGGACAATTTTCAAATCTTTACTGAAGCCAATTAACCTACAAACCTATACGTCCTTGGAATGTGGGAGGAAACTGGAGCATCCGGAGAAAACCCCACACAGTCACAGGGAGAATGTACAAACCATAGTCGGGATCGAACCCAGGTCCCCGGCCTTCATTTTCGCAGCATTATGCGGCCAAAAAACAACAACAAAAACACCATTTCCAGTTCATTTGGTGCCTCTCTGGAGATTTGACTGGAAGCTTTCAGGTGTGAATTGCCTTGTGTTCTCATTGGGATACACAGCATGGCACAGTTTCCTATGCAATCCTCCTTTTGAAGTAAAAAAATCAAAGTGCCGGATGAATTCAGCAGGTCAGGCAGCATCTGTGGAGGGAAATGAACAGACGATGTTTCAAGTTGAGATCAAGTTTCCCAACCCAAAACATTGTCTGTCCAGGAAAGAACTGCAGATGCTGGTTTAAATCGAAGGTAGACACAAAATGCTGGAATAACTCAGTGGGACAGGCAGCATCTCTGGAGAGAAGGAATAGTTGACGTTTTGGGTCGAGACCCTTCTTCAGACTGATGTCTGTCCATTTCCCTCCACAGATGCTGTCTGACCCGCTGAGTTCATCTGGCACTTTGATTTTTGCTCAATATTCCGGCAACTGCAATCTCTTGTGTCTCCTCACTTGGAGCATTGCAGACAAACTTGGATTAGTCTCCAACAACAGGCCATTTCTAAAGAAACAATTACCCATCAGTAAGTCAAGTTATTTCAGGGCAAGTTCTCTCCCCTCTCCTCCTGCCACAAGATTCCAATTTGCCATCCCCATTACCAAAGGATAATCACCCCCAACCAGTCATTGCCACCAGGCTCTCATGCACTCCCTCATTACACAGGAGAGAGCACAGGCCCATTTGGCCGATGCCATCCGCCATCCTCTGATCCCATCTTGGAATGCTTTGGTGGTTTGCTTATTTAGAAACTCACTCAGTCCTGAGTTGTGAAGCCAGTCAGTTGTGCCCCTTTACTTGTGCCTGAGACCCAAGGCTCACTGTTTCATCCCACTGCAATGCCCAGATGGAGCAATCTTTAGGGCGCAGTTGAATTTGTGGACCATTGCGGAGAGAAGGTGCAGAAGTGGGATTCCTTCTAATCAATGAGTCTACACATTGCAAATGTGCGCAACATCAAATGTTACTCTTTTGAACAGAAGATAATCTGATTAACTCTCCCCACTCCCCATTGGGCTTTTACACCACACAACTGAGTAATATTTTAATGGAACCCAATAACATCCACTGAAGATGGAATTTAGCTTCTTTTCAAGAATTAAGCTAAAGTTTGAATCTTTCAGATGTTGTCTCCCACTTTTCATTCGAATTATTTTAAGTCACTAAAAATGTTTTTTGAACTTTCAGTGCAACCAATCTGAAATACAATTACATCATCTCTGATCGCCTTGGACGTAGAAATTATAGAGAAAAATATGCATTTATTTTCAAGTAAGTCCATTTTAGTTCAACTATTTCATCTATAACTCTCCCATCATTGTACTGATGGAAACTTGGGTTTAGGCAGATCATTAGTTATGGGAAGTGGGAACTAACCAGGCAGATGGGTCATGTTGCTAGCATTTGTTTATTTGTTCAATCAAAATAGTTACTTTTTCACAACTAAGTTAGGTCCTCCATCCCGCTAGTAATGACCTCCTTTCATTGAGGAAAGCTCATGATTGATAGGCAAAATATTCAGTGATGATCCTGATAAAGACACAAAACAGAAAATATTCTGGAAGAGATCTGACCTGAAACGTCATTCTGCTGTCTGACCTGTTGAGTACCTCCAGCACTTTGCGCTTTGTTCCAGATTCCAGCATCTGCAGCATTTATTGTCTTATAGAAAAGCTGGAAATCTGACAATTGAATAGACAATGCTTGAAATACTCAGCTGGTCATGCAGCAGGTGTGAAGAGAAATACAAAGTTAAAAAAAATAGACATCATGTCATCCAGCTGAAAACACCTCCCTGGAATGATCATAGTTCAGAATTTCTTTGTGACATTGTAATTTGCTCAGTTACTTGAAATGTTGTTGTTCCCTTCCAGTTCCAATTGACATCTAATCCTCTCTTCAGAGCATCAACGCTGTTCACATGAATGCTCTCTCCTCTGTCACCATTTCAATTAGGATCAATGCATGGTCAATGCATCTTTGGGATAATTTAGGATTACAGTCGCATGTCATTAGTAGATTTTAAACATTTGCTCTTCCTACTCATCATTTTATTCTTTAAACATTTAATAGTCACTTTAGTGTGACTCTACTGACTGAATTTTAGATGAAGATTGTTTTGGAATAAATAATTCCAAAGGCATTTTAGTATCGACAAACTTACTACAAATGAGTACACTAATGGTCAGATAAAGGACCTGTTTCAGTACTATACGACTCAATGACAAAAAACATTAGAAATGTTTGTATATTATTTGGAATCATGGCTCTTCCAGCTGTAATAATTTTCAGATAAAATCATACTGTAATATTACTTTATTGCAGTATGATAAATCAGTGTAATAAATCATACTTTAATATTATGCTTGACAGTTTCAGAGGTAAAGTTTAATTGAGTTAACACCCCTGCAGACTTTTCAGTCATTGACATAAATATTTATCTCAGCCCAATAACAGGTGAATTGAATAATCTTAAATTGCACGAGTAATGTTTCGCATCAAACAACCAGATCTCATATAAACCTATCGGAGTCATTAATGATCTTACTGATCTAGCGTAGATGGGATTCCAGTCCCACAACAACGTGTTTGATTTTTAAGCAAGCCATTGTTTTGTCAAGAAGGGGATTCACCGCCATCTTCTCAGCGTTAATTAATAACGGGTGATAAGTCTGTCCGATCGTGTAAATATGTACAACATAGTCAGCACTGTTCAATTCTGAGTGAAGTTTCACAAAAGCATTAAATGTCAATGTCTCTGGTTAAATCCACTGTGGTTATCTAACAATATATTGCATGTGCATTAGATCTGCCGGAGTTCAGAAGCATTCAAAAACACCTCTCTAGACCATGTTCAGAACACATGCACCTTTTTTTGTCAATGAGGTTCATTCTCTGGGTTCTAATTCTGACAGAGAGAACATTCTGAAGCCGGTGGGATGGTACCACTTTGACGATGGGTGTGAAAAGTGCGGGACTGACACTTTCATGCGTGAACCCTTTATCGTACGCTTTCACTCATTCACCACAAGTAAGGCTTACTTATCTGATTACTGAGCATTTCTTTGATTCTTTATTTGGGGAAAAAGGCTGCTCCTGGCTTTGGGCAGAGTGCAGAATTGGTTCATCAAGACGCTACCTGGATTAGAGGTTGGACAAACTTATAGAGTCATAGAGCCATACAGTGTGGAAACAGGCCCTTCGGCTCAACTTTCCCACACCGGCCAACATGTCCCATCTATACTAGTCCCACCTGCCTGCATTTGGCCCATATCCCTCTAAGCCTTTCCTATCCATGTACGTACCAGTCTAAATGTTTCCATTGTCAAATGCCTTACAAAATCCATGTATACAACATGGAGGCTGACAGCTGAGGCTGAGCGGAGACCTGATAGAATGATATATAAAATGATATGGGAGATAGAACCGAGTCCCAGGGTGAAAATGTCAAATGCTAAAGGGCATAGCTTCAAGGTGAGGGGCAAAGTTTAAGGGAGACCTGTGGGGCATGTTTTTTTTTTACACAGAATGACTGGAAAGTGCTGCCAGGAGTGGTGGTGGAAGTAGATATGAGATTGGCCATCTTCCTGCCCTCTAGATAATGGAACTCTTAAACTTTAGGCCAAGTTATTGAGCATCACAAGCTCATTGCATGCAGAATTAAGAGTGCAACTGTGCATTTCTCCAATCCATGGGCCAAAAGTTAACTCTTCAATGCATTGCTTCCTCTTATACAGAGAATTATTTGTCTTGTATACAATTACATATGTACACATCTGTTTTGAAACACACTTAACTCTTCATAGGTGTACAATGGCATAAGCAATGCAGCGTAGCATTTCCACTGGCATCTCCAGTGGAATTCAGTTTAGTTTAGTTTATTGGCATGTGTACCAAGGTAGAATAAAAAGCTTTATGTTGAGTGGTATCCAGGCAGCGGAAAGATGAAACATGATTACAATCAAGTTGTCTACAGTGTACGGATACAGGATAAAGGAAGTAACATTTACACAAATTCAACCAAATCCATGCAGATATTCGTGGAATTTCAAGAGCAAGTTACACTGTCAACAACCAAACCCCTCTGAAAAACTGTCTATTACCACAGAATGAATTAATAATCAAGGCCAAATTTTACCAATTCTGTCTTATTATTGGCCCTCAGCTGGGCTCTTAAAATGAAACTTTGTTCAATCACAATGTCATTGCTTGTTTTTAAAATCTTTTAATTCTGTCTTTAGTTTAAGAAATTGATAATTATGTAACTGGTAGATTTCTCTGAATGGATTTTATTGTCAACTTCATTAAGATGTGGTTCTTCAAAAATTATGGCTCTCACAATAGATACATACTGATTTAAGATCCTTGTTTTTTATGATAAATTCAGTGTGAGCTATTTTAATATAATAGCAGCATGTAGGCACTCTTAAATATAGTCATGGCATATTATTCAAGGCAAGGATTTTTTTTTTAAACTTAGGTTCTGAAATTCTGCCTAAATTTTCTTCACTACCTGCATTGTTTCGAACTCAAAGTAAACCATTTTTTTTTTGAAGCAGCATCATTTAGTTTGCATGTATTTCATGTTATGTCTTTGTTTATATTTAATGGTTCTTGAAGGGGATGCCTTGGAGTAGTGTTTTTATGCAGTAGATGTTTGTCTTTGGTTTTTGGTGCTAAGTTAACACTGTAGTATGAACCCGCCCCTGCCGTTATGCCCCCTTTGTGATCAATCAGTTCTATGGAAATCTATGTCCCTGGAGCTATTTATCATTTGTGGCCAAAGAGTCATAGAGTCATCAAGCAGTACTGTGAGTGTTCGGTCTATCCCTACCTTTCATGATCTTGTACTGCTTAAAAAGATCTCCCCTCAGCCTCAGACACTCCAAAAAGAAGATCCAGCCTATCTAACCTATAACCCAAGCCCTCAAGCCCAGGTAACATCTCGCTAAATCCCTTTTGCACCCTTTCCAACATCCAAAGATGAAATGGAGATCTATGTATAGCTCTAGTGCCATTTTTTTTGTCCTTTATAGACGTTTGATGAGGGTATTGTAAGAAATAAGCTCCTTTCACAAACCCTTTCCTATTAACATGCGGCACAATGTGTATTGACAGTTGTGAAGGACTTTGTTCTGGCAGCCATCCACACCAGTCCAAGTTATGCAGTCAGAGAGGTTGATGCGTTGTATGATGTTTGGGCTGATGCAAGAAAACACTTCAATACAGAGGTATGGTCGACAAAGCCTAGTGGCAAATGTGCACTCAGTATAATGGCACAAAGCACAAATCCATCTGCTCAAAAAATTAATTCATGCTTATTGTGAACAAGCTGGCTACCTCACTTTGTTTCTACTCTGCACTTTCTTTGTCTTCCTCTTCCCTGTCATTTATAGTTCCCCAGTAAGTTTGCAATAATTTGGTTACAATCCACTATTTCTCTGAGCCTCTGCCAGCTTCCTCAACGAGGTCACCCCTTGTCCTCCTGCATTCCATGCTATCCGACCTCTCACTATAACTCAAACCTACAAGTCAAGGTAACATGCAGGTGGATCTCCTTTGCACCCTTTCCAACATCCAAAGATATTATAGAGATCAAAGTACAGCTTAGATTTTCTTTATCCTCTGTGAGGAAGGTGGAGTCCTGCTTCATATCTCTATTGTTATGCAACCCAGAACAGAAGTTTGACATTTGGTGAACTTTAGCTACAGATCCATGTCACACTACTCCGTCACGTGGAAGACTGAACACTGGCAAACAACATTGTCATTGTCACAATTTTGTGTCAATGTGTTGCTGTTCCATAAAACGTACTAAATTGTCATGCATCAAATGAAAAAAAAAAACACCCTAGGTTCTAAGAGTGTTGAATTTGTGGGCATCAATTTGTCAAACTGGGGATAAATATCCTGAGCAAAACACAAGGGTGCTCAGTGTAACCCAGCAGGTCAGGCAGCATCTGTGGAAGTCATGGATAGGTGACGTTTTGGGTGAGGACTCTACTTCAGACTGACTGTAGGAGACTGGGGAAGAAAGCTAGTAAAGAGGCAGAGGTGGGACAAACCTGGCAAGTGATAGATAGAAAAGGATACAATGTGCTGGAGTAACTCAGCAGGCCAGGCAGCATCTCTGGAGAACATGGATAGGTGGCGTTTCGGGTCGAGACTCTTCTTCAATCCGAAATCTCACCTACCCATTTCCTCCGCACATGCTGCCTGACCTGCTGAGTTAATTAGGCACTTTGTGTCCTTTTGTGTACTATACAGCATCTGTAGTTCCTTGTCTCCACACGTGATAGTTGGATACATAGAAACATAGAAGCATAGAAAATAGGTGCAGGAGGAGGCCATTCGGCCCCTCGAGCCAGCACCGCCATTCATTGTGAACATGGCTGATCGTCCCCAATCAATAACCCGTGCCTGCCTTCTCCCCATATCCCTTGACTCCACTAGCCCCTAGAGCTCTATCTAACTCTCTCTTAAATCCATCCAGTGACTTGGCCTCCACTGCCTCTGTGGCAGGGAATTCCATAAATTCACAACTCTCTGGGTGAAAAAGTTTTTCCTCACCTAAGTCTTAAATGACCTCCCCTTTATTCTAAGACTGTGGTCCCTGGTTCTGGACTCGCCCAAGATTGGGAAAAATGTTCCTGCATCTAGCTTGTCCAGTCCTTTTATAATTTTATATGTTTCTATAAGATAACCCCTCATCCTTCTAAACTCCAGTGAATACAAGCCCAGTCTTTTCAATCTTTCCTCATACGACAGTCCCGCCATCCCAGGGATCAATCTCGTGAACCTACTGCCTCAATCACAAGGGTGTCCTTCCTCAAATTAGGAGACCAAAACTGTACACATTACAGATGAGGGAGGTTAGTTAGGCAGTTGGATGGAGTAGGAGACAAAGGTTGAGGTTCACCGACCTAATAGTCCCAGAAGAGGAAGAAATATAGACAAACCAAAAGAATGGCTTGGACAGGCAAAAGATAGTTCCAGCCAATAATTATCATGACATTAACCCGTTCACTGCCGTTTAAAAAAAAAAATTTGCCATGACCCGAGTATACTCAGGGGTGACACTGAACAGGTTAAAGCTAGTTAGCCTTTGGCATTTGAGGATGCCCAAGCATGCCACCATCCTTTTACACAGCAAACAGATATTTGTGGACTCAACTCGGTCTGTACGGCTCCATAGGTGGCACAATGCTAGGCTTGGATCAGCCAGTCTGTAACTGGAGCCTATCTTACGGGAGTCATTTTATTAATGTAAAGAATGTCTCTATTCTGCAAAAGTATGCATAAATACATTACCGATGAACTGACCAGGAACTGGATGTGAATTTATTAAAAATCATAAATAGCACGGAGTAAAACCAAACATGTTTTGGATCCTTTATGGATTGGCATCTAAATTGCAAAAGAACCTTTACTTTAGAGATACAGCCTGGAAACAGCATGAGGACTTTTTTTTTTTAAACATTGCTCATCTTTGATGAATTTGGGGCAGAAAAATTAGATCTTATCCCAACTTAACTTCATATGATTGATTAAAATGATCTAGTCAGTTCAGTGTATCTGGCCTGTTCTAGATAGCACAATGCGTGCAGCTATTGACCAATAACCCCCCTGGTTTCTTGCATCATACATAACTGAGATTTATTTTTCCCAATGTCTAATACTGAAAGACAAAAATTAACATTTTATGAGAACAGACTGAAGCTCGAAAACAAAAACGCAGATGCTGGAAATCTGACATAAAACAGAAAAGCAGAGAAAACACTCAGCAGGTCAGTCAACATCTATTTAGTTTAGTTTAGCTTAGAGATACAGCATGGAAACAGGCCCATCGGGCCACCAAGGCCACGCCATCCAACAATCACCCATTCACACTAATTCTATGTTATCCCATTTTTTCACCCACCACACCCGGCACACCAAGGGCAATTTGCAGAGGCCAATTAACCAACAAACCTACACGCCTTTAGGATGTGGGAGGAAACCAGAACACCCAGAGGAAACCCACATGGTCACAGGAAGAACCTGCAACTCCACATAGACAGCACCCGTGGTCAGGATCGAACCCAGGTCTCTGGCGCTGTGACGCTGCGCCACTGTGGCGCAATATGTGGACATTGAAACAGATTTAATGTTTCAGGTCAAAGATCTTTCATCGATTGATTTTCAGCCTCTT
The DNA here is from genome assembly GCA_038087875.1 of Malacoraja senta. NCBI lineage: Eukaryota > Metazoa > Chordata > Chondrichthyes > Rajiformes > Rajidae > Malacoraja > Malacoraja senta. The sequence continues at coordinate 19,556,119 of CM075986.1, read as the reverse complement.
CCTGACCTCCAGAGTGTTTCCAGAATTTTGGTTTTAAACGCAAAGTGAAACTCCGCCTACTGGCCACTTCTCCCAATACACCTCTTAAAGATTAAAATAAATTGAATTTGTGTTTCGTTAAATGAAAGAAATCACAAGTACTTTGTACTAATGTTCAGTAATACAGATCGTGTAACATCTACTCACCAAAACATTTAACTCATTCATAGCAATGGAGCACCTTTCCATCATAGATGAGGACTTCACTAAGGTCTCCTCGATATCCTGCAGCTCTGCTCTTGCTCCACCTGCCCCCAGTCACAACCGGGACTGAGTTCCCCACAAATGTCCTCACATTTCACCCCATCAACCGTCGCATACAGCACATAATCCTCCCACATTTTCGCCACCCACAATCGGGACCCCACCATCAGCCACATC
>CM075986.1:19491948-19555499 GCA_038087875.1 Malacoraja senta | reverse complement strand
AGAGAAATGTCATGCATCAGCTGACCAGTTCTGATACGGACAGAGAAAGCAAGATATTGTGGGATTTGATGTTGAGTTCAAAAGACTGCAGCTTGCCGAGATAGAAGAAACAAATGGGACTGGCTCAGATGGGGCATCTAGATTGGGCATGGACAGGTTGGGCCAAAGGGCCTCTTTAGTTTAGCTTAGTTTAGTTCAGAGATACAGCGCGGAAACAGGTTCTTCAGCCCACCGAGTCCGCACCGACCAGCGATCCACGCACATTAACACAAGCCTACACACACTAAGGACAATTTACACTTATACCAAGTATACAAACCCAAGCCAATTAACCTACAAACCTGTAAATCTTTGGAGTGTGGGAGGAGACCAAAGATCTCGGAGAAAACCTACGCGGTCACGGGAGAGCGTAGTCGGGGTCGAACTCAGGTCCCTGGCGCTGCAATGGGCCTGTCCCACTTAGGCGATTTTTCAGCTAACTGCCAGCGACTGTCAAGTTGCCAGCAGTCGCCTGAAAAAACCGGCAACTGGAACGGCGACTGTCAGAATGGAACACACATACACACACAAATACATCGCAAAGGCGGGGGCCAGGGCAAGCGGGGGGGAGCGCTGTCTGAAATTCACACGGTGCAAAGCCAAGATGATACAAACACCACAGCGCGATGAAGAGGAAGGTTGGCGCTGTAATTAAGACGGCTAAAGCACTGTGTACGGTAAGTCCTTTAAAAGAGGGGGGGGGGGGGGGGGAGGAGTGGAGACAACTTTTAAGAAGCCAGACAACTTTTAATAAGCCAGAGAAACACGTCTCTGAAGCTCGGCGGACATTTAACATTACCCGTCGGTTATCCTTGGTTCTGAAAACTACTGCTTATGTTTTTTGTTCCCCAATGAGCCAATGAACTGCACCGCTCTGCACCGGCTACAACCAAGAGAACCTAAGAGAACCTTCAACCTCCTGACAACCCACTAGGACCTCCTTGCGACCTCCTCCTACAGCACGAGAATTCTCGCTACTCCCCATGGCGGCTTCATTCTAGTCGCTGCTAATTTTTCAACATGTTGAAAAATTCACGGCGAGCATAATGAGGCCGCGACCAATTCCCAGAATGCGGGAACTCCTCACGACCATGAAGGTGACTCCCCTGCAACCACCCGCGAACATGTGGCAACGATGTGGCGACTGCATAGTCTCCTGCAGTCGCCTAAAAAGTTGCATAAGTGGAACAGGCCCATCAGGCAGCAACGCTAACGCTGCCCCTGTTCTTGTGTTGCATGACTCCATGACTCCACACTGATATTGTAATTATCCAGCAACTATGGCATGGTGCAAGAAGCAAGAAGAGACTCACTCTTCCCACTGAGGCCCTGCCAACTTTCACTGGTTTCATAGTTGCAAGTTGGCTACTTGCCCATGCTAGCATGAAGCCCGGGTGCGGTCGACTGACTTTCGACAACAAAAAGATGCTCTGCCCTCTTTATACGCAGTCTTACACAGACAAAGCCAAAGAACAATAAAAGAACAAAAAGGTGTCAGAAGTGCAAATGAAAATAAGGAACTTCATCAAAGTGCCATGGTGATTGGGAATGCATTTTGATCAATCTTCCAGATTTGACCCTACTTAGTAAACATTTATTTCCACAGCAAAGAAGTTTATTCTCCAGAATGAACAAATGCTTAAACTCTGTTGTAACATCGAAGTCATGCATTAAAAACATCTTTAAAACATGTGCAGGGATCGCTGGTCGGTGCGGACGCGGTGGGCCGAAGGGCCTTTCAGCGCTATCTCTCTAAACTAAACAAAAGAAATCATGCATTCACACATGAGGTTTTCTATTCTTTCTGACAAGTGAAAAGAGGTGGAATAATTTCCTCAAGATCTATTGTTAATTACACATATCCCATGAGATGCAGAATGCAAAACAATTTGCATTTTTACTTGTGCTTTTATTTAATTTTCAGAAAGACCTTGACTTGATAAACATCTGAGGGTTTTTTTTAACTGTAAAAACACTGTTCAGGCATTTGATTTGTGATTAGACATCCCAGGTATACAGAAATCCCAAAATGGGTTCAACACAAAGTCCTGGAGGAACTCAGTGGGTCAGGCAGCATTGGTGGAGGGAATGGACAGACAATGTTTTGGGTCGGGACTCTTCTCCAGACTACAGATTGAGGAGGATCTGGTCTGAAGAAGGTTCCTGACCCGAAGCGTCATCTGTCAGTTCCCTCCACGGATGCTGCTGGACCCGCAAGATATTCCCCAGCACCTGGTGTTTTGCTTAAGATTCCTGTTGCAGTTTTTGTGTGTCTCCAAATGGGTTGATTTAATTTGTTTATTAACCAAGGTGAATGTGGGACTGGATACTGAAACTGTTGACTGGATACTGAAACTGTTGAGAAACTTAGATATAATTTGAAACTTGAAGTTTTCTCAGATCACTGACATTCTCTATTCCCTATCCTGTGTTTTAAAGTCTATATGCAATTATTTAAAACATTTCTTTCAGGTTGTTGAGATCAGGAGAAATTTGTGCTGTTTTTATTAATGGCTGGGGTAGGCCTTTATCAGTTGTCAAAGCCATTTTGTGAGTGTGCAGATTGTTTGTGTACTGGGTCAATCTGCATGTTACACTGGCCAATGCTCTCAGTGCAATTGTCTACCAGAAACCAAGCTGCAAAAGATAAGAGGGAAAATGCTGCGGCTCGCTACGAACAGTTCATAGAGGCCAACTCTGAAGCAATGAAGAGTCTACCCAAAGTGAAGCGTGTGAAGAGAAGTCGCAACTCTGAGCACCCGGAAGTTGTTGCAGCACGGAAAGTTGTTGAATGCCAGGAGGCATTGGACACACTAGTGGGCTTGGACACACTAGAGGCAGGAAACATGTTCCCGATGTTGGGGGAGTCCAGAACCAGGGGCCACAGTTTAAGAATAAGGAGTAAGCCATTTAGAACGGAGACGAAGAAACACTTTTTCTCACAGAGAGTGGTGAGTCTGTGGAATTCTCTGCCTCAGAGGGCGGTGGAGGCAGGTTCTCTGGATGCTTTCAAGAGAGAGCTGGATAGGGCGCTTAAAAATAGCGGTCAGGGGATATGGGGAGAAGGCAGGAACAAGGTACTGATTGTGGATGATCAGCCATGATCACAATGAATGGCGGTGCTGGCTCGAAGGGCCAAATGGCCTGCTCCTGCACCTATTGTCTATTGTCTATTGAGGCCTACACTAGGAGCAGGTTGGAGCAGCCAAGGTGGACCTGAAGGCGGCCAAATCCCAACTCTTTGAGGTGAACGACAAACTGAAGGAGGAAGAGGTAGCAAGAACAATAGAGGCAGCCAACAATGGCAAACGGTATAGCGATGAAGGGAGGGTCGTGAACGAGATCAGTGGCAGGAAGAAGGCCAAGTCAGGTCAAGTCAATGGGAACTCTCCAGAGGACCGAATCAACACGTGGTTCACCCACTTCAAGAACTTCCTTGGGTCACCTCCAACTGTCACTGAGGAAGATGAGGAGATGGAGACTGTCCTCATGGATGCACAGATTCACGACGGCCCCTTCACCATGGAGGAGCTGCGAAAAGTGAAGACCTCGCTGAAGCAAGGGAAGAGTCCAGGCCCTGATAACATCCCTCCAGAGGTGTTGAAAAACTGTGAGCTCGACGCCATCATGCTCAAGTTCTGCAACACAGCGCTAATGAGGAATGAGAAGACAACACAGTGGTCACAATCCAACACCATCCCCGTCCCCAAATCTGGGAGCCTGAACAAGACTGACAACTATCGTGGCATCAGCCTGACATGTGTCTTGGCCAAGGTCTACAAACGCTTGATTCTCAACCGGATTGGGGTTGCTATCGACCTGACGCTACGTTACAATCAGAACGGCTTCAGAGAGAAGAGGAACACGGTCACACAGATCCTTGCCCTCCGAAGAATCATTGAGGTGAAGAATAACAACCTGCCGGCCTCCTAACCTTCAAAGACTTCAAGAAGGCGCTTGACTCGATTCATCGATGTAAATTGATGAGGATTTTGAAGGCTTACGGTATCCCTCCTCGTGTCCTTAGAGCAATTGAGGATATGGCCAAGGTTGTCACACCGGATGGAGAGAGCAAAGTGTCCGCGATCCTCGCGGGGGTCTTACAGGGAGACACGCTGGCACCCTTACTCTTCGTCATTGTCCTTGATTATGTCATGAGGCAGGTGCTCAAGGAACATGAGGACCTCGGCTTTATAATCACCCCAAGGCGTTCGAGAAGAATCGGACCAGTCAACTTGTCAGACCTCAACTTCGCTGATGATATCGTCCTGCTGTCAGACCAGATTGGGGAGGCATAGGAGCTGCTCGGAGGGGTGACGGCGAGTGGGAGAAAGTGGGCCTCCACCTCAATGCCAAGGGGACGTAGTACATGGCGTACAACGATGGTGACCATGAGCCTCTCAAGACCAGTGGCGTTGCATCTCTCAAGAAAGTGGAGGACCAAGTACCTGGGAGCGAGGATGCAGAGCTCGGAGAATGACATCAAGGTCCGGAAAGCGCTCGCACGGAAAGCCCTCAACAACATGGGGGAAATCTGGACGTCTCGGATGTCTAGGGGTCTCAAACTGAGATTCTTCCATGCAACTGTAGAGACCATATTATTGTACGGGTGTGAGGCATGGACTCTCACTCGACCACTGTCCAAGTCTCTTGATGGTACCTACACCCGAATGCTCAGAAAAGTTCAAAATGTCAGTTGGAGGGACCACATCACCAACGCCCAGTTCCATGGGGAGATTCCACCTCTGGCCGAGAAGATCAGGTGGAGAAGGATGAGGCTCGCTGGTCACTGCCACCGCCACCCGGAAATGCCAGCAAACAAGGTTGTGCTGTGGGAACCAGCCCATGGAAGACGTGACCCGGGACGGCCAATCAAGACGATGCAGAAGACGTTGACGGAAGACGCACGTGTAGAGACAAAAGAGGAGCTCGCCAGCTGCATGGAGGACAGAGATGTGTGGTGCGTCCATCACCGTGCCCGACGGAAACCAGCACCACTGCGTCGCTCATGTTTTCAACGATGATGATGATGATCAAGAGATACCTGTACCTGGGGGAGTGGACAATGAGAAATGTCTTGTTTAAGTGTTTGCTGCATAATCCTCACCTCGTCTCTCATCTACCTTTTGTCTCCCTCTTGCAGCTGAGACCTTGGACACGCACTATTTGACAAAGATGAAAATCGGCATCAGTGGTGGTACCTCTGGTGGCCCCTGTAGTTGCCGAGGGGTTGATGTGTACTCTTGCGCTGGGAGATGTGGTGCCCATTCACGTCACTTTCCTTGCAGCTGCGCGACAAGCTGCAACAAAGTTAGCGACTGCTGTGCTGACTATCGCAGCCACTGTTAAAGTTTGTCATGGGGCATAGCTTTAAGGTTTTAAGGTAAGAGGGGCTATGTTTAAAAGAGAAGTGTCGGGCAGGTTTGTTTTGCATAGAGGCTGGTGGGTGCCCAGAATACACTGCCAGGGAGATGGTGCAGATACAAAAGTTGGCATTTAATACGTTTTTGGTGAAGCGCATCCAGATATGCAGGGAATGGAGGGATATGGATTACATGCAGGTAGACAAGGGAATGGATGGATATGGAGGAACATGGATATGCAGGGAATGGATGGATATGGAGGAACATGGATATGCAGGGATGGAGGGATATGGAGGAACATGGATATGCAGGGAATGGAGGGATATGGAGGAACATGGATATGCAGGGATGGAGGGATATGGAGGAACAAGGATATGCAGGGATGGAGGGATATGGATTACATGCAGGTAGACACGATTACTTTAACTTGGCATCATGTCCTTCATAGACAATATGGGTCGATTGGCCCATTCTTCTGCTATACTGTTGTACGTTCTAAGTAATTGCAGTGCCCAATAGCAAAGACTCCATCCAAAACCTGTGATATCCCATCTAAAAAGATTCTCGGCACAATCTTGTACTTTCAATCAATTGAGAGAAACCTGGCCCTTCAGTCAATTGAGGAAAAGAAAGTATTATGTTACAGAGTTTCCATTCGAACATTAACGCAACTACCTCACACATGTTTTCTACAAGTGGATCAGATTGCAGATTGGCGACATGATAATGACCGACAAACAAAACAAAAGCCAGTTGCCAAGTGCTCATAAACAAGACAGAGTCACAGAGGGGTGATCTTATAGAGGGGTATAAAATCATGAAGGGGATAGATAGGGTGAAGGCACAGTCTCCCCCCCCCTCCCCCCACCTCCACCCCAGAGTTGGGAAATGAAGAACTAAAGGGCCTGTCCCATGAGCATGCGACTGCATGCGGCAAGCGCGACCAAACCGGAAGCGGGGGGCCGCGCGGGGGCCGTGCAGAGGTCGAGTGATCCCCGTACAGGGCCGGTCCCACCAGCATGCGACTGCATACGGCAAGCGCGACCAAACCGGAAGCGGGGGCCGCGCGGAGGTCGAGTGAAGTCTGCGGGAAGTTCGCGCGTGACGTACGGTGTCAAGACGCTGCGTACGGCGTCGGGACGGTGCATACGGCGTCGAGGCGGTGCGTACGGCGTCGAGGCAGTTCGTGCGGCCTCCAGTGTCAGTTTTTCGGAGCCCCGCGCGATGTCGGGACCAGCTCCGCACACCTCCATGCGGCTCCCGCGATCGAAGTGGGACCGGTCCCGCGAGGCCACATGGCTAGCGCGACCACGTTAGGTCTTGCATGCTCGTGGGACAGGCCCTTAAAGGATATAGGTTTAAGGAGAGAAGGGAAAGATTTAATAGGAACACAAGTGGCAACTTTTACACAAAATGTGGTGGGTATATGGAGCGGGCTGCCAGAGGAAGTAGTTGAGGCAAGTACAATAACAACATTTAAAAGACTTGTGGACAGGAACATGGATAGGAAAGGTTTAGAGGGATATGGACCAAACATGAGTAAATGGGACGAGCTCAGATGGGACATCTTAGTTGGCATGGACGAGTTGGGCCGATGGGCCTGTTTCCGTACCGTATAACTCTTAGACTCAATGGAGCTAATTAAATGAAACCTAGCTCAGTGAGGATAGTGCAAATTCATAAGTGGTGTGGTATCAATATTATGTAAAACTTCCTGCATTAATACTTGGACAGAACTGTAATCTGCAAATGCAAACTCCAATATTGATTCTGCTTCTGCTAATGAATGGAATTATCATGAAGATCACATAATTTTTTTAACCTAAAATATTTGTCAGCACTGAGGTTCTTGAGCTAGGTCTTGCAGTTATTGCCCATGAAGATACATGTGCCATAACAATAGCTGTACTTCAAAAGAGCTTTGTGGGCTGCCATTGGGAAAAACTGGCGGAGATTATGAAAGGCAAGTACTGCTTTTAACATCAATAACATGGTCACAAGGTCATGTGACAGGAGCAGAATTAGGCCATTCGGCCCATCAAGTCTGCCATTCAATCATGGCTGATCTATCTCTCCCTCCTAACCCCATTCCTCTGCCTTCTCCCCATAACCCCTGACACCCGCACTAATCAAGAATCTATCTATGGCTGCCACTTCACCAGTGCTGTTCCATTTTATTTGTGCTGTTCAACCAAACAATAAGCTGAACATTAGTGTACAGTAAGTGGGTGGCACAGTGGCGCAGCGGTAGAGTTGCTGCCTTACAGCGCCAGAGACCCGGGTTCGATCCTAATTACGGGCGCTTGTCTGTACGGAGTTTGTACGTTCTCACCGTGACCTGCATGGGTTTTCTCCGGGATCTCCGGTTTCCTCCCACACTCCAAAGACGCACAGGTTTGTGGGTTAAATGGCTAGGTATAATCGTAAATTGTCCTTAGTGTGTGTAGATGCCGTTAATGAGCGGGGATCGCTGGTCGGCGCGGACTCAGTGGGCCGAAGGGCCTGTTTCCACACTGTATCTCCAAACTAAACTAAACTATTCACTGCCTCATTTCATGTGGTTTGCATTGTATTGACAAAACGTTTTGACAAGAAACAAAATCTATGGTGGATGGTATTCAAATTCAACCACTTACTGCATAACTTCCTGAGCATCCTGTAACTTGGCCACAACATAAATGCTCATTACTGCATTGTATCAGGAATGTGTACTTCTCTTCACCCTTGCATCATTATTTCTTTCTTTTATTTCCAGATTCCACATTCTTGTGGTGACAAAGTTGCCAGGGGCAGGAAAGTTTAATTAAAACACATTCAAGGAGATGCAAATAAATCCAATAATTGCAATGACTATGTGTTTGGGCATTATTAACCAAATAAACCTATCACCTGTCTGCCTGGTTCCAAAGAGACCACACAGAAAAAAATGTACCAGAGGAGAAAATAGAAACTGAATTTTGTGTTGTATGTTAGATTTGGTTATTGCAGTTCTAATGTTGCCAGGTGACTAGTTTTCAAAGTGTGTCTGAAGAAGGGTCCCTACCCGAAATGTTGCTTATCCATTCCCTCCACAGCATTTTTGTGTACCTTCGATTTTCCAGCATCTGCAGTTCCTTCTTTAACACTTTGTCTACTCCACTGCGAAATCTCGTCAAGGTATGCCTACTTTCCATAGATGCTGCTGCACCCGCTGAGTTTCTCCAGCATTTTTGTGTACCCTCCACAGATGCTGCCTGTCCCGCCAAGTTCCTTCAGCGCTTTGGTTTTGACCAGGATTCTGGCAAGAAAGAACTTGTTGAACTAGACCACTCATTGTTCCAATGAAAATAGAAGATCTAAGCATGGAAAACATGTAATCTCATGATACCAATTTGCAGTTGGAATATAGAATACTAAATGTAGGTCCTGTTGGATTCTGACATGTGGTTTCGAATAGTTTTAATCCCGCTAAGTTCCTCCAGCACTTTGGTTTTGACCAAGATCCTAGCACCTGCAGTTTCTTGTGTCTCCACATTTTCAGTGCTTGTCATAAAGATGACCTCCTAGACTCTTAATGGAGCTAACAAACTTTGAGATACATATCACATATAGAAATGATCATTTAATATACTGTTCTAGTGACCCCATTGAGAACCAATGGTAGTCAGCAGCCATTTAACCAAGTGGCCACCCAATCTCTTGACAGGAATTTTCTTTCAGAAATACAGCCTGGAAATGGGTCCTTCGGCCTAGTGAGTCCACACCGACCATCGATCACCCATTCACACTGGTTCTATGGATCCCTACACACTCGGGGAAATTTACAGAGGCCAATTAACCTATAATCCCACATGTCTTTAGGTACGTCGGAGAAAACCAGATCACCCAGAAGAAACTCACGCTGTCACGGAAAGAATGTGCAACTCCACACAGTGAGAACCCGAGGTCAGGATCGAACCCGGCTCTCTGATGGTGTGAGGCAACAACTCTACCAGCTGCTTGGTAGCAGGAAGGGAGATTCCTGACTCATTTATCCTTTCCTTTCCAAGGGAGATTTAAAAAACGAATCTTTTTTAAGACCATCACCATGAACCAAATTGCGACTAATTGAATCAGTGTAAAGCATCAATAATCTATTGCATGACCGTTCTGAAACTCCAAAGGTTTGGTAAGCGTCTGGACAGATGATGTTTCCTATCCACCCCCGGAACTCACCGGAGCACCTGTTTCCATTGAACCCTTTACTGGGCTCATTGGAACATGTATTGTAATGCTCCGTTACATCTAAAAATAGTGAATTTAAAGATTGTTGGGGTGGCACGGTGACGCAGCAGTCGGGTTGCTGCCTTACAGCGCCAGAGACCTGGGTTCGTCCATGACTACGGGTGCTGTCTGTATGGAGTTTGTACGTTCTCACTGTGACCGCGTGGGTTTTTTTTCGAGGTGCTCCGGTTTTCTCCCACACTCCAAAGACATAGAGGTTTGTAGGTTAATTGGTTTCTGCAAATTGTAAATTGTCCCTGGGATGTAGGATAGTGCTAGCGTTTGGGGTGATTGCTGGTCGGCGTGGACTCGGCGTACCGAAGGGCCTGTTTCCGCACTTTATCTATAAAGTTAAAAAGTCTAAAGTAAAGTCGGCTTATGTAAAATGTCCCCAGTGTCTAGGATAGAACTAGTGTATGGGTGATCATCGGTCAGGACAGATCCAGTGGGCCGAAGGGCCTGCTTCTACACTGTATCTCTAAACTATACTAATAGGGACAATATCCAAAGTCTGCCAGTAATGCACTTGCAAAATCCCAAATGAACGAGATTATCAAAGGTTTACTGGATTTTCATTTATTCCTACTCATATGCAATCAACACATTAAATATAACCAAGAATTGTAAGTTGCAGGGAGATAATGCTTAGAGTTAAGACAACATTGTGAAAGACAACATTGGCCTCGAGTTATACGAGTCTAGCAAAACAACATTAAATCACTCCGCACTAAAAAGCAGCATGAAATCGTTCTTCACTGACATTTGCCATTAACCCAAAGCATCCATTGCAGAATTCTATCAACCTGAGTTATTCTGCCCACTGCCATATTACAAATTACAAATGCCCACTCTTTGCATAAAGTACTATTCATAGATACATAGATACATAGAAAATAGGTGCAGGAGTAGGCCATTCGGCCCTTCGAGCCTTCAATATGATCATGGCTGATCATCCAACTCAGTATCCCGTACCTGCCTTCTCTCCATACCCCCTGATCCCCTTAGCCACAAGGGCCACATCTAACTCCCTCTTAAATATAGCGCAACTAAGTGAGGAGTGGAAGTTAGTCATGTGCCCAGGATTCACTTTACTGTTGAGATGCTGTTGCAACCATAGCTCCAGGTGACAATTTACTCAACTTCAAGCATTCTTGCGAGAGTTAAAACATTGCAGGATATAGCAGGACAGTAATGCAGCTAGTAGAGACACTGGCTCACAGTGCAAGAGATACTGGTTCAATCCTGGCCACGGATGTTGTCCGTGTGGAGTTTGAATGTTCTCCCTGTGATCGTGTGGAATTCTTCCAGGTGCTCCAGTATCTTCCCACATCCAAAAGACTTTTTAAGTCGGTAGGTTAATTAGAGCATGTATGTCACTGCTAATGTGTTGGCGAGTGGTAAAATCTGGGGGGGGGGGGTGTTGATGAAACCTTGGGGATAATAAATAATGGAATTAATGTAAGATTAATGTAAGTAGGTGGTCGATGTACCTATTTACATAGATAGGTATGTATTATCTACATACTATATGTCAATAGGTGGTCCATCCACTGGTGGGTAGGAAGGAACTGCAGATGCTGGTTTAAACCGAAGATAGACACAAAAAGCTGGAGTAACTCAGCTGGTCAGACAGCATCTCTGGAGAAAAGGAATAGGTGGCGTTTTGGGTTGAGAAGAAGGGTCTGAGTTATCCAGCTTTTTGTTTACCTTTGGTCCGTCCATTTGGGCCTATTTCTAAGTTTCAGTGGCACTGCCGATGAGCTGCCTGAAGGGAACTTGAACATAAACAATTATAATTAGGTATCACTTTATCCAACCATAAAATATAATGTTCATAAAATTCAATCTCAAAGCTGGCTCTCTCAACTCAATAATTGGTGCTGAGAACTACACGTCTTTGCCAATATATTACCGAGCAACTGGACTACTGCATACTTTGGAAGAAATTGGAGGAAAAGTAACATTAGGAACCTCAGAATTATTCTGGCCTTGGTTGCGAGGGTAAACACTGGTCCTCCCCCAGGCTAGGCCTTGTAGATATAAAGGCCTACAGCTTTAAAGGCCTGTAAATAATAGGGGCCTACTCCTTATTCTTAAATTGTGGCCCCTAGTTTTGCGGAGAGCCAGAACCAAGGGTCACAGTTTAAGAATAAGGGGTAGACTATTTAGGACTGAGATGAGGAAAAGCTTTTTCACCCAGAGTTGTGAATCTGTGGAATTCTCGGCCACAGAAGGCAGTGAAGGCCAATTTACTGGATGTTTTCAAGAGAGAGATTTAGCTCTTAACGCTAACAGAGTCAAGAGACATGGTGAAAAAGCAGGAATGAGGTACTGATTTTGGATGATCAGCCATGATCATATTCAATGGCGGAGCTGGCTCGGAGGGCCGAATGGCCTACTCCTGCACCCATTATCTATGTTTCTCTGTCTGTGTTTCCTCCCCCAGGCTAGGCTTTGTAAACTGTAAACCCTCTATGCATCCTTTAGTTTTAAGGAAGGGCCATTGATCTGACATCGATGATTTATTTTACAGAGACGGACTTCTAGTGCCACTCTTTGGTCGACCCAGAACCTCTTGGACTTGCAGCACAGGAAAATGGAGACAGTTGCTGACTGGCTCATTCCAGACTGCAGGAGTACTTGCTTAGGGATGGACTGAAGCTCAGTGCAACAAACATGAAGGCTCTTTGGGGAAGAACCATAGTCTAGACATTGAGGAGTTAAGTCTGATCAGGACACCCCTCAAACAAGGAAAGGGGTATCACCCCAAGTGCCAATGGTCTTATGTGCAAGGAGAAAGGGAGGTGCTAACATTGATTTGTGCACATCGCAAGAACTTGTACATTCTCTATAAGAGCAGCACAGTGACACAGTGGTAGAATTGCTGCATTACAATGCTAGAGACCTTGGTTCGATCCTGACTACAGGTGCTGTTTGTACGTTCTCTCTGTGAGAGTGCGTGTTTCCTCCAGGTTCTCCGGATTCCTATAATATCCCAAAGGCGTGCAGGTTAATTGTAGGTTAATTGGCTTCTGTAAATTGCCCCTAGTGTGTAGGATGTGAAACAGAGATAACGGAGCTCGAGTACGGGTGATCATTGGTCGGCGCTGACTCAGTGAGCGAAAGAGGTACATTACGAATGTATTAAGAGTTTTGCATGCATTGGTTTTGTATATATTTTTATTTCAGAATACATTTTAATTTTGAAATAAAAAGATTATTTTTCACAGATGCCACTTGCCTAGCTGAGTTCTTCCAGCATTTCTGCTTTAGTATCAGATTCCAACATTTGTATTTCTATTTATTTTATATAACAACACAGTGAAAGTGTGGAAAATAATACAAGCACATTAATAGCAAAACTGTAATCTCATATTCTTTATTATTTCCTGGCAATAAACTGCCAAGCAACACCTTATATTTATTGTATCTTGAGTGAATTAATATCATTAATAGATAACTGGAAATTAATAACAAATCGTTCATTTATTCCATCAAAGAGTGTAAATTCCGCAATTAGATTAGTATCATCAGCTGGTTTTCGACCTTGAATATATATCAAGCACCCATCGCCCTGTCATCGTGCTCCTTCCCCTCCTTCATACACTCGCCTCCCATCTTCGAGTGTCACATTTCTATGTCATTTCCCCTCTTTCCCATCCCCATATCCCCCTTCCACCCATATCCCTCCCTCCAGCTTTACAATTTACTCTTCCTCTTCTCTCCTTGTCCGACACCCTTTTGTCTCCTTTTCACCTCGAGCTATCATCACCTACTCCACCAATCTTACAATCAACCCCTTTGTCTCACTGCCTCCCCCCAATGTTTCTTTTACAGCTTCCTCCCCCCCCCCATTACAATCAGTCTGAAGAAGGGTCCCAACCTAAACAGTTGTCTGTCCATGTTCCTCCACAGATGCTGCCTGACCCTCCAGCACCTTGATTTTTTAATATAATGAAAAGTCTTAGAAACATAGAAACGTAGAAAATAGGTGCAGGAGTAGGCCATTCGGCCCTTCGAGCCTGCACCGCCATTCAATATGATCATGGCTGATCATCCAACTCAGTATCCTGTACCTGCCTTCTCTCCATACCCCCTGATACCTTTAGCCACAAGGGCCACATCTAACTCCCTCTTAAATATAGCCAATGAACTGGTCTCAACTACCCTCTGTGGCAGAGAATTCCAGAGATTCACCACTCTCTGTGTGAAAAATGTTTTTCTCATCTCGGTCCTAAAAGATTTCCCCCTTATCCTTAAACTGTAACCCCTTGTTCTGGACTTCCCCAACATCGGGAACAATCTTCCTGCATCTAGCCTGTCCAACCCCTTAAGAATTTTGTAAGTTTCTATAAGTCTTTATCTTGACTGGATTTAAAAAAAAAAAAATTGTTTTTATTTTTTATTTTTTTATTTTATTAGAAGTAAGTACAATTGTATACAATCATATTTTCATAATACCTTTCATGTACAGCTTCTTATTTAAAAAAAAAATTGAAATAAAGAAGAAAAAGAAAAAAGTTAGATAATGAAAAATAGAAAAATGTGAGATATATAGTGTGTGAAAAAGAAAAATAAAGAATGAAATAAGAAAGTTGAGACATAGAAAATAGAAGAGAGAGAATAAAAGAAAAGATGAGAAGAAAAGAAAATAGGAGATCATTTATAATCTTGACCATCCGCAGTCACGGATTAGCTTTTACACCTGTTTTGCACCATACGTTTCCAAAAAGACGACAAATGGAGACCAATTCGTTATGAATTGGTCAAATTTATCTATTAGGAGGAATCACATTTCCTCAAGATGTGCGGTATCCAACATACTTGCAATCCACTTTGGTATTGGTGTATTTTTCCAAAATTTCAATATTAATTTTTTTGCTATTATTAAACCATAATTAAAAATTGACTTTTGAGATGAACTCAATTTGTTCCCGTCTTCCATTACCCCAAATATAATCAATTCATTATTGGGTTCCATTTTTGTCTTAAATAGTCTTGACTGGATTTTATGTTGCACTAAACATTGTTCACATTATTTCCTTTGTCACGTATCTGCGCACTGCTTGATTGTAATCATGTATTGTCTTTCTGCTGACTGGTTCACACGCAACAAAAGCTTTTCACTGTACCTCGGTACACCTGACAATAAACTAAACTCAAAAGTCATTATACTTGCACTTGTCGAGGTTAACTTTTGCAAGCATTCTGTTTCTTCGCTGAGTCTACCTGTGCATTGGGAATGGCAGTGTAATAAATTTGGTCCAGAAAGCCGATCATATGATATTGGAATGTTAAATGGCCATTTCATCCTCATTGGAGAGCACAAAGGTTCTTCACATGCACCACTAAATCACTGGGTATCTTTGCAGCAACACGATACAGGGGCGTAAAACACAAAAGAAACGGAATTAAGAGACTGACTGTCATGTCCCCAAGGCAACACCAAGTGATTCATCGTAACAGAAAACAAATAAAAAGACCTAGAAATAAGGGTTCTGTTTCCACACTACATTTTAACCCATACAGTACAAGAAGATACTTGTGAAAACCCAAAAAGCAAAATACTGCTGGAAACCTAAAATTAAAATAATTAACTTCTAAAAATTGGTGCAGACAGCGCCTGTGGAGAAAGGTTGATAATCCTTCATCAGATTTTGGGGCCAATTACTCTAATGACTTTGTTTGACCTGCTATTTCCCTCCACAATGCGACAGGTCCTGTTCCTGCAGCAGTTTGTTTTCTTACAGCAAAAAAAGTGTCTAATTCCTTAAAAATAGAATTGGAGTGGGCAGTGAGAAAAATAGCGAGAGAAGTTGAATTACCTTAAATATGCAGTGCATTAACTATTGTAAGTATAGGTGATATACAAAATGTAATGTAACTAATGTAATAAAAACTAGTGCAAAATAATGTAAAAAAATTAAACAGCCGAGCTTGCCGATAGGTGTAGGAAGGAACTGCAGATACTGATTTAAACCGAAGATAGACACAAAAAGCTGGTGTAACTCAGCAGGACAGTCAGCATCTTTGTAGAGGAGGAATGGGTGACGTTTCGGGTCGAGACCCTTCTTCAGACTTTTTGGGGGGGGGTTTTGTGTCGGAGTTGCTGCAGCTGAGCGGAGGGGTGTACATTCAGAGGGGGTGAGGTTAGAGTAGGTAAGGGGAGTGGAAAAGTTGAGATGGTTGATGTCACGCCAGCTGTTAGAAATAAAGAGGTCTAGAGAGGGTAAGAAGGCCGTTCTGGGGAGTCCAAGAGGATGGGGACCGGTGGAGACGGGAGAAGGGGTCATCACTGGGTGGTGAGGACTCCATCCCATAGAAAAAGACACAGAGGGGGAGGCGATAGCCTGTACTTGGACCAAGCTTTTTTCTTCCAATGTGGTCCTCGGACTGTCTTAGAGAGATAGAGAGATAGAGAGATAGAGAGATAGAGAGATAGAGAGATAGATAGATAGATAGATAGATAGATAGATAGATAGATAGATAGATAGAGAGATAGATAGATAGATAGATAGATAGATAGATAGATAGATAGATAGATAGATAGATAGATAGATAGATAGATAGATAGATAGATAGATAGATAGATAGATAGATATTTATTTATTTGTTGTCATTTGAACCTAAGTTCAAACGAAATTCTTTTTTTGCAGTCATACAAACAAGTAAAAAGAACCAAGACACAACACAATTTACACAAACATCCATCACAGTGAATCTCCTCCTCGCTGTGATGGAAGGCAAAGTCTTATCTCTCCCCTGCACTCCACATTCTCCTCCCGATGTCAAAGTCAAAGCCCCCGGCGGGCGATTGTAGATATGTCCCGCGGCCATTAAAGCCGCGCCGGGCGATGCAAGGCCACGCTCCAGGTCTTGATGTTGTAGCCCCCGGTAGCGCCAGCAAGTCCCATGGCCACCAATGCCGCGCCGGGCGATGTAAGACCCCGCTCCAGGTCATCCTCAACCCCGCAACTCGGGCGGGAGTAGCTGCCGTTGCGGGAGCCCCGAAAAGCGGTCTCCCACCATAGACCCGCGAGCTCCCGATGTTACCATCCACCAGACCTGCGGCAGAAGCCTCCGAATCTCCGGGGTCGGGTAGCAGCAGCGCGCCATCACAGCTCCTCCCGCTCCGAACTCGGCCAGCTCCACGATGGTGAGTAGTCCGCAGGCTCCGCGACTGGAGCCCCAGGTCGTTCCGGTTGGAGGCCTCTCCACGGTGCTAGGCCCCAACGACAACGGAGACCCGACAGAGAAAGGTCAGGTCTCCCGTGCAGGGAAAAGATTTTAAAAGTTTCCCCACCCCCGCCCCCCCACACACACCCAGTTAAAAAAAATAATAATAAAAAATAATTAAAAAAAACACTATACAAAACTCAAACGAAACAAAAAATAAATAAAAAGACAGACGGACTGCAGAGGGTGCTGCAACTAGTTGCGCCGCCAGTCTTCCTCTGGGAGTTCAGCTCCCAATTAATCAGCACAGCCCAATGATGTTTTATGGGCATTACAGCAAATGGAGTGCATGGTACTTGCAATAGATAGTGTCTACAGCTCCTTACCATTGCAGCAATCTATGAAGTAAACCCCAACACTTATTCTGCACGCCTACTGTCTGGTTAATAACATGAAATGCTTCATACAACAGCAACGATCTTTCACGTGCAATTGGAATAACATGTCCA
This sequence comes from Malacoraja senta, assembly GCA_038087875.1. Taxonomy (NCBI): domain Eukaryota; kingdom Metazoa; phylum Chordata; class Chondrichthyes; order Rajiformes; family Rajidae; genus Malacoraja; species Malacoraja senta. Next base: position 19,538,170 of record CM075986.1, on the reverse strand, counting down.
ATATGACCAATACGCTTGTGCCAATGTTATTGATATCCATTCACCCTTTAATGCTAATATTATAATGTGGAAAAATGTATAACCAGAAGTATAATCAGAAATTAGGGAAAACAGCCAGCTGTCAAAAGAAAGATCACATTTCAACAGTCTGCTGTTCCGTCTAAGACGGGCAACAAAGCCAATTTCAGGGACAATTCAAGACATATGAGGACTTCACTGTTTGGAAGTTAATTGTTTCGGATCGCACACTATATACGTCATAACACCAGCAGACAGATTATTGAGTGAAGAGGTTTGTTAAGTGAGCAATTATATTGAAATGCAATTAGATACTGCCATAGATTGTATAATAAAGATTCAAGAGCCTTGCATCAGCAAGTTACATACCGAATAGTGAAAAGCCTGGATCGAGTGGATGTGGAGAGGATGTTTCCACTAGTGGGAGAGAATAGGACCAGAGGCCATAGAATAAAAGAACAATCCTTTAGGAAGATGAGGAGCGATTTCTTCCGTCAGAGGTTGGTGAATCTGTGGAGTTCATTGCCACAGGCTGTGGAGGCCATCAATGGATATTTTTTAAAGCAGGGATAGATTCTTGATTAGTACAGGTGTCAGGTGTCACGGGGAGAAGGCAGGAGGATGGGATTAAGAGCGAAAGATAAATCAGCCGTGACTGAATGGACCAAATGGCCTAATTCTGCACCAATCCATTATGAAGTTCAGCCAACTATCCTGAATGGAACGTGGCATCAGCTGTAAACCTATAGAGATGCGGGCAAATAGTGTGCATGATGCATCATCAGGGCCATCGCGTGCAACTCACCATCATTGTAGTAACCATGAAATAGATGGTAACTTTTTCCAAAGATCAAAGGGTCACAAAGAGAGCAGTTTTATTGATTCACAAATCATTTACTTTTATCGTAATTATCACCGTATAATAACACAAAATAGACATCGAAGGTCGGAGCAAATGTACCGGCACCACTCGTGATATGTATGCGATGACTTATGATATTAGCACTCTGCAAGGGGCCAGACAGAAGCCAGTGTTTGTGCAAAGATCTTTTACATTTCCTTTCGGTTTCTGATCCGAATAATATTGAAGATTCCTCACAACATCATGAGTCAGTTTTGGTTCATCGCAAGTTAAATATTTCTTGCTGGAAGCATCTGACAACAGGCCAGATAATTGAGGTTATATTAAAACGGTGTTTATTTGACGTGTAATAGAAAATGGTCTCCATTAAACTGGAAGATATATAGCATAATAATCAGAACCCACGACCACTGGGCCATAACTTGTTCATCTGAGCATGGAGGGTAGTATGCTGGTAATTTAGCTTGACCTTGAAGGTTTAGATTTTTTAATATATTGCACATCAACTTGCCCAAAGTGAGCACTGATAACTTTGCAGGCAGGGACAAAGGCTATGAAACATTGAGTGAGTGGGCCATTGCTTAAACCTGTCACATTGAACGATTACGAGATTACCAGTGGAAGGACTGAGAGGGAGTTGTAAATTAAAGTGGGGTGAATTCACTGCAAAAAGAAATAACTCAGGGAGAGAAAAAACACATTAAGGAAGGAACGAAAGATGAAAATAAAAGAAAGTGTAATTTTTACTGTTTAAATATAAAGTGATTTAATCCACAAGATTCTAAACGTAACACTTATCAGTCGTTAATTTTCAGCGTCAGTGAGGTTGCCATTGTGAACGAACAAGACGTTAAAATTTAGCTTCTGGTGACATTGGGATACCTAAAAGGCAGAGTTTTTTTTATCCAGAGTAGGGATCAAGAATCAGAGGTCACAGGTTTAAGGTGAGAGGGGAAAGATTTCATTGGGACCTGAGGGGAAGCTTTTTCACACACAGTGTTGGGTATATGGAACAAGCTTTCAGAGGAGGTACCAGTATCTGTAGTTCTTTATCACTACTGCCAGAGGAGGTAGTTGAAGCAGGTACTAGAACAGCATTTAAAATACATTTGAACATATACATGGATCATAGAAAACATAGAAATAGAAAAGATAGAAAAATAGGTGCAGAAGCAGGCCATTCGGCCCTTTGAGCCAGCACCACCATTTAATATGATCATTGCTGATCATCTAAAATCAGTACCCCATATTCCTTGATTCCTTTAGCCCCAAGAGCTAAATCTAATTATCACATGAAAACATCCAGTGAATCGGCCTCCACTGCCTTCTGTGGCAGAGAATTCCACAGATTTACGACTCTCTGGGTGAAAACGTTTTTGCTCATCTCAGACCTAAATGACCTACCCCTTATTCGTAAACTGTGACCCCTGGTTCTGGACTCCCCCAACATCGGTAATTTTTTTCCAAATCTAGCCTGCCCAATCCTGTAAATTTTGGTTTAGGTTTGATCAATTGGTTTAGATCGAAAAGGTTTAGAGTGACATGAGCCAAATGCAAACAGGTTAAACTTGTGCGGATAGGGCATCTTGGTCAACAGGGCCTAGTTGGGCCGAAGGGCCTACTTCCGTATTGAAGGATTCTTTATCAAGTTCAGCTCATTAAAGATCACCGCTGCATGATATTGAATGGCTCTCAATGGCAAATAAGACTCTGAAGTGCATGACAAATCTTCCTGATACGAATTAACATAATGGCAGATTATGCAAAGGGATAATGGGCAAGTTGCTATGCATGATTCATGTCATGTATGTATGCACACATGTACGTGTGCTTTCATGTTTGCAAGTAGCGTTCAAGAATGCCAAATAGAAACACATTTGATTTTTAATCTATTTCATCAGGGTTGTAATTAATCTGCCAATAAACTCTTATTTCCCTCTTTATCATTTGATATCATGAAGACTAATGACATATCAAAGACAAAAGTTCCAATGGCATTATTATGAAAGTAAGGTTTTACTGTTTTTTTTTTTTTAAATTTTATTTTTTTTAATTTTTATTTATTAGAACTACATTACATTACAACCACATACATTAGTACTCGTCATTTATATCTTCTTACAATTAATGTACTCCATTTATTTTTTACACTAGAAAAGGAAAAGATTGAAAGAAAGAAGAAAGTGAAGGAAAAAGTGAAAGTGTAGAAAATGTGACAACAAAAAAGGACGAAGACCCTATAAGAGCAAAATTAAAAAACAAAAGAAAAAGAGTTAAGAAATAGACCCTAGAAAAGAAAGAGAAAGAGAAAGAGGAAAAAGAGAGAAACAAATATTTTTATGAGCATTACGTAAATGGGACATACCAACTCTTCAACTATCATCCCCCCTTACCTGACCTCAATTTTTTTTAAAATTTTTTTAAACTGTTTTAATTGTTCTTGCTAATTACATGGAAATAAAATTTGTTTGCGATTTTTATAAAAAGACATGTGTTGATGTTTTGAAATGATAATGTCACTTTACAAACTAATATGTATACTGTTGTCTGGATGTTAGCTTACAGAAGCATCCATTAGGTTAATGGAACAGAAACACCAGAGGCAGCACAGTGGAATAGTTGGTCGAGCTGCCGCCTCAGTGCCCCGAATCCAGGTTTAATCCTGACCTCAGGGGCCATCTGTGTGGAGTTTGAACATTCTCCATATGACCCCACAAGTTTCCTTCCCCCATCCCAAGGACGTGCGGGTTTGTAGGTTAATTAGACTGTAAATTACCCCTAGTTGTGAATGAGTAAGTGGGATACCACAGAACTATTGTGAATGGGTGATCGATGGTTGACCTGGACTCGCTGGGCCGAAGGGGCTGTTTTCATGTTGTACCTCTAAATTAAACTCGCAACCAGAGATTTTGGGGCATTGAAAGGTTTACTGGAAAGAATGGCAATAACGGCTCAGATCTCGGTAAATAAACCATTCCCTTGTGATGATCAATAATTGGGCAATTAAGTATTTGAAAAAAATCATGTGATTATCAATCAGAAATCCAATGAAGTTATGAATACAATACCCACTGGGGGGAGACATTGGTTAAACTCACACAATTAAATGCTTTGGGCAACATTTAGATTTTATTTGCACATAAAAGGTATAATAAAGATTTTAGAACACCAATATTTCCACTGTGAAGATTCAAACAGAGTTTGTACGTTCTCCCCGTGACCGCGTGGGTTTTCCCCGGGTGCTCCATTTCCTCCCACACTCCAAAGACGCACAGGTTTGTCGGATAATTGGCTTGGTATAAATATAAAATTGGTCCTAGTGTAATGCAGTATAATGTGGATAAATGTGAGGTTATCCACTTTGGTGGCAAAAACGGGAAGGCAGACTATTATCTAAATGGTGGCCGATTAGGAAATGGGGAGATGCAGCGAGACCTGGGTGTCATGGTACACCAGTCATTGAAAGTAGGCATGCAGGTGCAGCAGGCAGTGAAGAAAGCGAATGGTATGTTGGCCTTCATAGCAAGAGGATTTGAGTATAGGAGCAGGGAGGTTCTACTGCAGTTGTACAGGGTCTTGGTGAGACCACACCTGGAGTATTGCATACAGTTTTGGTCTCCAAATCTGAGGAAGGACATTATAGCCATAGAAGGAGTGCAGAGAAGGTTCACCAGACTGATTCCTGGGATGTCAGGACTTTCATATGAAGAAAGACTGGATAGACTTGGCTTATACTCGCTAGAATTTAGGAGATTGAGAGGGGATCTTATAGAAACGTACAAAATTCTTATGGGGTTGGACAGGCTAGATGCAGGAAGATTGTTCCCGATGTTGGGGAAGTCCAGGACAAGGGGGTCACAGCTTAAGGATAAGGGGGAAATCCTTTAAGACCGAGATGAGGAAAAACTTTTTCACACAGAGAGTGGTGAATCTCTGGAACTCTCTGCCACAGAGGGTAGTTGAGGCCAGTTCATTGGCTATATTTAAGAGGGAGTTAGATGTGGCCCTTGTGGCTAAAGGGATCAGGGGGTATGGAGAGAAGGCAGGTACGGGATACTGAGTTGGATGATCAGCCATGATCATATTGAATGGCGGTGCAGGCTCGAAGGGCCGAATGGCCTACTCCTGCACCTATTTTCTATGTATCTATGTAGTGCGTGTAGGATGGTGTTAATGCGCGGGGATCGCTGGTCGGTGCAGACGAAGGGCCTGTTTCTGCACTGTGTTGCTAAAATAAAATAAAGAAGCAAGCAGGAGTTGAAAGGAATGTTAATGCAAGCTCTTTGTTGAATCGAACGCGGAAGCTTGTTCTCATGTTAGTATATGTTTGCAATTAGCTAAAGATTAATATATAATGCTAATCAGGAGCGCAGGATGAAGAGGTGAATAAGGAGAGGGGGTGCAACAAAAATATTTTGAGAATCAGCAAACTGACCTCCAACATGTGTTAGCATTTTGTTTGAAGGTTGGATCAAATAATAAAAAGTTATTTTATTCTGGGACTTCTCAAGTGGCTCCAAGTGCTGATTAGGTGGGGCACAGTAAGTCAAGGGAACCAGAGAGTGAGTCAGAGTAGAGGTGGTGAGATTCAGCAAAGGCAGTTCCAAACATTGCATTGCCTGCACTTTGTTTATCCAGAAAATCTTCCCTTCATACGCAAGGCTCATTGTAGACCACCAAGGTAATAGTAATATAAGCAAATATCAATCCACAGTGCTTGTAACCGACATTTGTATTTTTAATTTAGCATATTAAGGCATTTAACATTTAGCAGAGAAATGTGAGATGTTGCATTTTGGGAAGTCTAACCTGGGCGGGACTGTCCTCCATAGTGAATGGAAGTGCTGTGGGGAGTATTGGCAGTGGGATCTAAGAGTGCAGTTGCATGGTTCCTTGAAGGTCAAGTCACAGGTAGATAAGGTGGTCAAAAAAGCTTTTGGTACATTGGCCTTTATCAGTCCGAGTACAGAAGTTGGGAGGTCATGTTGCAGTTATATAAGACCGCATTTAGAGTATTGTTTTCAGTTCTGGGCACCATGTTATAGATTTACAAGGATGTTGCCAGGACTAAATGGTCTGAGCTACAGGGCGAGGTTGAGTTGGCTGGGACTCTATTTGTTGGAGCGCAGGAGGATGAGGGGTGATCTTAACGAGGTGTATAAAATCGAGAGATGCAGAGTCTCTTGCCCAGTGTAGGTGAATCGAGGACCAGAGGACATGGGTTTAAGGTGAAGGGGAAAAGATTTAATAGGAATCTGATGGGTAACTTTTTCACACAAAGGGTGGTGGGTGTATGGAACAAGCTGCCAGAGGAGGTAGTTGAGGCTGGGACTATCCTAATTTTTAAGAAGACAGGTACATGGATAGGAAAGGTTTGAGGGGATATGGCCCAAACGCAGGCAGGTGGGACTAGTGTAGCTGGGACATGTTGACCGATGTGGGCAAGTTGGGCCGAAGGGCCTGTTTCCACACTGTATAACTCTATGATGTATTCAAGAGAGTTAGATATAGCTCTTAGGGCTAACGGAATCAAGGGATATGGGGAGAAAGCAGGAACGAGGTACTGATTTTGGATGATCAACCATGATCATATTGAATGGCAATGCTGGCTTGAAGGGCCGAATGGCCTACTCCTGCACTTATTTTCTATGTTTTTGTATGCTTCTATGAATCTATATTCAGTTGGCTATCTATATTCAGTGCAGCGTAGGTTTACAAGGTTAATTCCTGGGAAGGCAGGACTGTCATATGCTGAGAGAGTGGAGCAGCTGGGCTTGTACACTCTGGAGTTTAGAAGGATGAGAGGGGATCTTATTGAAACATATAAGATTATTAAGGGTTTGGACACGCTAGAGGCAGGAAACATGTTCCCGATGTTGGGGGAGTCCAGAACCAGGGGCCACAGTTTAAGAATAAGGAGTAAGCCATTAGAATGGAGATGAGCAAAAACCTTTTCACCCAGAGAGTTGTGAATCTGTGGAATTCTTTGCCTCAGAAGGCAGTGGAGGCCAATTCTCTGGATGCTTTCAAGATAGAGTTAGGTAGAGCTCTTAAAGATAGTGGAGTCGAGGGATATAGGGAGAAGGCAGGAACGGGGTACTGATTGTGGATGATCACCCATGATCACAGTGAATGGCAGTGCTGGCTCAAAGGGCCGAATGGCCTACTCCTGCACCTATTGTCCATTGTTTATTGTACAATATCATGAAACAAGTCAAAGATTACAGATAAAATTTGGAAAACACATTGATCACATAAGGAATGCTTTTCATTATGCTGGTATTACAGAAATGTGACATATTCACACAAGTAAATAAATCCCTCCACAAAGTGGCTGCCAAAGTTTTGCAATAAAAACCATGGTTGGCATTGGTGCCTGGTTGTGAGAAAGACTGTGCCTTTGCGGTAAAACCTCAGACAGTTTGGGAACCTCCACTGGTCGGAACAAACTATTCACATTGCCATCCTAACAGATGCCATCCTAACGTGCTAAATATATCACAAAACGCACAACCTATGATGGGGCAAAGTTACTTTATTGCATGGCAAATACTCATTTGAAAACCAAACAAAAAAATTGCACAAGAAATTATTTAAAACATTTTAATGCCATTGCTGAATACAATGTGTTCAAAATGTAGGAAGGAACTGCAGATGCTCGTTTAAATCGAAGAAAGACACAAAATGCTGGAGTAACTCAGCGGGACAGGCAGCATCTCTGGAGAGAAGGAATGGGTGATGTTTTGGATCGAGGTTTAGAAATAAAAAAGAAAGCTGTCAAGAGTTAAATGGAAACCGATTAAATTGGGATAGTAACCAAAAAGTTCCAATTTGACATTTCTCCATTTAGGATACTGCGTTAATACCCATAAAAGATTGGGGGTATTACTCCAGCTGGTCTCAGGTTATTTAATGTCAGCTAAGTAGTGTTGAAGTTCTGCTCATTCTAATCCATGATTCGTTTAGCACAGATGCTGTCTGACCTGCGAAGATTTTCCAGCATTTTCTGTTTCTGTCGCTACAAACCTTGACTCGGTTAACAAAGGTAATATGGTCAGGGTGGCAGCTGGACCCCACCAACTCGTTTTTCCCAAATTCCTCCCCAATCCGGTGGAAGCCAAGAGAAAAGATACCAAGTCTTTAAAGTCTAACCTGACGGAAGGAATGAAAGATTGGCTAATTATTGGCGTCTTGGCACCAGCATCTAACAAACAGCCAACACACCCAGGAACAGGAAAGGAACAAAACCCAGTCTGTTACCTGGTTTTGAGAAAACAGTTTAATCAATTGATAGACGAAACAGCATGGAAACAGGTCCTTCGGCCTGCCGAGTCCATGCCGACCATCGATTATCCGTTCTCACTAGTCCTTTGTTCTCCACATCTTTGCATCCACTCCCTACACATTAGGGGCAATTTACAGAAGCCAATTGACCACAAACCCGCATGTCTTTGGGATGTGGCAGGTAACCGGAGCACCCAAAGTAAACCCATGTGCAAACTCCACGCAGACAGCACCCGAGGTCAGGATCGATCCTGGGTCTCTGGCGCTGTGAGACAGCGGCTCTACCAGCTGCGCCACTGTGCTGCCCCTGGATGTTACCTCCCTAGTATGTTAATACTGTAACATTAAATACACAAGAACCAGCATTTTAAAAGTAAGGACGCATTAAGCAGCTATTTATTCACTCCAACAATTACATTTGGAAAGGTCGATTGAACAATTTATCCACATTTCCCATCCTAGAAAAGAGCTTGTAAATACTTATCTCACAGGTCTAAATAAGTGTTGGATCATTTGGAAAAATGTGATAATAAATAGATTATGCTTCATTTATAAATTGTGCAAATGGTTTAAAATACAAACGAATCTAGTCTTGAAAAGTTTTGAAAATGTCAGTGTTTCTGAACCATCCATGATCGAGATGGCATCACAAGTCGTGTGTGGATTCCTCCCCTGCTACTTTCACCGCCTCTACCTATGAATGTGCTTTCAATTCTGATTAATACTGCAAGCAAACCAATGCAGAAATCTGTAAGACCCTGCACAAAGTAAAAATCACAACATACACCATTTCATCCACATACGTTAAGTCTTCAAACACCATAATATTCAAGCAATATTCTATGATCATTATTAAATAGCCTTGATACAAGTGATTATACAATGAAATATTCTGCATTAGTTTCATATTTATGGCACCAAAGGATGCTGTTATGAAAGGCTACAACTAAAACCATGTACTCTTGCAATGTTTAAATGGGTAGGTAGAAAGATCTAGCAAATTGTCGAGGTCCCAAGATTAGATTCAAATTGTCGAGGTCCCAAGATTAGATTTGAATCATCGTTTGATCGAATCAGAAGCCCCTCACTTATCAACACCCTAATTTATCCCTCCACATCATAGAACAGGAAAAACATCAGATCAGACATCTCAAGAGCCTCCCGACATCAGGCTCGGAGTGGCAGCAGGCAGATGGAAGTACATAAATGAAGCAACATGCGTGAACAAGTAATGGACATGTATTAAATTGCGGTGTCATTGACTATTGAGACAACTTTTGAGACAATTAAACTGTACCACTGCCTTCCGGTTTTTTACATCGTTTGCAGGTCGAAACAAACCTGATACCTTCAAAATTAGTTAAAAGGACAGAGATCTAAGTTAAGGCAAGACAATGTGAAAGTCTCCCAGAGGGAGATTACAACTGGAATATGACTGGATTCATTAAGGCAGAGTACACATGTCCCATATCCTTAGTGTTCCAGATCCAAGCTGACAGCAGCTTTCTGTATTTACAGGAAGAGCTGAAATAATTCTTACAATACTGTTGACAATGACAGCATTAAGAGGTGGATTATTTCACATCCATTTATAATAGGGAACAGTAGCCACTGCATGCTCCACCCGGACTCGACTCAGCGTCGGATAATATCACCCCTTTAACATTCTCGGCTTGCCAGAGTCCGGGCGTTTGGATAATTTTCTCTACCACTTCCTCAAACGCACACTCGACTCCATCACAGGTTTTGGCACTGGCCTCTGTGCACAAAAAGCAAAAGAATTACAGGAGTACTGGAGCATACTGTTAATCCACAATAACATCGCCTAGAGACTGGCTCAAACCCCACCAGAGCAGCTGAGAAAATTGGATGATGATGGTTCTTATTTGTCACATGTACCGAGGTACAGTGAAATTCTGGATACAATGATACAGCAGCCCTCACCTAGGCAGCACGCAAAGAGTCGCCACTTTAGGTGCCGACAAAGCTACAAAAAGTTCATTGAATACTCTTATCTTCTTCTCACTGGGTCCACCTTCACATTTAACAAATATGAAAACAATTCCTAATGACAATTAACATTAAGATTGTTGTTACAACCATTAGTTTTTAAACCACATCATTTCACTCATAGTGGAACCATGCAGCCTTAAATGTCTGACCCATCCACTTTAACGGACAAACCCTGCAAGGTTTTCGCAAAACACAAAGTACTGTTGGAACTCAGCGGGTCAGGCAGCATCTGTGGAGGGAATGGACAGATGACGTTTGGGGCTGGGACTCTTCTTGATTCCTCTCCTGCTGCTCGACCACGTTCCCGGTCTGGAAAAAGGTTCCGACCCAAAATATCGTCTGCCCATTCCCTCCACAGATGCTGCCTGACCCGCTGAGTTCCTCCAGCACTTTGTGTTTTGCTCAAGAAATGCAGCATCTGCAGTTTTGTGTGAATGTACTTCCTCTGGCAGCTCATTCCACATACCGACCACCCCCTGTGTGAAAGATAGCAACATAAAATGTGCAAGTGCCAATATTTCCCCAATTTAATGGTTGTGACCAGAGGCAATATCATCCCCTGCCTTTGGGATTAAAGTGTAAATTGTTGGCCGAAATAGAAATTAGAAAAAAAAATACCCAAGGATGTAGCACTCACCAATAAAAAGCATTGAATGCTTTCTGGCAAATCTCAGTCCTTCATTTCGGTCAACTTCATGACTTTGCTAAGAAAACACATGTTTAAATCTGTATTATCGATGCATACATAGCATGTTCACATGGCCCTATTATAACATCTTAAGTTATTTTCAACGCTCAGACAATGGCCAAGAAATGTTTGCTAAATACATGGAAAATTCATTAGAATGAATGAGCTCCAATATTTCTGCGTTCAAATTCACAAATGAAATGTCCAAGTGGGACACAGCGCACATAGATTTTCTTTTTGCTCCTCTCACTTTCTGATTTCAACAGCAGCAAACTAGATGGCACAGGAGGTGGCAGAGCAGCACAGCTCGTAGAGCTGCCCCTTCAAAGCTCCAGTAAATCAGGTTCGATCCCGACCACCGGTAATGTCTGTGTGGACTTCTCGGGTCCGAAGAAGGGTCTCGACCCAAAACGTCACCCATTCCTTCTCTCCAAAAATGCTGCTTGTCCCGCTGAGTTACTCCAGCATTTTGTGCCTATCCCTAAGACATATAGTCAGTACGTTAACTGGCAACAGAAAATTGCCCCTAGGTTTGAAAATCTGGATGGAGTTGATGGGAATCAGAGAAGAATAACATCGGATTTATGTAGGATTAATGTGAGTGGGTGCTTGATGGATGGAGTGGCCAAAAAGCCTGTTGGAATAAGGGTTAATTTTGGACAAAACACTGTCAAATGGGATTATCTTAGATGGAACATCTAAATGGCATGGACAAGTTGAACTGAAGGGCCTGTTTCCATGCTGAATGAGTCTATAATTCTAACCAACGTTACAAGTTAATAATTCTGACTTGCTTGGTACAATCTCTCTTCTTAATTGACCCTCAAAACACCACATGTTTTTGCAGATTCATGAGTAAAATTAAGTTGTTTCATTACATTTTCACACAAATTCAGCCTTTTACCAGTGAAAAAAAAATGCACACAGATAAAACAGAATTAGTAACGCACGCATATTAAATGCTCATCATTTTTGTAAATCAAAATACTATAATGTTTACCTTGTCAATTTTATTCCCGACCAGCATCTTTACAACGCCGTGTTTTGTGCTGTAGGTATCCAATTCATTCAACCAGTTCTCAAGCCTGACAAAGGTTTCTCTTCTTGTGACATCATACACTAAAAATAAAATTAAATATAACTGGGTGAAAAGGCCAAGTCTGTCAAAACAGCTCCGCTTAAATTTACTAAGCAAGGGTGATTACTGATTATTTCCAAATCCCTCTGCAAAGGCGATCTAATTGGTTGTTTTACGAAAGATTTTGAGAAGAATTGACACAGAGATTAGTCGAGTTTGGAGAAACAGCGTGGAAACAGGCCCTATGGCCCATTGAGTCCAGGCTAACCAGCGATCACCTGCACACCAGTTCTATCCGACACACAAGGGACAATCTGCAGAAGCTGATTAACCTACAAACCTGCACGTCTTTGGAGTGAGGGAGGAAACCGGAGCACCCGGAGAGAACACGTGCGCACATAGAGAAAACATACTAACTCTGTACATACAGCACCCGTAGTCAGGATCGAACCCAGGTCCCTGGCACTGCAAGGCAGCAACTCTACCTTGTGCCACCCAGAGTTTTCCCACTTTGTGGGGAAGAGAAAATTTAAGGCCATCATCAATAATGTATGATCACAGAGAAACTAATGATAGAACTCTCCAGAAATGTCTTCATTCAGAGAACAAGGAAAATGTGGAATCTGTTAGCACAGAGAATGCCTGAAGTAATTAGTTTAGATGCAGTTAGTTAAACATGAGAAGGTCGAGAATGGAGAATGCCAACAAGGTTAGAGGAGGGAGACAGTGCACTGAGCCAAATCACAAGTGTGGGCTTGCTAGGCCAAAAATATTTATAATGGGATCGGCAAGACCATTCAATCCATTACGTTCAATCAGCTCCCAGCAAAACAATGCTATTCATCCAATTCCAGTTTAGTTTTGTTTACTGTCACGTGTACAGAGGAGATACAGGGAAAGGCGTGATATCGGTCTATTTCTCTCATTTCCCTTTCCCCTGACTTCAGCCTGAAGAAGGGTCTCGACTCGAAATGTCACCTATTCCTTTTCTCCAGAGATGCTGCCTGACCCGCTGCTTTACTCCAACTTTTTGTGTCCATCTTCAAATCATTCTATACATGATACACAAGTAAGAGAGTGAAACGATTGTAAGTAGTTCCTCTTCTGGAACAGCACACAAAGAGTCGCCACGTTCTGGCACCATCTTGCAACTTCTAAGTCTCTGAAGAGTCTGATCTTGGCCGAACGAGTTGTGCAATCCCTTATTTTCTCACTGGATCCATGCAGTAGGAGTTGGCCTGGTCCAGCACGATGTCGTTTGTTCCTTCTACCACTGCTCCGTCCAGTAGCTGCAGGCTGTGCTCGAATGGCATGTTGGCCTTTATAACAAGAGGAATCTAATATAGGAGCAAAGAGGTCCTTCTGCACTTGTACAGAGCCCTAGTGAGACCACACCTGGAGTATTGTGTGCAATTCTGGTCCCTTAATTTGAGGAAGGACATTCTTGCTATTGAGGGAGTGCAGCGTAGGTTTACAAGGTTAATTCCCGGGATGGCGGGACTGTCATATGCTGAGAGAATGGAGCAGCTGGGCTTGTACACTCTGGAGTTTAGAAAGATGAGAGGGGATCTCATTGAAACATATAAGATTGTTAAGGGCTTGGACACGCTAGAGGCAGGAAACATGTTCCCGATGTTGGGGGAGTCCAGAACCAGGGGCCACAGTTTAAGAATAAGGAGTAAGCCATTTAGAACAGAGACGAGGAAACACTTTTTCTCACAGAGAGTGGTGAGTGCGGAATTCTCTGCCTCAGAGGGCGGTGGAGGCAGGTTCTCTGGATGCTTTCAAGAGAGAGCTAGATAGGGCTCTTAAAAATAGCGGAGTCAGGTGGTATGGGGAGAAGGCAGGAACGGGGTACCGATTGGGGATGATCAGCCATGATCACATTGAATGCAAACTATACAGATGCAGCCCCCTGGACTGTACATTCACTGCGATACCTCACACAGTACAGAGTCGAGCTACGGGACTTGGTCAACCAACTGGGGTGCCATGTTAGGCTTGCCACATAATTCATGAGCAACATTAGAGACAGGCAACTCACAAGGTCAATAGACGTTCTGTTTTTGTTCACTCGGAGGATGGTGGGTATATGGAACGAGCTGCCAGTGGGGGTAGTTGAGGCTGGTACTATAACAACATTGTAAAAGACATTTGGACAGGTAAATGGACAGGAAAGGTTTAGAGGGATATGGGCCAAATGCAGACATAAATGACTAGACTAGATGGGACATCTTGGTCAGCATGGTCGAATTGGGCCGAAGGGCCTGGGAGTCTGTGCTTTAAGACTATGACTTCATGTTATCGGAATCTGCACAATTCATCTGCACGAATGATTCATTTTTTATTTATCTGATCGTTACTGGGCCTGTTGGCATGCAGCAAAGAAGAATCTCATTGTTTGGTTGTTAGTATATATGACAATTAAACTCTCTCTCTCTCTCTTTCACTTCTCTTGCAGAACCACCAACATCGACTCTCTTTCTTACAGTAAAGTCGCATACAGATTTTTTTTAGTATTTAGTTGGGAGATACAGAATGGAGCAGGTATTTCGGCTAACCGAGTCCATGCTGACCATCGATCACCTGTTCACTCAGGTTTTTTGCTCGCCCACATTCTCATCCACTCCCCGCACAATTTACAGAGGCCAATTACCCTACAAACCTGAACACCTTCGGGAAGTGGGGGGGGAAACCAGAGAATTCAGAGGGAACCTACGCGATCACCTGCAAACTCCACACAGACAGCAACCTAGGTCAGAATCAAACCCGGGTGCCTGTGGCTGTGAGGCAGCAGCTCAAACAGCCGTGCCACGAGTCCTTTTAATCTTTCCTTCCAATCATCTGGGCAGTCAAACAATTGTCCAGGTGAAGCAGCAATTCACAAATACTTCTTCCAATTTAGTGTCATGTTCACAATTCCATGCCCACAATGACATCTCCTCTACACTGGGGAAACCAAACGTTGATCGGGTAACTGCTTTGGAGAACGACTCCATTCGGTCCACAGCATCCAGCTGTGCGTCACTTTAATTCCCCACGTCACTCTCACTCACCTTTGGCCTCTTGCATTCTTCCAACAAAGTTCATCGCAGGCTGGTTCAACGCAATTAAGTCGAGTCATTTCTGACTCAGCACAGTACAGCCTTTGAACTTAATTGCTGTGAGCTGTGTGCGCAGAGCCCGATTCAGAGCAAGAACTGAAGAGTTTCAGTTAACTTCTTCAGTCATCAGACTGTAATGTTAATTCTGCCTCCGATTTCAGATGATACCTAATCTGGAATATTTCAGGTTTATCTCAGATGTACAGTGTCTGTACGTTTTTGCTTCTCTCAGTTGCTTCTCTCAGTTTTGCTTCATAGATACATAGATACATAGAAAATAGGTGCAGGAGTAGGCCATTCGGCCCTTCGAGCCTGCACTGCCATTCACCTTTCCACTCTCCTATTTACATCTATTACATTACCCAACATATCATCTGACACCATTCTCCGAACCCTCTGTATTTTCTACATTTGAAACAATATTTGACTTCTAACCCTTGGGAGGTATTCGATCTGAAACATTGACTCTCCACTGATGCTGCCTGACCTGCTGATTATTTCCAAGTTTTTTCTGTTTGATTTCAACCTACCACTGGCTGTAGAGACCTGTGCATCAGATTCAGATTCAGATTCAGATTCAACTTTATTGTCATTGTGCAGTGTACAGTACAGAGACAACGAAATGCAGTTAGCATCTCCCTAGAAGAGCGACATAAATATGAGCAATAAATAAACCTAATAAATCCTGGTGGGAGGATTGTCCGGGGGGGTGATTGGCAGTCACCGAGGTACAGTGTCCAGAGGTCTCTTGGAATGTCATATGAAAGCCGTTTCCACCATCCAGATTTTACAGACCCACAAACGTGTGTCCATTATTAAACACCATAATCTACTAGAAAACTATACACAATTATGCCGTCAAAATAAATCTGAAAACAATTTTTGGACTATTATAGTCTAATTACCCAGTATTACTGATTATTAATTTATTGTATTACTGATCATTCTATATTTATGTGTCTGTAGATGTGTGTGTGTGTGTGTATGCACTTAGAAGCTGTCGGGACAGAAGACGTTTTAACACTGAGCGGCGGACTGGCTTGCGATGCGAATAGGGCTGTTGAGCCAAAACCAAAAAGGCCAAAGTCAGGCAACGCCATTGTAGTGGGAGACTCCATTGTGAGAGGTACGGACAGGGGTTTCTGCAGCAACAGACGGGGTTCGAGGATGGTGTGCTGCCTTCCTGGTGCCAGGATCCAGGATGTCATGGACAGAGTGCAGAAAATCCTCAAGGGCGAAGGTGAACAGCCGGAAGTGGTAGTGCATGTCGGCACAAATGATGTCGGAAAGAAGGGGATGAATATTCTGCAGCGTGACTTTAGAGAGCTCGGAAAAATGCTGAAAAGGAGGACCTCCAGGGTTGTTATCTCCGGTTTGCTTCCAGTTCCTCGTGCTGGCGAGAGCAGGAACAGGGAGATACGGGACCTGAATGTGTGGCTGAGGAACTGGTGCACGGGGCAGGGATTTAGATTCTTAGATCACTGGGATCTGTTTTGGAGTAAGGGGGAACTGTACAAAAGGGACGGATTGCATCTTAACAGGTGGGGGACCAGCATTCTGGCAGGCAGGTTTGCCACTGCTACACGGGTGGTTTTAAACTGAATGAGGGGGGTGGGGTATCGAATGGGATAGTTGAGGATGGAGTTAAAGGGAAAGGGTTTCTTAAATGTGTGAGCGTAGAGACAGAGGGGTGTAAAATGAGGGTAGAAGCAATAGGTAGCAAGGTGAAAAGTAAAAGTGGCAGGCAGACAAATCCAGGGCAAAAATAAAAAAGGGCCACTTTTCAACATAATTGTATAAGGGGTAAGTGTTGTAAAAACAAGCCAGAAGGCTTTGTGTCTCAATGCAAGGAACATTCGTAATAAGGTGGATGAGTTGAATGTGCAGATAGCTATTAATGACTATGATATAGTTGGGATCACGGAGACATGGCTTCCGGGTAACCAAGGCTGGGAGCTGAACATCCAGGGATATTCAATATTCAGGAGGGATAGACAGAAAGGGAAAGGAGGTGGGTTAGCGTTGCTGGTTAGAGAGCAGATTAACGCAATAGAAAGGAAGGACATTAGCTTGGAGGATGTGGAATCGATATGGGTAGAGCTGTGAAACACTAAGGGGCAGAAAACGCTAGTGGGAGTTGTGTACAGGCCACCTAACAGTAGTAGTGGAGTGGGGGATGGCATCAAACAGGAAATTAGAAATGCGTGCAACAAAGGTAAAACAGTTATAATGGGTGACTTCAATCTACATATAGATTGGGTGAATCAAATTGGCAATGGTGCTGAGGAAGAGGATTTCTTGGAATGTATGCGGGATAGTTTTCTAAATCAACATGTAGAGGAACCAACGAGAGAGCAGGCTATTCTGGATTGGGTATTGAGTAATGAGGAAGGGTTAGTTAGCAGTCTTGTTGTGCGTGGCCCCTTGGGCAAGAGTGACCATAATATGGTTGAGTTCTTCATTAGGATGGAGAGTGACATTGTTAATTCAGAAACAAGGGCCCTGAACTTAAAGAAAGGTAACTTTGAGGGTATGAGAAGTGAATTGGCCAAGATAGACTGGCAATTGATTCTTAATGGGTTGACGGTAGATATGCAATGGAAGGCATTTAAAGACTGCATGCATGAACTACAACAATTGTTCATCCCAGTTTGGCAAAAAAATAAATCAGGGAAGGTAGTGCATCCATGGATAACAAGGGAAATCAGGGATAGTATCAAAACAAAAGATGAAGCGCACAAATTAGCCAAAAAAGCAGCCTACCAGAGGACTGGGAGAAATTCAGAGTCCAGCAGAGGAGGACAAAGGGCTTAATTAGGAAAGGGAAAATAGATTATGTAAGAAAACTGGCAGGGAACATAAAAACTGACTGCAAAAGCTTTTATAGATATGTGAAGAGAAAAAGATTAGTTAAAACAAATGTAGGTCCCTTGCAGTCAGAAACAGATGAATTGATCATGGGGAACAAGGACATGGCAATCCAATTGAATAACTACTTTGGTTCTGTCTTTACTAAGGAAGACATAAATAATCTGCCGGAAATAGCAGGGGACCGGGGGTCAAATGAGATGGAGGAACTGAGTGAAATCCAGGTTAGCCGGGAAGTGGTGTTAGGTAAATTGAATGGATTAAAGGCCGATAAATCCCCAGGGCCAGATAGGCTGCATCCCAGAGTACTTAAGGAAGTAGCCCCAGAAATAGTGGATGCATTAGTGATAATTTTTCAAAACTCTTTAGATTCTGGAGTAGTTCCTGAGGATTGGAGGGTAGCTAATGTAACCCCACTTTTTAAAAAGGGAGGGAGAGAGAAAACGGGGAATTACAGACCAGTTAGTCTAACGTCGGTAGTGGGGAAACTGCTAGAATCAGTTATTAAAGATGGGATAGCAGTACATTTGGAAAGTGGTGAAATCATTGGACAAAGTCAGCATGGATTTATGAAAGGTAAATCATGTCTGACGAATCTTATAGAATTTTTCGAGGATGTAACTAGTAGAGTGGATAAGGGAGAACCAGTGGATGTGTTATATCTGGACTTTCAGAAGGCTTTTGACAAGGTCCCACATAAGAGATTAGAGCACACGGTATTGGGGGTTCAGTATTGATGTGGATAGAGAACTGGCTGGCAGACAGGAAGCAAAGGGTAGGAGTAAATGGGTCCTTTTCAGAATGGCAGGCAGTGACTAGTGGGGTACCGCAAGGCACAGTGCTGGGACCCCAGCTATTTACGATATATATTAATGATTTGGACGAGGGAATTGAATGCAACATCTCCAAGTTTGCAGATGACACGAAGCTGGGGGGGGAGTGTTAGCTGTGAGGAGGATGCTCGGAGGCTGCAAAGTGACTTGGATAGGCTGGGTGAGTGGGCAAATGCATGGCAGATGCAGTATAATGTGGATAAATGTGAGGTTATCCACTTTGGTGGCAAAAACAGGAAAGTAGACTATTATCTGAATCCGATTAGGAAAAGGGGAGATGCAACGAGACCTGGGTGTCATGGTACACCAGTCATTAAAAGTAGGCATGCAGGTGCAGCAGGCAGTGAAGAAGGCGAATGGTATGTTAGCATTCATAGCAAAAGGATTTGACTATAGGAGCAGGGAGGTGCTACTGCAGTTGTATAGGGTCTTGGTGAGACGACACCTGGAGTATTGCGTACAGTTTTGGTCTCCTAATCTGAGGAAAGACATTCTTGCCATAGAGGGAGTACAGAGAAGGTTCACCAGACTGATTCCTGGGATGTCAGGACTTTCATATGAAGAAAGACTGGATAGACTCGGTTTGTACTCGCTAGCATTTAGAAGATTGAGGGGGGATCTTATAGAAACGTACAAAATTCTTACGGGGTTGGACAGGCTAGATACAGGAAGATTGTTCCCGATGTTGGGGAAGTCCAGAACAAGGGGTCACAGTTTAAGGATAAGGGGGAAATCTTTTAGGACCGAGATGAGGGAAACATTTTTCACACAGAGAGTGGTGAATCTCTGGAATTCTCTGCCACAGAAGGTAGTTGAGGCCAGTTCATTGGCTATATTTAAGAGGGAGTTAGATGTGGCCCTTGTGGCTAAAGGGATCAGGGGGTATGGAGAGAAGGCAGGTACAGGATACTGAGTTGGATGATCAGCCATGATCATATTGAATGGCGGTGCAGGCTCGAAGGGCCGAATGGCTTACTCCTGCACCTATTTTCTATGTTTCTATGTTTCTATGTTTTGCATTAACAGTCCTGTAATGATGCAGTACGTAAGAGTCTCATTGTTCCGTTGCCGATCCACATGATAATTAAACACTCTTTGACTCATGAAGGAACTGCAGATGCTGGTTTACGCCGAAGGTAGACACAAAATGCTGGAGTAACTCAAACTCAATGGGACAGGCAGCATCTCTGGAGAGAAGGAATGGGTGACGTTTCGGGTCGAGACCCTTCTTCAGACTTTTAGACTCAAGAGGTGAAGCAGTGGACTGCAACAGCCGCTTCTCAGCAACTTCACAGGTGAAATTCAAACAACTGCAGAGGCTAGTAATTCAATATACAAATATGTTGGAAATACTCAGCAGGTCAAGCAGCATCCGTGGAATTAAAAATGTTTACAAATAAAAAATAACAAACAATTTATGTTCACAGACACTGCCTGACCTACCGAGCATTTCAGCAGGACCTGTTTATGTTCAAGACTTTGCAAGCAAGCAGTTCAGTTTATAAGACAACATACAGTACATGGTTCAGATTATTCTCCTTCCCTTCAGATCAACACAAGCAACGTCAGCAAGTATGATAGAGCCACAAGGAACTGCATCTTGAGCAAAACACAAAGTGCTGGAGGAACTCAGCGGGCCAGGCAGCTTCTGTGGTGGACATGGACAGGCGACATTTTTGGTAAGGGGTCCTGACCCAAAACGTCGCCTGCCAATTTCCTCCACAGATGTTGCCTAATTCGCTGAGTTTCTCCAGCACTTTGTGTTTTGCTCGGCAAGTCAGATCTGCCCAGAAATTCCACCTTCCCAGGAAGACAAGACAAAAACTGACAGCAATACACAACTCGCAGGACCCCACCCAAAATGCTGATCGACCCCTCTTACCTAAAATAACACCTTGAGCCCCTCTGTAGTAGCTGGGTGTTAATGTCCGAAATCGTTCTTGTCCAGCTGTGTCCTGTCAATTGGGAAAATCGACAATGAGGGGTGAGACAATCAGAGACAAGGAACATGGTGAAAGACGTGCACGACAGCGGCAAGCCGACTAAAGGTCATTGGGAGTGTCTGGGGATGGGGCTTCAGGCTTAATCGGGTTCTGAACTCATGGATCCTTCTGCTCCGTGGACAGGCTGGGGAGTGGAGGCCATGTTTCCCAACAGGACAGTGGCTGTGAGATCAGTAGGAGGCAGAATACAGGCATGTAGGAAGGACCTGCAGATGCTGGTTTAAACCGGAAGATAGACACAAAAAGCTGGAGTATACTGTATTAACATTGTCAGGCGGGTATCTCTGGAGAAAAGGCATAGGTGACGGTTTGAATCGAGACCCTTCCTCAGACTGGGACTTCAGCCTGAGGAAGGGTCTCGACCTGAAACATCACCTATTCCTTTTCTCCAGAGATGCTGCCTGACCGCTGAGTTACTCCAGCTATTTGGGTCTATCTTCAGCAGAATACAGGTGGCAGTTCGCATGCGAATAAATGAGCCTGAGCACCCTTTCTAAACAGTCAAAGCAGCTTAAAACAGGAGCGAGAGAACACACAGGGATAGAATTCCTGATGGACACGTGGAAAAATTGGGTTACTAGGAAGCCTTGCAATCTTGGGAAAAGCATAAAGTGCCAGAACGTTGTTCTAACTGCATCACTAAAATAAGAGCTATAGCAATATCTCTCCTACTACCTTTTTAACTTCAACCTTTCCTGAAACATGCTCATCTGAAGAAGGACCCGTCCATTTCCGTCCGCAGATGCTAAGTTCATTTGTTTGTTGTTTGATAAGAATATTGTTGAACTCATTCCCAATCAATCACAATACATGGGATTGATTGTATATTCTTACAAGGTACTTCTGGTCCTAAAGAACTTATGTAGTGGCTCTCTTCCTCTGCTTGCGTATGGCGTGCACAGCCTAAAGTTGTTGGTCAACTTGTTCTATTTGATCCATCTGTTTGTGCACGGCGGGTTGATTGCATTCGGCGAAACAGGGTGGACCACGTGAAGGTTGCAATCTCCCACCCCAGTGGCTCTCTAATGCACCAGTAGCAGGTTAAATACATGTAACCAGTCAAAGTTAAATACATGTTTTAATTCATTAACTCCAGTAACACCCCTTGTAACTTATAATGTAATTCCTCCCAGATATGAATGCCCAACATTTACCAGATAGCTCAATACCTTCATCAGTCGGTGCATTGAGTATAAAAGGAGGGAAATCATGTTGCAATTGTATAAAATCTTGTATAAAATCTTGTTCTATCCGCACTTGGAGTATTATGTGCAGTTCGAGTCACTGCATTAAAGATGTGGAGGCTCTGGAGAGGGTGCAGAAGAGATTCACAAGGAAGTGGCCTACATCACAGAGTATAAGTTATAAAGATTGTTTTCTCTGGAGCATCGGAAGATGAGGGACGATCTGACAGAAGTTTATAAGATTAAAGAAGGCATGGACATGGTACGTAGAACAGTACAGCATAGGACAGGTCCTTCGGCCCATAACGCCTGTGCCAAACATGTTGCCAGGACCAATTCTTATCTGCTTGCACATAATCCTTATCCCTTCAGATCCGTGTGCCCATCCAAAAGCCTTTAAATGCCACTACCGTATCTGGCTTGTGTACTCTGGAGTTCAGAAGGATGAGAGGGAATCTTATTGAAACAAATAAGATTATTAAGGGTTGAGACACGCTAGAGGCAGGAAACATGTTCCCGATGTTGGGGGAGTCCAGAACCAGGGGCCACTGTTTAAGAATAAGGAGTAAGCCATTTAGAACAGAGATGAGGAAACACTTTTTCACACAGAGCGTTTTGAGTCTGTGGAATTCTCTGCCTCAGAGGGCGGTGGAGGCCGGTTCTCTGGATACTTTCAAGAGAGAGCTAGATAGGGCTCTTAAAGATAGCGGTGTCAGGGGATATGGGGAGAAGGCAGGAGCGGGGTACTGATTGGGGATGATCAGCCATGATCACATTGAATGGCGGTGCTGGCTCGAAGAGCCGAATGGCCTACTCCTGCACCTATTGTCTATTGTCTATTCACCACCACGCAGGGCACCGCGTTCCAGGCATGCATCTCCCTTTGTGTAAAAAAAAATCGCCCTACACATCTTTTAAACTTTGCCCCTCTCAACTTAAAGCTATGTCCTCAAGTATTAGATTTTTTTCCATCCTGGCAAAAAGGTTCTGACTGTCTACAATATTTATGCCTCTCATAATTTTATATACTTCAACCAATATCCTCTCAACCACGGCATTCCAGCGAAAACAAGCCAAGTCTGTCCAACCTCTCATTGTAGCTATTACCCTCTAATCCAGGCATCATTCTGTTAAAAACTCCTCAACATCCTTTGCAAAACCTCCACAACCTTCCTGTATTGTCCAGAACTCCACAACCTTCCTGTATTGTCCAGAACTCCACAACCTTCCTGTATTGTCCAGAACTCCACAACCTTCCTGTATTGTCCAGAACTCCACAACGTTTCCTGTATTGTCCAGAATTCCAACCTTCCGGGATGTCCAGAACTGCACGGAATACACCATATGCGGCCTAAACAAGGTCCTGTAATGTTGCACCATAACTTCCTGTCTCATGCCCCGACCAATAAAGGCAAGCATACCATATGTCTTCTTTACCACCCTCTCTAATTGTGTTGTCACTTTCAGGGAGTTATGGATCTGGACCCCAAGATCCCTTTGTACATTATTGTTATTAAGGGTCTTTCCATTAACTCTCTATTTTCCTCTTACATTTGACCTCCCAAAGTACAACACCTCACATTTGCTCAGATTGAACCCCATCTGCCAGAGTCTTTCTCTCTCAGGGTGGAAATGTCAAATGCTATAGGACATAGTTTGAAAGTCAGAGGAGAGGGGAACAAACGTGTTTTACAAGGCAAGTTTTTTTAAAGAGCGGTCGGTGCCTGGAACGCACTGTTGAGGGAGGTGGTGGAAACAGATGCAATAGCAATCTTTTGAGAGACATTTAGACAGTCACATGAATTGGCATGGGAAGGAAGGATATAGACCACGTGCAGACAGATGAGATTTGTTTAAATTTGCACAAACATTGAGGGGCAAAAGGCCTGTTCCTGTGCTGCACTGTTTTTTTTATTTTAATAATGCTACAAAAGAATTGGAAATGCACCATTGAGTATTAAATCAGGAAGTCAACCCATGTGTCTAGAAAATGTGTGTGTTACAAAGGTCACATCGTTTGTGGGAAAAGGCAAAGAAACACCTTTCACACAGAGAAGTATATAAAAATTATTCAACTCTTTACCCAGATTGCAAGTTTCACATTGTTTGCTTCAATTTTCATCGCTTTCACTTTGAAGTCAACCCCTAAAAACAACACACAAAATGCTTTAAAACAAGTCAACATCCACATCATCAAACTGTCCTCCAAGCATCTTCTAAAACTGAAGCGTATAGTAAATACAAAAAAAAGATTGAGTCTCACCAATAGTTGAGCCAATGTCAGAGTCAAATGTGCCATCGGTGAACCTCAGTAGAAGGCTAAGACACAAGACAAGCAGAATAATAAGTTTTTTTTCACAAAGATGTTCTACTGCAATATTATTTTTCCAGTTATATCAATTTAAGAATTTCAAAAGACAAGGTCTATTTGCAGTCTGTGTGAGGAACACATTCCCTTTCCAAAGGGGGAGCACTCCAACAATTACAGTTCAGGCTCAATGTCCTGCAAGCATCCTTGCAGAAAAATGTATTAATGACTGTGTTATATCCTCTATGTAAAACCCCCAAAGACATGCAGTAATGGTGAGGAAATGCTTTAAAAGCACAAGGTAAATGAAACTCTTTTGACCATCAAAGTTCAAATTGACTTGAAAATCAAAATGAAACCATTTATGTTTGGGGGGGGGGGGGGGGGCAGTGCCAAGATCATAGACAGAAGAGGAATAAATTAAATAGGGACAAAGGCAGAATGGCAACTAAATAATTTGGAAAATGAATTGAGAAAACACACAGTAAACACGAGATGGATCTCCAGAAAGAGAACCATGCCGACATCCCACAGTAGAACTCCATCTGAAAACTCTATCTGCAATAGAATGCAAACTTGTGTCTTAGGAAGACATCACCAAACACAAAATACTTTGGAGGCGTGTACACAAGTTAAATGCAGTGCTCTTGTTATGAAGGTAGGAGCCAGAAGGGCAAACCAGCACCTCTGACAGATCCCAACATCATCAGACCCACATCATCCTGGCCATGCTTTCATTTCACTCCGACCATCGGGAAGAAAACCGTGGTCAACATGTTCAAGAACAGCATCTTCCCAGCAGCCATCAGGCTCTTTAACAATGCACAATGCTAACCGTAACTATGAATTTCAATCGGTTATCTTTGGTTGCACTCCGACTGCCGGTTTCTTTTGCACTAGAATTGCGGCTATTAATTTATAGATTTTTTAAAATTATGATATATTATCTATGTGTATTTACAGCCTGTTAAGCTGTTGCAATTAAGAATTTCACTGTCTGTTTGTACAAATGACAATTGAACACTCTTGACTCTTTAAAGGTTAAACATCATTACTTTGTTTTCCGACCACGTGATACACACGTTTATTAATCTTACATACCGGCATATTTTTGTCTATGAACATAGCACTGGTTAAATGTATTGGACTGATGGATTGAAGGAAGATGGTGGTGAACTACTGGAACACCTGGTAATAGCAGGGTTACGCTATTTGGCCCAAGAAATATTATCCAAACGTTCACGATTTCAGCCCTATCAGCATTAATTTTGGGAGACAGGTTGTTGCAACAGTCAAGGTTTGTCACGCCTCACAAAATAACTCTTGCTTTTTGTTGAAAATAGGTATGTTCAAAGTTGCTGTTCATAGTTGGTGCATTAACCTAATCAACAATGTGCCCATTCATGAAATGAGTTGTGGGTTGTTTGACTACGCACTGAATCACGAACTGGTACTTAGAAATAGTTGTTGCCAGTTACATTCTAATGAAGTGGAATCTGGAACAACACATCCAGTGCCTGTCTTGCGTCCTAATGTGCAAATGGTAATCTGGTACGGAATACCACAGTAGGAACTCTGAGAATGCAAGGCAAAATGCAAGCAACAATTCCACATGTGACGGACATTGCAACCTGAACAAAGGGCGGCACAGTGGCACAGCTATTTAAGTTGCTGCCTCACAGCACCAGAGAACCGAGTTTGACACTTACCTCGGGTGTTGTCTATGTGGAGTTTGCATGTTATACCTGTGACCGTGTGGGTTTCCTCCGGAAGCTCTGCCTTACTCCCATATCCCCACGACGTGCGTGTTTGTAGGTTAATTGGTCTCTGTAAATTACCCCCAGTGTGTAGGGAGTGGATGAATAAGCGGGATAACATAGAACGAGTGTGAACAGGTGATCGATGGTCAGCAAAGACTTGGTAGGACAAAGGGCCTGTTACAATGCTGTATTTTTTAAACTAAAACCGAACCGAATGTTTTTTAGACTTTCTCAGTCACTGGAGAAAGCAGCTTGGATAATTGCAACGTGAAGCAACTGCAGCTTCTCGGCAGTTCCATAGTTCCATCCCCGTTTTCAACCCGAGACTGAGACAAGAAGACATTTTCTCTTCCTCACCATTAGTCTTTGAGACATTTTGACACCAAAAAGACAGAATCCTTAATTGAAATAAGAGACAGCAGATGCTGTAATCTGGAGCAAAAATCACAAACTACTTGAGGCACTCTGCTGCTTGAGCAGCTTCTGTGGAGGCAGTGGGATGGATGACATTTCAGGTCGATACCCTGCCTTCGGGCCGAGAATCTACTCTATTCCTCTTAGTCGCTACTTCCACAGATGCTGCTGGAGCTGCTGAGTTCCTCCAGCAGTTTTATCTGCATCAGAAATGGCCTTAACTGAATCATATGGTGCAACACAATTGTAAAAGCTAACTGTCTCGTGACTGGGCGAGGGATGGTCAAGATTATAAATAAGATCTCCTTACTTCTTTTTTCTTTTTCTTCCTTTTTTCTTTTACTCTCTTTTTCCTATTTTCTACTCTTTAACTTTCTTCTTTCACTCTCTATTCTTCTTCTCCACACACTATATATCTCACGTTTTTT
This sequence comes from Malacoraja senta, assembly GCA_038087875.1. Lineage (NCBI taxonomy): Eukaryota > Metazoa > Chordata > Chondrichthyes > Rajiformes > Rajidae > Malacoraja > Malacoraja senta. The sequence continues at coordinate 19,511,325 of CM075986.1, read as the reverse complement.
CTATACTCTATTATCCAATTTATTTTTATTTTTCCTCTTTACTATAATAAAAAAATAAGAAGCTGTACATAAAATGTATTATGAAAATATGATTGTATACAATTGTACTTACTTCTAATAAAATTAAAATATTTTAAAAAAAAAGAAGAAAAGAAATGGCCTTAACTGTCTGTCATCGTTTTGGCTCATAGTCTAACATGTTGGACATAAGACATAGCAACAGGATTTTGCAATTTGGCCCCATTGAATCTTCCACCATTCAATCATGGCTTATTGACGTGCTCTTACATTGAGACCATTAATAGTCAACTGTGTAGTATGGTAATGGAAATGAGCACTAGAAACAAGGAATATTTGAAGAAAGGTCCCGATCTGAAACTTCATTGATGCTGCCTGACCTGCTGAGTTACTCCAGCCCTTTGTGTCTTTACTTTGAGTATTTTGGTGAGTTTTGGTCGCCCTGCAACAGGAAAACTGTAATTAAGCTGGGTGAAATGCAGAGAAGATAGACAAGGATGTTGCCAGGATTGGGCCTGAGTGATAGGGTGAGATTGGGCAGGTTTGGATTATATTACTTGGTGTATAGGAGGCTGAGAGGTGATCTTTTAGAGGTGTATAAAAAAAAGTGGGGAATCATGAATCAGGCCAGAGCTTTAAGGTGAGAAGGGAATGATTTAATAGGAACCTAAGGGGTAATCATTTCCACACGGAAATGAGTGAGTATATGGAACGAGCTGCCACGGGAAGTAGCTGAGGCAGGTACAATAGCATCTTTCTAAAGAAATGTGGGTAGGTTAGGATAGGAAAGGTTTCGGGGGATATGGGTCAACGGGGGTTTAGTTGCCAACGTTTAATTCTAACTTCCGACACTATCTATGCGATGTTTGCAAGTTCTGCAAGTGATCGCCGAAATATCAGCGCTCACTCCTCCACGTTCCAGTTTCTTCCCACATCCCGATGACGTGCTAGTTATTCCGTTCATTGGACGTTCTGGTTATTAGGTTAATGGGCCGCAGCTTCTCCACGGGCTTCAGATTCCCATCTTACGGAAACCCCGTACATACAACTGAGCCCTTGGGAGACCGGCGGGATGGCTGGGGATGGATTTTCTCCGGCTGCTGAAACAATCTTCAGTCAGGTTGGAACGCGGCATTCCCATGTGCCTTCTCTCCTCCGCAACCCCCGCAAATCCCTGGGGCCACGATATACCAGGGGGTAGGAGGAGGAGAGCAGCACTGGGAGAGCCGAGGAGATTCGCTCCCCGAGTCAGTGACGCCAGCTGGCGGTCTCTCCTCCCGCGACTCCTCACTCCCCCACCACAGCTGTTTCTACCGAAGATAAGGCACAAAAATGCTGGAGTAACTCAGCGGGTTGGGCAGCATCTGTGGAGAAAAGGAGTAGGTGACATTCCGCGTTTTCCCCAGATACGCTGCCTGTCCCGCTGAGTTACTACAGCATTTTATGTCTATCTTTGGTGGCATCTCCAGTTCTTTCCTACAAAGCTGTATCCATCATCGTCTCCAGCACACTGTTTTTTTTCTTTTTCGACTTGGGAGCAGTTCTCCTTGTCATAACGTGGGGACTGCCTGCGCTGTAAATTATTCACAGTCCAGTGGGAAATTCAGAGTGTGATAATGGACACACACAAAATACTAGGTAACGTGGAATTAAGGGGAGGTAATGAGATTGACGGAGTCGCTCCAAAAAAAACAACATTGACAGGAAGGCCTGACTGGCATTCTATGCAAGAAGAACGGCAAAGTCCCCTTGCAGTTCTGCAAGATTAAAAGATTGCTCTCACACTCCATCAGGCCCTTTCCACATCTCAAAATCCTCAACTCAAATCACACAAGCAAAAAAACAAAGTGCTGGAGAAACTCAATTGGTCAGGCAGCATCTGTGCAGTGAATTGACAAATGGTGTTTCACGTCGGGGCTCTTCTTCAGAATTATCTCTTTACTTCATTCATTGATCTTCTATTTCAGGGATTACGTCTAGTTTATGTAATTAGTCAGAGGCATGCAGACACTTCAGCCAACCTGCCCACACTGACCAACATGTCCCATCTACACTAGAAATGGGCCCACCTGCCTGTGTTTGGCCCATATTCTTCTGGTTGTCTCCTCCCCTCCCCCAGCTCTCGGGCTCCTCCTCCGCCTTTTTCCTTTTTTCCTTTCTTCTCCCCACCCCCTATCAGTCTGAAGAAGGGTTTCGGCCCGAAACGTTACCTATTTCCTTCGCTCCATAGATGCTGCTGCACCCGCTGAGTTTCTCCAGCATTTTTGTGTACCTTCTTCTAAACCTATCCTAGGTTGCGATAGTACATGCCTCAACTACCTCCTCCAGCAGCTTGTTCCATAAATTCACCACACTTTGTTTAAAAAAAAATTAAAGTCACCCTTCAGGTTCCTGTTAAATCTTCCCCCTTCGCCTTAACCTATGTCCTCTGGTTCTCGATTCCCCCAACTCTGTGCAATAGACTGTGCATTTACCCAATCTATTCCTCCCATGATTATGTACACTAATTGCTCCTCATAGTTCCTGCCCTTGGAGATCAGCAACATTCTGGTGAACACATGCTTCATTTCTTCCAAGCTCAGAATGTCCTGTCCAAAATGGTGCCCAAGAGGGCCCAGTGAAGCAACATCATTGTCCTTTGTCTCTCTCTCTCCCTCTCTCTAAGATCCACATCCGCGGCATCGAGGGCCTAGTTACACTCTGCCGCTACATTTGGAAGGTCACGTTGTTTCCATGTGTGACACTAGACGCCCAACCTCTGTCACTGGAGGGGATTATTGAGCAGACAGAAGAAAAGATACAAGGACGTGATTCAAGGCTCGCTGAGAAAAAGGCAACATCCTGGGAGTAAGGGAATCAATGGTTAAGAGGATAAGGCAGAAGAATGGGCTCGAGAGGGAAAGATCGATCAGCCTGATCAAGCGGTGAAGCAGGCTAAATGGGCTGAATGGCCTAATTCTGCTCCTATGCCTTATGGTCTAATTCTTGTCCATAACCTTTCTAAGTGGAGAAAGAACATTCACGACATCATCGAGAACCTGGAAGCCAAGCATCAGGTACGAAGAACACACAACACCCATATTAGATCATATCAGGAGCGCTCTTGAGCAAAGCACAAAGAATCAGTGGGTCAGGCAGCATCTGCAGATAATGGACAGATGACATCTCGGGTCAAGACCCTTCTTCAGAAACGTTGCCTATTCCCTTCGCTCCATAGATGCTGCTGCACCCGCTGAGTTTCTCCAGCACTTTTGCCTACCTTCAGAATCAAGGGACCTGACCTGAAACATTGTCTGCCCATTCCCTTCCCAGATGCCGCCTGACCCACGATATTCCACAGACGTTTTGTGTTTTGCTCCAAGATTCCAGTATCTGCAATTCCTTGTGTCTCCACTCCAGAGTACTACTAGTCATGGTCTTATAGCGTGGAAACAGGCCCTTCGGTTCAACTTGCCCACATCGGCCAACAACTACTATTTAAGATATTCCTCTGCTTTCTATTCTACTCTTTAAAAAACCCCAACCATTTTTGAACCAGGATAGTAATAGCCTTTAGCTTGTTCTGAAATGCCTGACAACAATGATAGAATGTTTTCAACGAGAGGACCTGTCTAAAGATAGTTACTTATCTTAGTGAGTGTTGAAGGAAGGAGAGAGCTCGGTGCAGCCACCACGAAGATTCTGTGGGAGTCTGGGGTCCTTCCGCTGCTGGCCATTGAGGGGGGGGGGTACACCCCTCAAAGTAGGGAACGGGATATCACCCTAGGAGACCACATGAGTGGCAACGGTGTTATGTGGAGAGAGCAGTGCTAACACGAACAATATTTCAAGTAGAGACACACTACGAATGTATTAATACATTCTGCACGTTTTATTGTTTTGTATATCTTTTGTTACAAATAACGTTTCATTTTTAAGTTAAAAAACTAGAGATCTCTGGTCAAATGAGCCAAAGTGGAGGGAGGATATTGAGGTTGTGCAATTCTATGCCTCAGTGGGGCCTTCAGTTTGGACTAAAGTTATTCTGAATCTACACATACATGTCTTACGCACTCCAAGTAGGTAGTAAATTTATTCAGTACATTTGGCACTTCTCATTTCGTTCCACGATCAAAACGGGATTAGATTTTAAAAAATAAGACAGCCATTACCCGATCAAATATATCTCTGGTCAAGGAACTAACTGCACGTCCCTTATTCCGCTAGAATAATGCTGGCAAGGAGGACGAAGTTCCAACCCACCGAACAAGTGCAATGAATGAATGTCGCCAGTATCGATTTCACAACTGAAACTGACAGGTTACTTGCAGCTTTCCTACCTCGACTTGCCCACTCCGCTCTCCCCGATTAAGAGCATCTTCAGTGTAGCGACAACCTCCTCGTCCATTGTCTGCGTCAATGTATCACTTTGCCGAGCCCCCCTTTGCTCAGACGCGCCCCTTCCGGGGGGGGACGGGACAAAATGTATCCTTTTCCTTCTTCCATGTATCGCCACAACACAGCGATGTATGTCGTAACTCTTTCCACGTGTCTTTAACCCTTGTTCCCAAAGATACTAGAGGAGCTTTGCTTGTTCCCTCAAAGAGTCATTCTGAAGGCTAGCTCTGCTTGGCTTTTCTTGAAAAAATATGGGAAAGCTGTTCATCGCGATAACGTTAATTTTGCAGGAAAATAAAATTGTAAAACATAGGGCTGTTCACGTGCATCCCGTTTGCAGTTTTTTGGCGCTCAGAAGTTATTCAATAGATTAGTTTCTCAAATTTCAAATTCACCAAGTAAATAATATTTCCATTATCTAATCAACGTGGAACAAGAATGTATGGGGATCATAAGTTTCCAATCTTAAAAGAACAGTTACAGTTTTTTTGCTATTAAGTTAATTGTTTTTAAGCTAACAGTAAAAAAAGTTAGTTTGTATTATATTTTGTTTAAACTTAAATTGTAATTTTTGTTTAAATTAAATGTAAATTGTAATCTGCTTTTATTCTTTGTTTTTATATTAACCGAGAATATTTTAACACGTCAGGAACCCTTAAACACACACACACACACACACACACATATAAATATATATATATATATATATATATATATATATATATATATATATATATATAATAATAATAATAATAATTCATTTTATTTACTGGCGCCTTTCTAAAACCCAAGGACACCTTACAAGGCATAGAATCACAAAAATACAAAACACATAATCGGAATAAATTAAATATAAAAACACCACAGTACACAAATCATATATAACGATATATATGCTACACTACACACACAACTACACACGCACACGAAGGGTCACCCATTCCTTCTCCCCAGAGATGCTGCCTGCCCCGCTGAGTTACTACAGCTTTTTGTGTCTATCTTCGGTTTAAACCAGCATCTGCAGTTCCTTCCTACGCGCACACATATATATATATATATATATATAGTTTTTAATTGTAATGCATATTTGCTAACAGATCGCTTTCCTTTACAACTTGATCAATGTAATTTAATATACTCTGCTGCCTGAGAGTTTGTTGCAAATGCAGCCTCTTGCAAATTTTGAAATTCTACACATCCAAAGATGTTATAACTTTTCTATTTTACTTTCCGTTTAAAATCTTGGGGAACTTTATGATGTAAACAACATGTGACCGGAAGGGTGTCAATGTTGTGGGTCACGGTCGTGTCAGTATCAGTTTGCAATGGAGGGATCATTTCCAGGGGAGCTTTCATAATGTGTTGGAAGGAACGGCAGATGCTGGTTAAAGCTGATGTGCCTGCGAATGTGCGTTGTGATGCTCGTTTATTCTCCGTAAATGCAATAACCCAGTTGTAGATTTCCGAATAATCTCAAGACGGAAAAGATTGAAGTATGTTATAAGTTGAATATTTGTTTAAATGCTGAGCAAAACACAAAGTGCTGGAGTAACTCAGTGGGTCAGGCAGCATCTGGGGAGAGAATGGATAGACTAGACTGGAGAAGGGTCCCGACGTTTCCTTCCACAGCTGCTGTCTGACCCATTGAGTTCCTCCTGCACTTTGACGTTTGCTCAAGATTCCGGCATCTGCAGTTCCTTGTATCTCCATTTGTACATGCTTGCTTGGGCTTGCTCTAGTGGCTAACATATTCGGGTGTCATGGTAAATGTGACGAGAAAAGAAAATATTTTCATTTTTTTATAACCAGAAGCTTGCCGGCAAAATATTTCAAGCATCTATTTGTAGAGCAAAAACATTCCAAGAGATTTCAGTGGAGTGCGGTCAAATGAAAATGCAGAGCCTTAAAAGGAAATGTTTGTGTCAATGGCCAGAAGTTTGGTCAAATTAGGTTGTGAGACTCGCTGAATAAGCCCAGCTAATCCACTTAATTTAGTTTAAAGCTTAAAGGAAATGTGCATGGCAGGTTTTGTACATGGAAAGTGGTGGGTGTCTGGGGCGCTCTGCTGGAGGTGGTGATGGTGGAAGCAGAGATGATAGTGGGATTTATGGGGCATGTATGCAGGCACATGGATATGCAGGGAATGGAAGGATATGAACCATATCAAGGCAGAGGAGATTAGTTTAACTTGGCATCATGTTCGGCACAGACACTGATGCATTTTATATTCATACATGTACGAACAAACCATGGATGTACTTATTGATATGTGGAAGGCATATATAGCTCGAATGTAATCATGTATTGTCTTTCTGCTGACTGGTTAGCGTGCAATAAACAATTTTCAGTGTACCTTGGCGCACGTGACAATAAACTCAACTCAAACTCCTCAATCCCTGTACAAATCCTTTTTATTTAAACTGCTGTGCACGAATAGACCACTGAAATTTGCCCACATGACAAAACTGAATTACTATTGCGTCCCATATATATTAGAGATTCATACAACTGCTATCAATTGAGCCGCTTGCATTTTTTCAGAAGATAAAGAGAGAGACTTGGCAGACCAAAGTTGCACAGACTGTTGGCAAGACTTTGCTGGCATCCATTTCCAGAATATCGACAGGACAAGCAATCTGTATCAGACATTGCTATTACATTATCTCGCCAACAACTGAATTACTGATGTTCTTCTGCAAAAGTGGTGCGCTGCTCTCAAATGATATACATGGATATCTCTTGGAAAGCAGTTAACGTCCAATTTCACAGTCATTGTAGGGATGATCGATTTTTTATTTGAGAAGGTTCTAGAACAATTAATGATAATTCACGCACATTTTAACTGGAGTAATTATCATTCGCTCGTACACTTGTACACTCTGGAGTTTAGAAGGATGAGTGGGAATCTCATTGAAACATATAAGATTGTTAAGGGCTTGGACACGCTAGAGGCAGGAAACATGTTCCCAATGTTGGGGGAGTCCAGAACCAGGGGCCACAGTTTAAGAATAAGGGGTAAGCCATTTAGAACGGAGACGAGGAAACACTTTTTCTCACAGAGAGTGGTGAGTCTGTGGAATTCTCTGCCTCAGAGGGCGGTGGAGGCGGGTTCTCTGGATGCTTTCAAGAGAGAACTAGATAGGGCTCTTAAAAATAGCGGAGTCAGGGGATATGGGGAGAAGACAGGAACGGGGTACTGATTGGGGATGATCAGCCATGATCACATTGAATGGCTCGAAGGGCCAAATGGCCTACTCCTGCACCTATTGTCTATTGTCTATTGTCATTCCAGCAATTAGAATATCATTGACTAAAATGATTTTAACTTGAGTAAAATATTGCTTAGAATATACCGTTGGAGGTGACCTTACAGTGCATAAAACCGCGAGGGCCATTGATATAGTGAATGCACACAGTATTTATCACAGGGACGAAGAATCAAATCTAGAGGGCATAGGTTTAAGATGAGAGGGTAAAAATTTAATAGGAACTTGAGGGGAAAATTCGGTGGTCAGTATATGGAATGAGCTGCCGGAGAAAGGTTGAAGCAGGTATAATAACAACATTTAAAAGACATGAACGATTTAGAGGGATATGGGTGAAGGGGACAATCTTAGATGGGCATCTTGGTCAGCATGGAGAAATTGGGCCAAAGGGTCTATTTCAGTTCTATATCACTCTCTGGTTCTACATTCAATGAACGACACAAGATCACAAGATAGTAAGACTCTCACACCAGGCTGCTGATGGGATTTTATCAAGTTGAACTGTTTGTTGGTAGAAAAGGCTTTGTTGCTTTCTTTTGATCAACTGGCATAAAGATCTTAAAATCATTCACAAAAAGGCATTCTTGACAAATTGACAAAACATTTTAAAGTAAAGATATTGCTCATTCCTTTACAATGATGAAATCTGCTTTCTGGGTATTAATTTTATAATGGGAAATTAACGGTGATTCAGCAAATGAAGTATAGTTTGTGATTAGACAGTTTAATGTTGACCAACTGGCTTTGTGTAATTCATGGTATTTAAATTGATCCATTCATTCCAAAAATAAAACATTGCAAAACAATGATTTTGTCTTAAATGACGTTTTTCTTTATTCATTCACAGGATGTGAACAATGTTGGTATTTACTGTCTACACATATTTACATATTTACAATCTTGGTAAAGTTGATATTTACTGTTTGAACGGAGAAAGCTGTTAAGAGACAACCACATTGACAAATCTTGAATGATAACAGGTCAGACCTGGCAAGGACAGCAGATGTCCTTCCACGAAGGACATTAACTCAATCAGATCTTTGTTTGACAGTGCTTTACTTTCATGTCTGCCATTTCTGAGGCAAACATTCTTTCCCCCTGTGCATGAAGCAAGGAGACCTTAATCAAACCCATACACTACAATAAAACATCCAAACCAGTGGATGTAACCAAACATGTTCATCCAGAAACGATAGGAACATGATGTTGTATCATGTTGATACATATATACATAGAAAATAGGTGCAGGAGTAGGCCATTCGACCCTTCGAGCCTGCACCACCATTCAATATGATCATGGCTGATCATCCAACTCAGTATCCCGTACCTGCCTTCTCTCCATACCCCCTGATCCCTTTAGCCAAAAGGGCCACATCTAACTCCCTCTTAAATATAGCCAATGAACTGGCCTCAACTACCCTCTGTGGCAGAGAGTTCCAGAGATTCACCACTCTGTGTGAAAAAGTTTTTCCTCATCTCGGTCTTAAAGGATTTCCCCCTTATCCTTAAGCTGTGACCTCTTCTCCTGGACTTCCCCAACATCGGGAACAATCTTCCTGCATCTAGCCTGTCCAACCCCATAAGAATTTTGTAAGTTTCTATAAGATCCCCTCTCAATCTCCTAAATTCTAGCGAATATAAGCCAAGTCTATCCAGTCTTTCTTCATATGAAAGCCCTGACATCCCAGGAATCAGTCTGGTGAACCTTCTCTGCACTCCCTCTATGGCTATAATGTCCTTCCTCAGATTTGGAGACCAAAACTGTACGCAATACTCCAGGTGTGGTCTCACCAAGACCCTGTACAACTGCAGTAGAACCTCCCTGCTCCTATACTCAAATCCTTTTGCTATGAAAGCTAACATACCATTCGCTTTCTTCACTGCCTGCTGCACCTGCATGCCTACTTTCAATGACTGGTGTACCATGACACCCAGGTCTCGCTGCATCTCCCCATTTCCTAATCGGCCACCATTTAGATAATAGTCTGCTTTCCTGTTTTTGCCACCAAAGTGGATAACCTCACATTTATCCACATTATACTGCATCTGCCAAACATTTGCCCACTCACCCAGCCTATCCAAGTCACCTTGCAGTCTCCTAGCACCCTCCTCACAGCTAACACTGCCCCCCAGCTTAGTGTCATCCGCAAACTTGGAGATGTTGCCTTCAATTCCTTCATCCAAATCATTAATATAAATTGTAAATAGCTGGGGTCCCAGCACTGAGCCTTGCGGTACCCCACTAGTCACTGCCTGCCATTGTGAAAAGGACCCGTTTACTCCTACTCTTTGCTTCCTATTTGCCAGCCAGTTCTCTATCCACATCAATACTGAACCCCCAATACCGTGTGCTTTAAGTTTGTGTACTAATCTCTTATGTGGTACCTTGTCGAAAGCCTTCTGAAAGTCCAGATACAACACATCCACTGGTTCTCCCCTATCCACTCTACTAGTTACATCCTCGAAAAATTCTATAAGATTCGTCAGACACGATTTACCTTTCGTAAATCCATGCTGACTTTGTCCAATGATTTCACCACTTTCCAAATGTGCTGCTATCCCATCTTTAATAACTGACTAGCAGTTTCCCCACTACCGATGTTAGACTAACTGGTCTGTAATTCCCCGTTTTCTCTCTCCCTCCCTTCTTAAAAAGTGGGGTTACGTTTGCTACCCTCCAATCCTCAGGAATTACTCCAGAATCTAAAGAGTTTTGAAAAATTATCACTAATGCTTCCACTATTTCTGGAGCTACTTCCTTAAGTACTCTGGGATGCAGCCTATCTGGCCCTGGTGATTTATCGGCCTTTAATCCATTCAATTTACCCAACACCACTTCCCGACTAACCTGGATTTCACTCAGTTCCTCCATCTCCTTTGACCCGCGGCCCCCTGCTATTTCCGGCAGATTATTTATGTCTTCCTTAGTGAAGACGGAACCAAAGTAGTTATTCAATTGGTCCGCCATATCCTTGTTCCCCATGATCAATTCACCTGTTTCTGAGTGCAAGGGACCTACATTTGTTTTAACTAATCTCTTTCTCTTCACATATCTATAAAAACTTTTGCAGTCAGTTTTTATGTTCCCTGCCAGTTTTCTTTCATAATCTATTTTCCCTTTCCTAATTAAGCCCTTTGTCCTCCTCTGCTGGTCTCTGAATTTCTCCCAGTCTTCTGGTATGCTGCTTTTTCTGGCTAATTTGTACGCATCATCTTTTGCTTTGATACTATCCCTGATTTCCCTTGTTATCCACGGATGCACTACCTTCCCTGATTTATTCTTTTGCCAAACTGGGATGAACAATTTTTGTAGTTCATCCTTGCAGTCTTTAAATGCCTTCCATTGCATATCCACCGTCAACCCTTTTAGAACTAATTGCCAGTCAATCATGGCCAATTCACGTCCCATACCCTCAAAGTTACCTTTCTTTAAGTTCAGAACCGTTGTTTCTGAATTAACAATGTCACTCTCCATCCTAATGAAGAACTCAACCATATTATGGTCACTCTTGCCCAAGGGGGCATGCACAACAAGACTGCTAACTAACCCTTCCTCATTACTCAATACCCAGTCTAGAATAGCCAGCTCTCTCGTTGGTTCCTCTACATGGTTTAGATAACTATCCCGCATACATTCCAAGAAATCCTCTTCCTCTGCACCCCTGCCAATTTGATTCACCCAATCTATATGTAGATTGAAGTCACCCATTATAACTGTTTTGCCTTTGTTGCACTCATTTCTAATTTCCTGTTTGATGCCATCCCCAACTTCACTACTACTGCTAGGTGGCCTGTACTCAACACCCACCAGCGTTTTCTGCCCCTTAGTGTTTCGCAGCTCTACCCATATCGATTCCACATCCTCCAAGCTAATGTCCTTCCTTTCCACTGCGTTAATCTCCTCTCTAACCAGCAACGCTACCCCACCTCCTTTTCCTTTCTCTCTATCCCTCCTGAATATTGAATATCCCTGGATGTTCAGCTCCCAGCCTTGGTCACCCTGGAGCCATGTCTCCGTGATCCCAACTATATCATAATCATTAATTGCTATCTGCACGTTCAACTCATCCACCTTATTACGAATGCTCCTTGCATTGAGACACAAAGTCTTCAGGCTTGTTTTTACAACGATCTTACCCCTTATACAATTATGTTGAAAAGTTGCCCTTTTTGATTTTTGCCCTGGATTTGTCTGCCTGCCACTTTTACTTTTCACCTTGCTACCTATTGCTTCCGCCCGCATTTTACACCCCTCTGTTTCTCTGCTCACCCATTTAAGAACCCCACCAACTCTTATTCTCTGTTTATTATTGTTTTCTTCTTACCCCCTACATGTTGGGTCTGAGTGCTTTCCTTCTCTGCCTCCTGCCTCACACACTGTCTAATAGCATTCTCTATTTGAGTCCCTCCCCCCAACCATTCTAGTTTAAATCTCTAAAGCAACTTTAGATTCCTAACTGCGTAGGAAGGAACTGCAGATGCTGGTTTACACCAGAGATAGACACAAAATGCTGGAGTAACTCAGCAAGACAAGCAGCATCTCTGGAGAGAAGGAAAGGGTGACGTTTTGGGTCGAGACCATCACTCTGAGGAAGGGTCTCGACCCAAAACGTCAGCCATTCCTTCTTTCCAGAGATGCTGCCTGTCCCGCTGAGTTACTCCAGCATTTTGTGTCCAACTGCTTGTAATCTATTTTAAGAACATTGGTTTGGATTTATTTGTAAAGCATTTTTTATTGATGCCTGTTTTATTTTGATCTTAAACAATGGAACAAAAGTGAGAGTTAAAAATGTGTAATTTATATTGATATATTTACTTAAAGACATTCATTTTGACTTTTAAGAGATTTAATTCGTTCTATTCTGTTGCAAATGTAGACTGGGATGAATAATATTGAATGATTGTGGTTACCTGTTTAAAGTTATTTATTCTTCATCTGAAATTAACTTGGCAAAATGTATGATTCTACATTTTGTAAATTTTTAATGACCCCTTTCTTAACAAATTAAGACATTATCCCCAGCGCAGTGTGACTTTACTGCTGAATTGTGGATTGGATTAAAACTAGTCGTTTGAATCATAGTTACTTAATAACTATGACCTTTGAATCTGCCAAACATTCAAGCACTCCACTAACAGTTGACAAACTATAAAATATATTGGAATAATTTCATGGATTCAGCCCAGCGCCTTGAGAATAGGTCTTTGTATTCCCCTGATGTGGCATTTTTCTAATAATGAACCCGATAGCAAACGTCTCATCAAAGTATTAGTCATCTGGCTGGAGGATGTGCAGTTATGACCATCCATCCTTCACAGAGTTCACGGAGTTTTTGCCTCTATGGTCATGGAATGAACTGAGAAATGTCAACTTCTTGGCTCCTTTATTACTTTTTAGCACTTCTTGGCCTAGTGCTAAGACAAAGAATACCATGCAGTTGAAATAGTTAAACTCAAGGGGAGCGCAAAATTGTGACTATTTCCAGTTCCGTTAATGCCAGAAGGCAAATGTAACTTTTGACTTTCTGTCAGAAATTTAGTTAGCATGAGAAATGAGAACTTGGCATAACATTCATAGCAATTACGTCAACAGAGGGTGCAAGGCATGTTTTCAAGTCATTAATTAGGGTCGTTTTCAAGTCGTGAATCTCATTTGTCTTTTGTAGATTCATTGTACAGACCAACTGGTCAATGCAGACCTAGACCAACGGAGGCACGGTGGCGCAGCGGTAGAGTCGCTGTCTCACAGCGCCAGGGACCCGGGTTTGATTCTAAATGTGGGTGCCGTCTGTACGGACTTTGTACGTTCTCCCCGTGAACTGCGTGGGTTTTCTCCGGGTGCTCCGGTTTCCTCCCACATTCCACAGACGTACATGTTTGTAGTTTAATTGGTTTTTGGAAAAAATTGTGAATTGACCCTTGTGTGTGTGTAGGATAGTGTTAGTGTGCGGAGATCGCAGGTCGGCGCGGACTTGCTGGGCCAAAGGACCTGTGCATCTCTAAATTAAACAAAACTAAACTAAGATGCCTATCTACACTAATTCCATTTGCCCACATCTGTTGCATGCTTGTAGAGCAAACAATAGCACCTTATCTTCCACTTAATACCCTTGCACCCAATAGTATGAACATTTAATTTTTCAATTTCAAGTCATCCCTCCCCTATCTCCACTCTCTTTACCCAGCACCCCTCACCCAAGGGCACACATTTCTCCCACAACCCGTCCCACTGTCCATTTTCCAACCATATAGTCATCTCCAATTCACGAGTCCCATATTTCATTTAATCCACTCTTTTTCCTCCACCCATATTCCTTCCTCCGGATTTATATGTCACTCCTCCTTTTTCCTTATCTGCTATCCTATTGTCTTTTCACCTCTAGCCTTTGTCACTTACTTCACCCATCTGACAATCAAGTCCCCCCATCACCTGTATCCACCTATCATTTGCCAGGGTTTGCTCCACCTACTCTCCAGCTTTCTCTCCCCTACTCCCTCAGTCTGAAGAAGTGCCCTGATTCAAAATGTCTATCCATTCTCTCCACAGATGCTGCCTGTCCCACAGAGTTCCTCCAGCAGTTTCTGTTTTTTTTGCTTAAAATTCCAGCATCTGCTGTTTTTGCATGTTCAGCTTTTACTAATGTAGTTTACCCATGAATCATGCCAACCACATTCACATTGTACAACCCATTAAATCTTAAATTGCCCAAATTGGAGTTAGCATTGGATTCACCTGATATAACTTCCATGTTTCAAAGCTGGTCAAGATCTGCTGACTCGACTGTTTGGATAATGTCTAGGATCACTATTCAAAAGTTCATAAGTCATAGGAGCAGAATTAGGCCATTCGGCCCATCAAGTCTACTCCGCCATTCGATCATGGCTGATCTATCTTTCCCTCTCAACCCTATTCTCCTGCCTTCTCCCCATAACCCCTGACACCCGTACTAATCAATAACCTAATCAAGACGATCGCTGGTCAGGGAATTACAATCGAGGAGCAGGCAAAAGTAGATAAAGCATAAAAAATGCATGCACTACAATTTTGAAATGCAATGGATTTTGCTCAGATGGCATTTTGACCGGAATTAAAACTATTATGAAGTAGAAGGATATTCAGCTGTCTGGTCTATGCCATCTCCCATCTGAGTCATCCCATATCTCTTATTATTTCCCTAAATCCCCCCATTTAATCCATTTCCTCTCACAAACTCGTCATTGATGCATTGTCAGTTATCCACAGCAAAGCGGTAATCTACTGGCACATCTTTGCAATGTGGGAGACAGCTGGAGCACCAATAGAAAGAGACAGCAGTCAAGATCAGAATCACATACACACACATATAATGAGGCAGGAGTTGTGCACCATGCTGTCCTTGTGACATCATCGGTTGTCATTAGAGTAACATTGTGGGGTAGTCATCATGCTGTCAACATCTGGAGGTCACCGGCAAATGAGGGACAAATAGAGGGGAAAGAGAGAGAAAGAGAGCAGAATGTGGCATTAATTACATTGTTAATTTGAAATGATTTCCGCTTTGCGGTTCCCCACTCCCTCACATCAACACACATAAGTGAAGACTTCTATTCTCAGGAGTCATTGAATCTTTTTTTTTTAAATCCAGCCTTCGGATTGAGAACAAGCTGGTAGAGCTGCTGCCTCACAGCGCCAGAGACCCCATGTTCGATCCTGATCTCAGGTGCGTTCTGTGTCAAGTTTGTACGTTCTCCCTGTGGCCGCGTGGGCTTCCTCTGGGTGCTCCTGTTTCCTCCCACATCCCGAGGATGTGCGTGTTTGTAAGTTAATTGGCCTCTGTAAATTGTCCCTCGTGTATATGGTTGACTGATTGAAAGTTACAGCCTGGAAATAGGCTCTTCAGCCCACAAGTCCATGTCGACGATCGATCGATCACCCATTCACATTTGCTTCATGTTATCCCACTTTCGAATCCAATCTCTACATATTAGGGGCAATTTACAGAGGTCAATTAACCCACAAACCCACATGTTCTTGGGATGTGAGAGGAAACCTAGAGCACCTGGAGGAAACCCACGCAGGTCACAGGGAAAACATGTAAACTCCATACAGACAGCCCCCGAGGTCGGGATCGAACCCGGGTCTCTGGTGCAGTGCCTCTGTCAGCTGCACCACTGTGCCGCCCTTGTGGAAAGATGTGTAGAGAGTGGATGCGAAAGTGGGATAACATTATTCTAGTGTGAACGAGGTGATCGATGGTCGGCATGGACACAGTCGGCTGAAAGATCCGCTTCCATGCTGTATCTTTCAAATCAAATCAGATTCAAAAATCAAATATTTGTAGTGAAAGTTCATCACCAGTTTAAATAAGTTTTCAATGAACATTACAAACACATCAGCAATAAAGGATTTATTTATGTTGAGGAGTAATAAGGCGTCAAAATAGATAATATTCTGATCAACAAATCACACAAAGTGGTCAGCTGTTGCCCAGTCTCTAAGATCTAACTTAGTTGAATGGCAGAGAAATACACTCATGAAATTAGGTGCTTGATAGGTAAGCCAATAGAAGGGAATAACCAGAGAATATAAATTCAATTCCAGACACCAGTTAAATAGTTTTGCTTTTAATTCCATTTAAATTCTGAACTTCTGCCTCAACTGATAAAACTGAGGAATCGGTTCTTTGTAGAGTTGACTTCTGAGGGGATATTGAAAGTAAAACAGGGATTTAATTCAAGCTTTGGAGCACCATCAGGTTTCCACAGGATATCATGGTAATCTACTGCCTCTTGTCCAACAGTTTTAGCCACACAGCACAGAAACCGGCCCTTCGGTCCAACTCATCCAGGCTGACCAAGATGCCTCGTCTAGGGACCAGTGGAGCGTCCCTTGTAGCCAGGGTCCGGAGGGCAAGGAGCACCGCCACTCCACCTAGGGTCCGTCGGGGGGAGGAGTGGCTTTGCTGTCAGCGACTGAAGGACTGGTGACGGGATCTGGAGAGTTGGCAGGGCCGAAGATGGCCTGTTTCGGTTGCTCCTAGGCCTGGCCAAGCTGGCCATCCGCGAGTCATGGGCTTTGCCCGAGCCAGTTGCTTGTCCCTTTACCAGGGTTATGTCCGTGCCCGGGTGGTGTTAGAGATGGACATTGTTGTATTTTAGTCCAGGGGTCACAGTTTAAGGATAAGGGGGGGGGGGTCTTTTAGGACCGAGATGAGAAAATGTTTTTCACACAGAGAGTGGTGAATCTGTGGAATTCTCCGCCACAGAAAGTAGTTGAGGCCAGTTCATTGGCTGTATTTAAGAGGGAGTTAGATGTGGCTAAGGGGATCAGGGGGTATGGAGAGAAGGCAGGTACAGGATACTGAGTTGGATGATCAGCCATGATCATATAGAATGGCGGTGCAGGCTCGAAGGGCCGAATGGCTACTCCTGCACCTATTTTCTATGTTTCTATTTAGTATATTTGTAACATAGTTATTTGGGAATTTGGTGATTTTGTAAAGTGGTGGTAGGTGTGTCACCACGGTTTAGTTTCTTTTTTGTTTTTTGTATCGTGATTGTAATTAAATAAATTATTTGTGATACAAAAAAAAAAGATGCCTCATCTAAGCTCGTCCCTTTTGCCGCGTGTGGCCCATTATCTCTCTTAACCTTTCCTTTTCACGTATCTGTCCAAATGTCTTTTAAATGTTGATTTCGTACCTGTCTCGACTGTTTTCTCTGGCAGCTCATTCCATCCAGCCACCACCCACTTTGTGAAAATATTGTCGCTCCGGTTCATGTTACATCTTTCCCCACTCAGCTTAAATCTCGGGCTTTTAGTTCTTGATGCTTCTACCCTCTGTGCATTCAGCCTGCCTATTCATCTCATGATTTCGTACCCCTGCATAAGATCACTCCTCAACCCCCTGTGCCCCAAGAAATAAGGTTCCAGCCCGCACAACCCTTCGCTGTGTCTCAGGCCCTCAAGTCTCAGCAAACTCAGCGATTGGACTACTTTGCATCTCTTTACTGAAAAGAGTAGAAATTCTTCCCAGATTTAAAAGATACCTGCATACCACTTGCCCCCCCCCCCCCCTCCCCTATCTCACTGACCTCCTCTCCCCCTACCAACCCTCACGGTCCCTCAGATCCACATCAGCCGGTCTCCTCTCCAT
Organism: Malacoraja senta; assembly: GCA_038087875.1. Taxonomy (NCBI): domain Eukaryota; kingdom Metazoa; phylum Chordata; class Chondrichthyes; order Rajiformes; family Rajidae; genus Malacoraja; species Malacoraja senta. The sequence continues at coordinate 19,493,528 of CM075986.1, read as the reverse complement.
TCCGAAATCCAACCTCTGCACTTTTGAGACAGAGCCTTCTCCAGAGCAGCTCCCAGGCTCTGAACTCCCTCCCACAACTGATCCGAAATTCTGAGTCCCTCACCATCCTCCAGTCCCGCCTCAAGACCCATCTCTTCACCTCTGCATACCCTTAGTCCCATGTCCCCCTCCCCTTTGCATCTCTGTCTTACTGCTCTATTTAAAAAAAAAAAATGTTGACTCTCCATGTAAAGCGACTTTGAGTCCTTGAAAAGCGCTATATAAATAAAATGTATTATTATTATTATTATTATGTGTACATGAAGAGATGTGATCTGCAAGGCTCTAGGTTTAACATTGGACGGTAGGGTCAGGCAGGGTAGCTCTCTTTTGACCAACATGGCCAAGATTGTCTAACAGGTCTCCTATGTTGTGAAGTTTACACAACTTTCTTTTCTGTGAATTTTAATTATCCAGAAGCCTGGACTCAGCGTTGGGAAATACGAGTTCAAATCCCACCTGTGGGTTCTGGAATTAAAAAAAACTACAACTGGGATTTAAAATTGCAAATCCCTGCATAAACCCAACTAAATGACCAATGTGTTTTGAAAAATAAAATCTGCGATCGGAAGTTGCCAGTCTCATGTGCGATGGCAGAGATATAAGTGCCTCCTAAAATAGTCCAGGAACCAACTAAGTTCAGGAACACTGAAGGATGTGGATTGACGGATGTCCTTGCGAATGGCACCCACATGCCATGAATGTATTAATGAACCCACCTTTGCAATGAGTGCTTTTGATGCGGTCTAAAGTGAAGAAAGAAAGAGGCATGGGATATTTTGTAAGCAGTAGCTATAACACGGTTAGTTATAAGGGATAGGAGAATTCGGCCATTCGGCCCATCAAGTCTACTCTGTCATTCAATCATGGCTGATCTATCTCTCCCTCCTAACCCATTCTCCTGCCTTGAAGGATTAGTTGATGGAACAAGGAACTGATAAAGGTAGACACAAAATGCTGGAGTAACTCAGCGGACAGGCAGCATCTCTGGGGAGAAGGAATGGGTGACGTTTCGGGTCGAGGAAGAAGGGTCTCGACCCGAAACGGCACCCATTCCTTCTCTCCAGAGATGCTGCCTGTCCCGCTGAGTAACTCCAGCTTTTTGTGTCTATCTCTGGGACAGTATATATGTTGGTTTGTTATAGTCAAGGATATCACAGGCTCTATAGATCTTCTCTGAAAACGTATACATTAGAGCCATATAGTGTGTAGAAACAGGTACCTTTGGCACAACTTTCCCAGGCCAACCAACATTTCCCATCTGCACTAGTCCCACCTGCCTGCGTTTGGTCCATATCCCTCTAAACATATCCTATCCACGTGCCTGTCTAAATGTTTCTTAGACGTCGTGATAGTTGGGAGCAAGGAAGAGGTTTCTGAGGCGGTCGTGTTCACTTTCCATCCCCAAAACTGGGACCAGCCAGGGTATCTTGGAATGCAAAGCATGCAGATGGCAGTGCACACAGATCCCCGCCTGTCCCGCTGGCATTATAGAAACATAGAAAACAGGTGCAGGAGTAGGCCATTCGGCCCTTCGAGCC